>JAEIFJ010001866.1:0-600000 GCA_018903435.1 Leucophenga varia
TTTATAAGGCGCTTCGTTTTTTTTTTTTTTTTCGCGGTCACTATTCTTGGTAGCTGATAGCGAATTGTAACTCTTAATGTTTGCGTAAACATTTTTTAGATTTTTTTATTATTAATATTATTTATAGACTCAAAAATCAATGCCAAATGGATTGAAAGTAGACATCTACATGGCTTCACTCACAACTTACGCTAAATTAAATGCATTCGACGCACGACACGATCACAACAATAAAAAAGTCGACTTGGCATTCGATACATTCGAAACGCAACCTCTCATATCCATGCACTCCCACTCATTTAATTCGTTTATTTTCGTTTGAACCGTATATGAGCGCACTCAATCACTCAAACTTCTTCGGCTTCGCATTCAATTTTACTCAACGCATTTTGAGCATTGTTCATTTGAATGCCGTTTTTTGCCATTCATGCAGACTTCTAGTTGCTGCCTTCTTTAAACAATAAAGACTATCTAATCCATACAAAACAACACAAAATATTAAATTCAGGGACACCTTAAAATGGTTCTAGAGAAACCCCGTTTGCAAGTGACAAATTTGACGGCCTAGGCGAGTCTAAGTTTCAAATATGGGGAGCTCTATCTCTTATATAGTAGTCTTCGAGACAATCGTTTTCATACAGCACACATTCTGGCAGATGGACAGACAGACATAGCTAGTTCGTTTACCCTTTTATAATACTTATAGGGTTTATCAAGCCTACTTCTGCCTGTTGCATATATTTCACAAACTGAATATACGCTTTTCTCTTTGGGTACAGTTTATAAAAATGGCATTTCACTATATTTTATATATTACTTTGTTTCGAAGATAGACCGGTTGAAACTTTTATTACACTCTAAAAAAAGTGAGTGTCGCTTATGTTTAAGTTAAAATTCTCAGAAGTATACTGACGTGTAAAACCATGGTCAATAGGTCAATTTCGAAAGATAATTGCGTAATGCCTGGTTCACGCAATCATATGTTTTGTGTGACACATCTTATGTGTTCAGTTCAAAACACTACTTCGAAACGGTCCTATATATCATTTCTCTGATATATACTTACTGTGACACATTATGTTTTTCTGTGTTGAGATAATCACACATCAAAAATGTGTCACATATATATGATCATTTAGACTAGACGTAAGCATTCAGCGCACAGTGCAATGTAGAAAGAGATGAAAGCAAAGAGATTTCACAAAAATGTAAATAGAAACAAGGCAAAACGTTACCTTTGGTGTTACCGAAGCTTAAATACTCGTCGCATGCATTTTTTAAATAGCTTACATACATATGTGTTAGCATCAGTGGGCGTGGCACCTTGGTTTTGATATTGAATGGTATTAATTGTTTTTACCCAATTTGGAGTCAATTCATTTCTAAAGTTTGTATGGGTTATATATATCTAAAAATAGGCGTGGCACATTTGTTTTGACATTCGAATTTGGTTAAATAGTACTGATTTTCATATAAAAATTCGAAAATGGGAGGTCACACTATGTGTAAAATGTACAAAAAAGCGCTCCGCCTATTATTTTTGTTTTTGCATTTTTATATACGACAGAACTAAATCTCATTCAAATTTTTCGAAAGAAAAAAAATTTCAAATAAATTCTTTTTTAGACGCCGAAGCGCACATATTTCTCAGAAATAAGTTGTTTTTCGTTATATAGTACATATGTGTATATGTAGATTATGCTGTGACGATAAAATTAACGTCATTTCTGATTTCTTGAAATACTTCGTTTGAATTAATAATACGAATATAAATATTTCATCCATTTATTTTCTTTCATTCGTAAATGTGGCTCTTAAGTGAGTACACGAGTGAAATAATAAAAGCTAAACAAAAAAAAAATATAAAAAAATTATTTATAATAAAACAATTGTTTGTTTTTATAAAGGTGAGTTGGTTATTAAAGAATATGTAGCATTCGTCGGTTTATTTTTTTGATAAATTCGACGAATTTTGGTCTATGTGTATTTCTTTAGTTACTTCCGCTAATTAAAAATGTGTAAAAATGTTGAAGTGATTGTGAAGCAAGAGAATCCCAATAAAAAATGGGCTACAAAGTTATTAGTTAAGATCATAATTATTAAATCTAAGTGAAATTTGTGGCTTACAGTTTTAAGTGTGAAAAAAGTATATAAAAGTAGTAAGTCTCTATGGATATTTGTAAAATATACGTTTGTTATGATTGATTTCTTCAGTAATTACTGCAGAATGTCCAACTAATTTAAAAGAATTCCTCAGTAAATGATAAAGCCTAATATATTCGGAATTTTTCTGGGATTTTTGACAGTATTAATTTTTACACATATTTCTCGAAATTTGCCTGCAGTTCATTTATATTTATTGGTCACAATATACATACACTTCCAGTGTCCAGCAGCTCAAACGCTATCAACTTTCTGTGGAATATACATAAATATTATACCAAGTATATTTATTTTTGTTGTTATCAACAATTTAACTGTTTGCTTTCTGACGTCGTTGCCCCTGGTTATGATTGCAAATTCTTAAAGCATTGAACTGAGTCTTAGGACCTTACTTATAAACAAATTATCTGAAAAAGTCAACACTAATTTAATTTTCGTATTAATAAATGATTTATAAGAACTTTTTTTGAAAAAGTCGTTACTAATATTTAATATAGAGTCTGCTACTTAACTTAGTATTTTAAAATTTTGAAAAATAAACAAGCAAAAACTTGCGCACCTTGGTTCCAATATACAAACTGCTTAGGGCTGAGAAAAGTTTAAGTTTCGAATTTCAGGTCTATAGCTCTAAAACTTTCCGAGTAAAACAAGCAGACAGCCGGACATGGCTAAATCGATTTGACACATCGAACTGATCAATAATATATATTTTTTTTTTTATTTTTTAGGGTCTCCGATGACTCCTATATAATACACGTACACACTATGAAAAATAAAAGTTTAAAAAATAAAAGTTTATATGAACTATTTTCAATGATTAGTAAAATTTGTAAGTCATGATTTGTAATTCATGAGTTAGCTTTCCGGATCGGTTGATAATACAAATGACTGACATTGTGTTATCAATTCGAACTTTTGAGTACGCCATTTCATGATCTAACTCTAATTGTATTCGCTCCATATTAAAACTTTTAATTTCTAGAATTTAGTTTAATGTTAAATGATTTATTTTAATTTAATTTCTTAATTTAATTTCTTTTCAGTTTGCCAAAAACACTACACCGTTCCAATATGTCCAGTTCTTTTATAATTTGTTCACTGCTTGGGGTTATACTTATGACCTCAGTTATCGCTGAAATACCCAATTGTGATTTTTAGGGAAACTGTCGATTTGACGGCAAGCACAAAATTAAACAACGGTTCATATCTGTACAAAGACATTTTAATACCAGCCAATTTAGTTGGTATATACAATATTGAACAGAATTTTAATGGAGAAAATTTAAAAGTAAGTCAAATACGCGGTTGTATTTGTCGCGTTAAGAATTGTCTACGCTTTTGCTGTGCAGCCGATGAGGAGTTCTCTTTGGATGATGAAAAATGTGTTAAATTGAAACAAAAGGCAATAAAATTAATTATATACAGAGCAACCTTTTGGTAGAGAATAAGAATGGAGAATTAATAAGTAAAAATGTACTTGGTATGAATTTTGTGCATTTAATTGGAAAACCATGCGAAAGTCATTATATGTTGAAGGATGATGAATATGATGATGATAAATGGCATTTATTTGAGGTAATTAAGTTGTTAACTAAATTTTAATATTACAAAATAAATGTGCTGTTCACAAGGTCTAGCATGAGTGCATAAAAGCATAAGTGCAAACGATTGCAACAACAACTAATAAAGAAACTTTTTTTGCTTCTGTGTTAGTTGTAGTTGCAATCATTTGCACTTTTTTTATGCACTCATGCTAGACCTCATGAGCAGCATAATAATATTTTATTGAATTTATAGAATGGCAGTCTTTATCGTGACTATGATGCGGCAGTGCTCTCCAGAGATGAATATTGTCTACAGCCTGTATACAATAATAATGTTAGTATTTATCAAATCAAAGCATTTAATTGTGTTATTAATGTGCCATTGTCTCCCTTGGATATTTTAAAATCGATTTGTAAGTGAGCCTGTTTTTCAACTTAAATATTTTTACTAAATTCAAACATTTTCAGTTATGAAGATCTCCATAGTTTTTCTATTAATAACAATAATCGTATATTTGATTGTGCCAAAGCTTAGAAATTTGACAAGTAAATGCTTTGTAAGCTATTTAGTAGCAAACATTTTGGCATATCTAATGCTGCAATTTCAAAATACTGATTCATTGGATAATACCGTTTGCACAAGTATCGGTAAGTTAACTATGAGCACAACTTGAACTTTAAATTCTTAAATTTATTTGTTTATTTGATTTTTTTCTTTTTAAGGCTACTCTGGTTATTTTGCCATGCTGTCACTTTTATTCTGGTTGCTTGTCTTATGCTATCAAATTTGGTTGAATACACATTCTTCGAATTCAAACAGTAATGGACGTATTCGTTTCGAATTGTATAGCATTTTTGCATGGGGTGGTGCGGCCATATTAACTTTATTCATGGTATTCGTTGATATGTGGCCAGTTGATGCATTGTGGAAACCAAATATTGGAGTTTATACCTGCTGGCTAAATAGTAAGTTTGACATACAACAAAACTAACGTAATCGTAATGGTAAAAATTTTGCGATTTACTTTTTAAATCACGCAAATCGAAAAACGTAAAATATTTCCGTTCTCAAATCGGTGAAATGAATATAATGTGCTTAATATTCCGATTTGATAAGACCGATAACCATAATAATTTGTAACCGATAGCAGTGTTTGTCATGCAGTGCAATGCAACGAAATGTTTTGGAAATGAAACATACATTTTTCGATACGGAACATACGGAACACGTATAATTCAAAACCGTACAAATTTACTAAATTATAAATCGGGAAATATTCGCGATTATGGGAGCATGAGTGATAATACTTTTACTTCTTTTTTTTTTTTTTCACAAAATATTTAATTTCAAATTTTTATTTTTTTTTTTTTTTAGCTAATTCAAGATTTTCAGCTGTATTTTATTTATACGGTCCAATGTCTATTATGCTTTTAATCGATCTGCTCCTCGTTGTCTTAAGCGCCATCAATATGCGTCGTCGCAGGTATACTAGTGAAATGAATCTTATTAGTGCACATGAAAATCAGTTTGCCAGTGTTGATCAAGAGAAGTATGTGCCTTATTTATTTTACTGAAACACAGAACGTTTTAATCATTCAAATCACTTTTCCTTTTTTAAATTATAGCATCAGTCTATATTATAGTGTTATAGTCTTGATTTGTTTATGGTTAATCGAAACAGTACTGTATTTTAGTCAATTGAGAGATGAAGATTCCGGTTTTGTTACAATTTTAGAAATTATAATATGCGCACAGGGCATTATTATATTTGCATTTTCCGTTCTTAAACCAAGCGTACGGACAGCTATTTTGGATTGGTAAGTCTTGATTAAGAAACTTAACCAAAGTAAAATTTTCTAATGTTTAAATAATTTCATCAATAGGTGGCGACAGAGTGAATCTACAACAAGCAACTACAATAATTCAATACAATCCTTATATACGCCACAAACGAGTGTTTCTAGTACTAAGATTCCCATATAAGTTTGTTTGTCAAAACGTCACATTGTGCAATACTTGTTTGGTTCAAATTTAATTCAAATACATCATAATGTACAAATATATCATAATTACAGCAATTTTCTAATTTTTATAATATTTAATCGATGTGTTTTATTTTCCTTTTTTTTTTTGGAATGTTTAAATAAATGAACTAATTTTTTCATTATTTCAAAAATATAACTGAAGAAACCGGACTATAAGCGCCCTCTGCAAGACCGGAAGCGCCCTGTGCAATAGTTTGAAATGCCCTGTGCTAGCAGTAGGCTATCGATATATCAAATGAACAACGATATCGATAAACATAAAAATCTTATCGATAAGCTCTGCGCGCGCACTACAGAACGCAGTTAATTGAGTTAAAACCATCGTTACGCGAAGTCGTCTCGCCGGAAAGACGCAGGCGCCTAACGTTTAAAAAAAAAAGCATTCAAAACAAATCTAACGACTTAATTAATAGTTATTAACTAAATTGTTATCTGAATAATAATAAAACAAATTAAAAGAAAAAAAAAACAGATAAAGAAAACGTGAAAACAAAAAACCGGTTGCAATCAGTGAAGTGATTTTTCAAAAAGTGTTTAAATTTGCATAATAATTATAAAAACGATTTGCTAATCTAACACAAATCGGGGGCGATATAACACCGTGCTTTTGGGAATTCCCAAATCGCGTTCACAAAGTGCGTAAATGATTCAAGTGAATTTTGTTGTGAATAGAAATAGACTTGTTTTTTTTTTTTTTAATATTATAATTTTAATTTTCTTTTTATGATTTCTGCAGAAAAAATTTATGCAAGTCAAAATAAAGTTAAATGCAGTTAAAATTAAGAAGTTAGGTCTTAATATAGCACTTTGTCGAACTGATCGTAACTAACGTTGAATACTGATACCGAATTTAAACTAGTGTAGTACCCCATACTTATTTAGTCTTATAAACCAGCAGAACCAATGGAACTTTTAAATATGCAAATTGAATTTTAGCTCGATATTTTAAATATATAAGTTTTCTTTGATCCTATAGCGTAGGTTCAGAGAATATAGACTTGACTTTCAAAATATTTCGTCACGTCACCCTATATCGACTGAAAGATGTTTCAAAATAGTAAACAAGAAAGCGCAAAACCGTTATGCATACCGTCTGCACATTTGCATTGTTTTGTTTTTGCAAATATATAAATCGAGCTCACATAATGATAAATAGTTAAGTAGTTTTAGTTTTGTCTCCGCCACACTCCCCTCGGACACGTCGGATTAGCGTTGCGTCTGAGAAAAAAAAATTGTTGTTGTAGTTTTGTGAAAAATATTTATTGATAAAGACAAAAATTGAAGTATCTTTGTGCTTTTCTTTGGCTTCTTGGCAAAGTGACATTTCTGGTTATTGTTTTAAAAATAATTGAAAAATTGGGACTCAGGTTCCATATTCCTAGAAACCCAGAAATACGTTAAAAATAATATTTTAAAATCTTTAATGTGTTTTAAAATTTATTAAATAGAAGTGAACATAGGAGTGGGCGTGGTCTCAGTAAAAATAGTCTATTATTTCTATTCCGATTCCTTTGAAAATTTTAAACGGATCGGCCCAGACATCTGGGCACAAACTTAACTACAAATACACATCCATTTTTAAATTTATAGATTACTCGTACACCGTTTTATTGTATCCAGTCCTATTGATTGTTTTTCTTGAAAGTTTCCTAGGACTTTACTATATATTACGTTTCAGTAATTATATTATTTAATTATTAAATACCTTTCAAACTAAATACATAGTGTATGGCGTACAGTTTTTACATATAACATTTTAATGTGTTTACAAGTGTATAAACCGCGATCTATTTAATTGTATCGAGTGACTAATTCACGTTTTACAGCAATAATTATTGTGCTCTGTGTCATTTGAGACTACCGATTCGAATAAGCAACACTATTTTAATTATTATTATTATTATCGTTCGGTTCGTGATGTTAATAAACTGGAAAGTGAAGTTTTTTTTTATCTTTTACGAGTATGATTATTTATTTATTTATTTTTTTTTTTTTGCATATTTAATAAATTATAACAGCATCACACGGTTTCCTGTTTGAATACAATTAAAACTAAAATTTAATTTTATGTAAAAAGCACATAAATATATAGTCGGAAGGAGCAATGGCTGCGGGTGGAATGCAATGGGAAGACATCCCATTAAAAAGCCTCCAAGATAAAAATATTCGTATTGGTCATCGCAGGGGCTTATTCTGTATAGCTGTCATTTAAATACGCATATCTCGAAGACTAGCACCCCGGCTTCCATTTTCGAAATCAGTGATATACTTTTTAAAGAAATTCTTATAGTCTTATAATTCTCAAACAGTTTAAACATAACAATATGTATATGATGCTGTTGCTTAAAAATGTCCTGGTTTTCAAGAAAAGTTGTGTTGAAGACTCCAAAAATTGTGATTTTTGGGTGTTTTTACCTCAACTTTTCTCGGATGTTCACTTTTGGACACCAGCATTGTATTCAGCGCAAAAAAATACATCGAAAACCAGTCTCATATCAAAAAAAGAGTCAATTTTGTAGGTCTGTGTTATTTTATTTATACAACCTGTCAACTTGCATGTTTGTGTATCTTAAGACTTCTTCTTTTTTTATACATTATCATTTCAAAGAATTCCCCTCTAAATATAAATTTTCAACCGGTTTGTTGCTTAATAAAAAAAAACGTTTATATTTAAAACTTGATTCTCCAGATTTAAAGCTATTTCTTGATTTCTTTTTAAATTGCATGCAATGCACGTTTCTCTAGTTCATACGTTTCTGCGGTTTTTTTTCTCCACATTTTTTTTTTTCAAGGTTAGCTTTTTAGATCTTTTGCTGCGTAAATTTCATCCATTTGTACTCGCATCGCAACACCTTGAATTGAAGCTCATGCATTTAAGCGATCCGATCGATTCCTGCCCACATCCGTAGTTAACAAGTCTCAGTCCACTTCACTCCACAGTTTCAGTTAAATATTTGAACAATTTGTGGTGATTTCGTTGCGGTTTTATTTTTATTTTTATTATTTTTTTTATTTTAATTTATTTTTATTTCGGCTTTGACAATATTTACCGGCGTTATTCAATGTTAAACCAAAACAGAAAAACCAGTTTCATTTTTTTTTGTTTAACACAACAAAATTCGCTATAAGAGTTAATTTCGGGAAGAACTACAAATGTTTGCTTAATAATCATGTTTTATTTATTATTATTATTTTTTTTTTTTTTGTTTTAAAAGATTTGCTTGTTGTGTTTTTTTTCTAAGATTTTAACAAGTTTTCTCATTGTGTCAATATTTAGTTTTGGTTTTCAAAAAATCCTTAACAACAATAATTTGTCATTTAAATGGTTTTGAGACATAAGTGCTAATTTTAACAAATAATAAATAGATGAACAAATTCAACTCATAATATTTAAAATAAATACTGGAAAAAAAATACCGCTGCAACAAAAAAAAAAACATTCTATAAACTGAAGGTGAGTATTAAACAATAAATTTAATTGTTATGAAAATTTTCATGTGAATTGCATTGAATAAAATAATTAACAGTCTGCTTTGGAAACTACGAATAAAAATTCCAAATACTTTGTAGAGAAATTATAATTTTATAGCAAAATAATGTTTACAAATATAAATTTATTAATGAAAGTCTAATGAAAATATTTTGAATTGAACAGAACAGAACCAATTTAACTTTTTGATCAAAATGGTAGAAACTTGCTCTCGTCAGGTCTAGTCTGTTCTTATATAATATATCATGTAAGAAAAAAGAAAACCTCGGAATTTGAAAATAATAACTCTCCTGAAACTTTATAAGTTCTATTATACCCGTAACACACAGTGTAATGAAGTATATTCAGTTTGTCCGAAAGTTTGCAACGGGACCCCATTAAAGTATATATATTATTGCTCAGCTCGATGAGACGAATCGATTTATCCATGTCCGTCTGTCTGTCTGTTGCGATGCGTTTTACTCAGAATGTTTTTAAGTTATTGACATGAAGTTTTAAACTTAAGCTTTTTGTGGTCCTAGTTAGCTTGTATGTCAGAATCAAGGTGCCATGTCCATTTTTAGGTATACAAATCTACCGCCCATTTTCGAGTTTTTCTATGAAAATCTTTATTTTTCTGAATGAATCCAATTAAAATTTGGTTAAATCAATTCTAATGTCCGCCTAAGTGAACACTATCGATATGGTAGGGATCGGACTAATATAACATAAAGCCTCCATACAAATTTGACCAAATTCACGTGAAATTTAGTCTAAGCCCCTGGTGAACATATAAACTATTGAAAGTGTACAACCCCATACAAACTGTTGTTTTTAGTTAGATAATTTCATTCACCTCGATACCTAATGTTAAAATATAAAGTCACCATATAGCATCTCACTTCTAAAAAATATTAAAACTTTTTTAAAAATTTTGGGATAATTGTTAATTATTTTTAAACACTCCTATACAAAATTTCAAAAGCTAGACTCTGCAAAAACTATTCACCATTCCACCTTTAAAATTTAGATCTTTTAAAGAATCTCCACATTATACAAACACCTTACGGCGAGTATGAAAAGTGCTGTGCCTCTCTCTATACCTAAAAATATCCATACAATCCACTTTAGAATAATTTTATTTGTTATACACATGCAAAACAAATGTTTATTTTCATTATATTTCAACGTTTTTGCTGGCATTGCATTTTTCTGTTGGAATTAATTTCTGGTTTTCATTATTTGTTATTTTAAAAAAAAAAAACATATATATATATTTCAACAATGCAAAGCTGAGAAAATAATTGAAATGCAACTGATTTTGTTGCTAAGAGGCAAACTGAAAAACTATCTTATTCTATGACGTTCGAATACATTCATTGCATATCAATGTATCTGTTTATATTTTCTATTAAACAAAATCATAAACGAAATAACGCCTCCAATTGTGAATTTGAGTTAAACAATACAAACAAACAAAAACCGAAAAAAACCCCAAGCAAATAATTTGCTACTCAGACGCAATCAAATATTTTGGAAGCAAAATTTCGCGACATGAAATATAAATAAAATCATAAAATAAACCAATAAACAATAAATAAAATTTAAAAAAAAGTACTTTGTATTCGAATCAGACGACTTTTAGTTGCGCTGCATTTATACAAATCGTCTCTATTAGGGGTGTCAGGGAAATCTATACCAACCCAATTCCAACCAATAGAGATTTTAAAGGTGGTTTTTAAATCTCCCAAGTTGTCGAGACTGTAATTCGTTGAACCGTTTTAAATTTCTGTATTCTGCAATTTTATATACTTTATAGGGCACTCTATAATATTATCTTTTAAACGTTACATACATTTGCACATATTTAATATACTTCTCTAAGTCAAGAGTTATAGTGTACATACAAAAAAAAAAAAAAAAAAAAAATAATTATTAATGAATTTGTTAATGATTGAATACAATTGTGCTTGAATCTTGACTGTGTAGTCTTCCATGTTTCTTGAAGTGGAATATTGTCATTAGACACGTCATTCGGCACTTATTATTTGTTTTGTTTTTTTTTTTTTTTAATATCCAATTTAAAGGCAGTAGCATCTACAGCAGCCTAAGTATTTTCCTCAGGCAAAAATCTGACGATTTGTGCGAAAAATACAAGATATAAACTTATATTTTCATACATACATACATATGTATGTACAATCATGTATTGTTTTTAAAAATACATAAATCATAATCACTGCGTTTGTACTTGAGCACATACACACAGTTAAGTTAAATAAATTTAAGCTAAACATTTTTAAATTTCTTGTACAATAATTACGAGATTTGGGCGAAATATTTTTAATACAAAATATACTTGACGAGTCCATACATTGACCATAAAATTCGGTGAGATAAAGACGAACAATTCGAAAAAAAAAATTTAGGTACCCCTAAACCCAAAAACTATTATTTAATTATCTTTCAAATGCAACCAATTGCAAGTCCTTAGGTTAACTCATTCCAAAGATATGGTTTTTTTAATTTCAAGGCCCCATTAGGCGCTTGGTCAAAATTTTCGAAATTAAAAATCGTTTTAGTACCATCCTACCACACCTATGCATAGTAAAAAAATTAAACTGAAGTAAAAAAAAATTTAAAAATAATTTTAAAAAAGGCAAGAAGTGCTATTTCGGGCCTCTCAATGGACCTAATGGTTCAATATTCCAAACACTCAGAAACACGCCTAAAAATTTTCTTAAGCATCTTTCTTGAATGTGCTTTACGAGTATTAAGATGAATTGTAATTATTTTTTTACTTTACTTTTTTTTTTTTCTGTCCATTTATTAAGAACAAATGATGCTTGATATAAGAACGAATGTTCTAGATATAAGTAAACTTGTTCTAGTAATACGAATTAAGTTATGCTTTCTCAAAAAAAGTATAACAAACTTTTGCAACTACCCTCGGCATATTGCAGTCATTATAAAACGTATCTCCCGCAATTTAAGAAAAAAAAAAACCATGCGCTCGGTCAAGGCACCTAACGAGTTTTTCGGAGGGAACGCTGTCGTGGGGGATCTTATGAGAATAGCGCGGTTGCTGTTTGATTTTGATTTCGTTGATTTTCGAATTTACTATTCATTCGAGAGCATTTGGCATAATTGATTTGTTTACAATTAACACATTTGGCCAAAGATTGTTGAAAACTTTATAATATTGTTTATTGTTTGACTCTGAATTTTTTTCTTTGCCTTTTTTTTTCATTTGTTTGCTTTCAATTTTCGCCTCTTTTGACTGTTTGGATGTCCGTCTGTCTGTCTGTCTATATTTATGAGACTTTTTTTTTACTTATTTAATTTGCCATTTTTCAATTTGTACACCTCTAGCAACATTTTACTGCAAAATATTTTTTAATTTCAATTCGATTTTATGTATTTTCCATTGTTCGTGCTTTCTCGCATTTTATTCTTTGATTAATTTTATCAGAATTGTATATTCATATTAATTGCTCTTTGTTGTAAGTCGAGTTCTCATTTGGAATTATATCGTAAAAAAATTAATTCTGTAATGCAATTCCATCGGTTTGTAATAAATTATTTATGTTCGCATTATGTGCATTATCAATTAAACAAGGCTATTTGTGGGTGTTGTAAAAATATGCTATAAGACTTTACAGACTTTTGTAAATATATATTCATTTGCAGATACGACCGACCCTGCGCTATTGCATCGCCTATCACACTGCGCTTGAAGCGGACACAGTTTTGTTGAAAATGTCGTCAACAACCAAACTCTTGATTCGTATACATTTTAATATTTTAAAACTGCAATCCTAACCTATTCTTTTTCCGAGATAATGTGTAGTCAAATTTTCGGATTTCAATTTTAATTCCAAAAAAAGTTGAAAAAGCTGTTAATTATGGTACATGTTGTAGTTCTGGTCAAGTTAAACCAAACGGTTATCTTTGAATTTATTGGAGACCCCCAAAAATCTGGCCTTTTGTTTAAAAAAACTGGTTTTTCATTCTTTTTTCACTTATATTGCAATAACTCAGTTAAGTACTAACCGATTTTTATTTTAAAACCACTTTTGGAAAAGAAAAACTTAGATCTATCGAACCATATAAATTGTTCGATTACCAGCCAATCGAATTATAAAAGAAAGCGCCAGCACACACAGTTGGGATTTAAACTGATGACCTGCAAATAAAAGCACTCGCCACCGGTATAAATAAAACTCGCGTTTGGAATTATATTTTCATAAAACAAAAGAGCCGCATTCAATTTATTCAAAAATCACAAAAAAAGTTTAAAAATATATTTTGGGCCCGAAACAATAGAGAAAAAAGCGAAACGTATATAATAGAAAATGACTGCGTACGCGGTGATGGTAGTTTTTTAACTAAACTCTGTGTCGATATTCAACACATAAGAGGGCTGAAGAGCAATTTTTGGGAATAAATTCACCACAAATTCAAAATTGGCGTTAACATAAATAGTATAATGATATTTTAGTTGCAAATAGATCATTTATTAATCTTTAAAAACATATTGAAATGGTTTTATTAAAAGATTTCATTTGAAACTTTTAAAACAACAACAAGCAATTCGCTTTAAGTAAAGTTTTCGCAGAAATGTCCGAAGTAACAAGTTGCAACTGATACGTTTAATATTTATAACCAAGTTAATCTGTAATTATAAAAGCAGCAATAAAATCTTAATTGTCAAGCTAAATTTTTGTTGTACCTTTATGACATCTCATGTGACTTGATTTGTTGACAATCACATGCAACTGTCAGTAGAATAATTGTTCATCAATATTAGTCAGGCTCTACCTACCAAATTTTAATCAAAAGAGAGTTCAACTTTGGAAATTTTATATAAAAAAAATATTATTTATGAATGTATTTACCGAAATGGAGAAAAAACTCTTTTTTATTTTTAAATTGTAAATTTTTCGAGCTTTTTTTTAGAGAATTGAAAAGCAACCAAAAGCAGCTTTACTAGAGAATTTTGTGACACGCCCGATAAATAAGACTGCTTTGAAATAATTTATTTACTACAAATCAAAAAATATATCAAAAATCAAAAAGAAAACATTTATTTTAACTCTCGTTCCAATGAAGATATCAACAAAATGTTCAAGTTAAAAATATTTCAAAAAAAAAATTTTATTTTATTATTATTTTTTTTTTTATTATTATTTTAATGTTTGTTCATACAACAATTCAACACAAAGCTCGTTTGCCACTTTGTAGATATTTAAATTTGTTTTTTTTTTTTTTTGTTTGACTTTTAACAGACACTCCTCCACTTGCCCGAGTCGTTGCTCCCCTTTAGCACACGGAATGTGACTGCGCATTTCGTGCGAAAATTCTAAAATACAAACAAAACCTGGAACCCATACAATATGTGTATTAAGTATTTTTAGCGCGATTATTCGCGTAGTTAAGTAAATAGTAAACAAAGGTGGCCCTCAATACTCTCAAAACTCTTCGATTACTCAAACTAATTTGTTTATGTATTTCCTATATCAAATAAAAACTTTTTTTTATGCTTTTTTGCTTACCTGACGACTACCTGAAATAGTTTTCAGTTTAAAACGTTCTATTTTCAAACTAAAATGAAAAATTACATTTAAAATTTGTTGCTGCTCGTTTGAAAATATTTGAATGGAATGAAAAATAAATGAGCAAATAATTTGTTTGTGTTTTTGGTAATAAAAATTGATTAAAAAGCTTCCTTTTATTGCGTTTAACATAAAACGGGGAAATATGTTAATAAATAATAATGAGACTCATTAAAGTTTGTTTGACTTAAGTCGACGTTTTAATTAGTTCAGTTTGATAAACTATTTGAGCCATTTATTATCGTAGGATATTGACAACGAAATTAAAAATTGAGAAAAGGACAGAAAAAAATTACACTCTTACTGGACACTTCTTGTCCTCAATGTTAAAATCACCATTTTTGTAGAAATCGTTCCGGACATGTTCCAAAAATACTATAGATTTTGTAAAAGAATCTGATTATACTGGAAAAATGAACCACAGAATCGTAATTAGTGAACTCCAAAACCGTTTGATAACAAATTTTTATAAATTCATCGACCGTACTGGAGACGCCATTTTTATTTCTAAAAAAATAGTTTTAAAAGTCATTGTTTTTCTCTAAACCCCTTTAATACTTTGTTTTGATTAAAAAAAAAAAAGCCGGACTACAACAGCTCCTGAAATTTATGACTGTTCTTCTTGGCGAAACCAATATACCTATTCAAGTGAAGGGTTCCTGAAAATTAATAAATTCAAATAAAAAACCTAGAAACCAACCGATTAAAATTTATCATAAATTATTAAAAGTAAGCAGCATATCATTCCGTCAAAACAATTAAAACTAACTAACCGCACAATACGGTAGGGTATACCATAAAGATAATTTTGCATTCACACCGTTTAGACTAAATCGTTTACGGTATGAAACTTATCTTCTAACTCAACTCGAATACCAAAGAACAGAACAGAATTGTGGTGAGTTAAAGGTGTGGCGAATTGGTGCGTCGCTCGAATGGCAACCGTACGCCGAACGCTTTTCAAATTGTTTCTTACACTCGGACTGCGCTGATTAGTTTTACTTTTTATCGGTAAATTTAATAGCGCAACTGATAAAAAAAATATTCCAAATAAAAAAAATAAACAAAAACAAAAAAATAAAAAAAAAAAATTTATAAAATTAAATTTCGGTAACCTCAAACTTGTAATAATTCGGTTGTGGTTTTATTTAAAAACAAAAACAAAAAAATAAATTCAATATAAAATTTAAGTGTTTATAGGAATTTAATTATAAACAAATAATATAAATATTTATTATTTAGTTGTGTTTTTATTTTTAAACAAGTTCGAACAAATAACGCGCATTTTTATGCATAACTAATTAAATAATTTAAATAAAAATAATAAAAAAAAATATATAAAACGAAAATAAAATTTTTGTTTATCGGTTTTGTTTAATGTTTTAATGCGACTGGAATTTAAATGTGAGTTTACTATTTATTGTTTACATTAGTCTACTCCCTTGGAATAAAAAATTAAAAATATTTTTTTTAATTACTTTTATCAAATTCAAAGCGTATAACACGCCATAATTTGAAATCAGCAAAAGTGTTTTAATTAATAAAAATTTTATTGTTTAGTTCCGCATGAGAACTTTTGGAAAAATTAAAAAAAATACTCTCTCTATGTTTGTATGGGATCTTCTCCAATTCAAAAATGTTTGTATAACAACTATTTTGGTCAAGCTTAATAGCCCTTATATGGAAGGCCCGATGTATAGTATAGACGAACAGATAGACATGACTATATAGACAATATTTCAGCTTGTATTTTAATATGATAAAAATATTTATAAAAACTTCTG
This sequence comes from Leucophenga varia, assembly GCA_018903435.1. Taxonomy (NCBI): domain Eukaryota; kingdom Metazoa; phylum Arthropoda; class Insecta; order Diptera; family Drosophilidae; genus Leucophenga; species Leucophenga varia. Next base: position 16,622 of record JAEIFJ010001866.1, read on the forward strand.
CTCAATTTTATTGCTTAAACGTTTTATAAACAAAATTTTTGCCTGTACAATGCCGAATGCATTTACACAAAAAAAATTTGTAATTTTGGAATGTTAAATTTTTTGATCTAAAAATTATTTTAAATATAAATGCACAACATAAAAAAAAGCAAATATTTTTTTTGTTAAAAAATTCACATATATCATTTTTTGTTCGATCGATGGAGCAGGCATCCACTGCGTATAAAATTTAAATTAAGTATACGCCGCATGGCACGTACAGCGATTTAAATCGTTCTACTCGTCACGCATATTCATTTTTGTCACGAAAGTTGTAATAAGGAAATTCGAGAGTTAATAAAACGCGACGATTTAGACATGTACTTCTATTTTTTTTTTTTTTTGGAATGTATCTGTGCGTTCTAGCTGCCTGTCCGCACTGTTTTTGATGTAAAGTGTATAAAATCTTTGGTTTATTATATTCTTAATTTTTAAATTTTTTTTTAATAATTATGTGTAGCATCACTTATTGTATTTCCTCGCGTTTTTTTATTTTAAATACTCAGAATCATTCATTCTCAAGATTTATCTATGCTGCCAATCTGTGGCGCCTGGCAAACACATTTCAACAGATGTTCGACATTTTTATACATTTTTGTTAAACGTTTTTTTTTTTTTTTTTAGAATTCCTTAATCGAAAGTATTTGTCTGAATGTTGTATTTATTTTTCATTTAGAAATATTTGAAAGATGATCTTTTTTTTAGACAACCATTTAAAAAGTGATCTCACAATCTTTTATGTTTGTTCAATATTATCTTTTAATGGCGGACTTTACTTTTTCTGTGTTCTTTTTTTTTAAAGTTTAAATTAGCCTCGTTGTATGAATCAGTATTCTCGTGTTCATTATCAGTCAAGTTTTATCAGTTCTTAAAGTAAACACATTGCGTTTTTAAATCGTCAAGCTTACAAATGACAAATAAAAAAAAGCATGGTTTCCGGTTTTAACAAAACAAAAATATTCTTTTATTTAAAGTGAATCGAATTAAATTACTTAAAAACAATAAAATATATCTAATGCAATAATAAATGATAAAAATGCTTTTAAAAAGAATCAATATGTCATCATTTTGATTATATTTGTTTGTCCAATAAAAAAAAAAAAAGATACAACGCATTATTTTGAGTGCCAAGAAAATATGTGAATTGCGTAAATTAACAATAAAAATAAAAAAATATATAAAACACATCAACTCACACAAGAGTAGGAATTTTTAAAAGTGCTTAACTTCTAAAATAATTTTTTAATTGGTTTTATAGCCCAAGCGGAAAGTAAAGCAGATGGACTAACAAAAATATCTAAACATGCTCAGAATTTAACGGTGCGTTCAGACACACAAATAATTTGTATCATTTTTGTCTTAAAAGTTTCATTGATTTTAGACTAATTGCAACAAAGTTTCTAATGCAAAATATTTGTTGTTCAGAGTTGAAAAAATTTTTTTGGTATTTTTTAGGAAATTTGTTTCAAATTATTTGTTTGACTGAACAAACCTTAATAGTATTTGAATAATTTGAAGAAAAAGTAAATGAGCTGTAATTAAGAATGAGAATGCTGATCTGAGGTTGAGAATGATTTGGGTTAACTAGTCAGCACCATTAGAACTTGACCCTAGTATTTCAAACTTTTCGATTATTTTGTCTAAATATTTGGTTTCAGTAAAAATTTACTAACATATTTTTTGTTATTAATTCATAAAAAAAGTAGTTTAGTATTTAAGTAGAAAACAAAAATTATTTCTTTCTATAAATTGAACCAAAAATTGGTTTGGTCTTCTCCTCGCAGCAGTTCAAATTCATAAAATTTAGATAAGTTAAATATTTTTACTATATACTCTATTAAAGATTTTATTGGTCGCCGAATGTGTTTTTGCACTTGCACAATGAATATCTTAAAAAAAATAAATAAAATAAAAATTAAAAAATAATATAAAATTAACTTTAATTCCTATTTTTTTTTTTATCAGTGTTATCAATGCTTGACACTTTTAAGATAAGTTAAAATACGTAAATACTATTATCTGTCAATTTAGAAATCTCATACATTTATAATATATTCTATATTTACCTTTTTATAAACACAAATATTTGCATTATAATAAAAATAAAGGGTGACAGACTATATTGTTATATTTATAAATTGTAGAAAAGTAATGTTGATTTTTTACTCTCTACTGGCAGATACCCGGCGTGTGCTGCTACGCTTTCGACGGCATTTTTGTGGCTTTTTTCCTTTTTTTTTTTGATTGCAGCGATCCCAGTATAGGTTAGGGCTAGTATGAAAACATACTAAAAAATACCGTTTTTTTAAATGTGAGACCACAATATTGTTATTCGCTAGTATAAGACATAAGAAAAAGAAAAACATGTATGGGAAAGTTGGAAAATGGACTTCCGAATGTGCCTAATGCATTGTTTTAGTGTTCTATAATTATACTTGCATTGTTGACTCTCAAATGAGACCAGTTAGGAACTCATCGGTTGAATGGTTTCAACGTACATAGCGGACATAGAAACATTTTTTACTCTTTTATTGCATGAAATTATTTAATGCAATAATTTTGTTTATTAGGACAAATAAATTATTGCCAAAAATTTTTATTTTTTATTATCGTGTGTGTGTGTTTTGTTGTTGTGCAATAAATTTGCTGCTAATTTGACTTCGTATCTAAATACGATTATATCATGATTTTTATATTTACATATCTAACGCCCCCAGTACTTAGACAATATTTGTATTTACACTTCTTTTATTTATTTTTTTTTTTATATTTATGAATAATGTTTGCCATTCTCATCAAATGCAAATAATAATGAGCGATCAATGAATTAAAATCATTTTTACTTTAACGATAAGATATACTATATATACGTAGCTATTATATGAACAATCGGCATGAGTGTGCGTTAATTGAACTTAATCAGTTTGGTAGTACAGTTGAGCACAGAATATTGTACTCATTACAAAAAAAAAAAAAAAATATATATCAAACTAATTTAATAACCAATATAAGGGTTTGAATCAATGTTTTAATTGCCTGAGAAGAAAACAAAACAAAAAATGAATCACGGCAAAATCGGTGGCCCATGTAATTCATACAAATTTTGATATGAACAATTTAAATGCATTGCAATGGTAATTAAAGAAAATAATATATAAAAAAATCAAATTTGCTTCTAATTAATCCATATACAGGTATAAAATATTAAAAATATTTCTATGTCCGCTATCGACTTCGAAACCATTCAACCGCTGAGTGTCAAAGCGGTTTCATTTGGGAGGCAATAATGCAAGTTTAATTATAGACCACTAAAACAAAGCATTTGGCATATTCGGTTATTCATTAAGTCGATTTTCGACTTTTTCCACATAACAATACTTTTCTTTTTTGTATGTTTTTATACTAGCCCCAACAAATCGAGTTCTTGCTGCAGTAAAAAAAAAACAGTTATTTTTTAGTGCTTTTTTGTATGTCATCATACTAGCCCCAACATATTAGTCTGCAATAAAAAAAAGTACAAAAATGCCACCGGAAAGAACTACAGAAAAGTACCAAAAATGCAAACGAAACGCCCGTACAACGTAGTAGCACACGCCGGGTATTTGCAAGTACATTATTAACGAATTCATTTGTAATTACTAGATTGCAGTTTTAGTGTCTCATTGGAATATAAAAATAATTGGTTACATTGATTCATAACGATACAGACACAGCTTTTATGACGAAGATAAGTAATTAGAAATAAAGTTAAACCAAAAATTGTTGAGTAATAAGCTGTGAAAAATTTTGATTTAATTTATTGCTTCGATGACAAATCTTTGGAAATATGGCGAAAATAAAATCAATAATTGCACTTTTTTTCGCAAGAACTGCACCCCGAAAAGATTAAGCTCCCTTTTTTTTTTTCTCAGAATACAACTTATTGCAACACCTTTAGATTTCGAATTATATACTTTTAAAGAATGGGTTGGACCATTATGGGAACATGGCTGATAGTCTTTAAAAACTTAAAAACCTGGCCCAACTTTTTTATAAAATCAGCAAAATATGTGATGTAACTTTGGTTAGTTAGGCCCAGTTTTACAACTACATAGATCCACCATAACTATCTTTTCGTGCATTACATTCCATGTTTAAGTATTAATTACAGTTGTGGGTGGTACCCTTTAACTATGTAATTTGCAACTTGACATTTCTTATATTATTTTTTTTTTGGGATACTCACTCGTCTGTAAATAGATGACGACAACAAATTTATTAAAACCAATTTCTCGAGAGAACGAACAATAGAATAAGATATAGTCAATACATATATAACGATGAATGTCTGATTGTTAGCACAGATACTAAGTAACTCTATCATTGTTGACATTTGTTAACACTTTGTGTCAATTTAACATAAATTTATAGTTTTAGTATACAAAATTTATGTCTGGAATGATTAATATCGCAAAACAAAAACCAACATCAAATAAATTTTGTACAACTGGGAACAACTTGTTTAATATTCGAATTACAATTATTGTTATTTATACAACTCAACAGGAAGCAAATTAATGTTGTTATGTCAGTGGGTAGTCAAGTAGTCAAGCTAAATGGGTTATAATCCTGCCAATGTTTATTAAACTCGGATACCAAACTGTGCGTGTGTGTTTGTATTGTATCTGCACTCGCAAAGCCCAACGGAGTCATAACGCGCGTTAATTGCTATCTTAACTCGTGTACGTATGTGAAATAATGTAATTAAAATGTTCAAGCAAATGAATGAATGAATGAGTCGTCCAATTTGTGGTTTTTAGATAAACTAAAGAATTATGAAGAATTTTACGTCAATTACAAGAGTCAGACGCTGCATGCGTTTAATATGCATCATTTTTTGTTCTCAGTTTGCTTGAAAATTTCTCTCAGCTTTCTTAAGCTGTGTTGACAATTTAAACAGAAAGAGAGTAAGAGTAAGAGACTACTCGTGGCGCCAGAGTAAGAAAGTGAAGCCACAACAATGGTACAATAAAATAAGGTATCGCTACCTCATCAAATAAGCAACAAAAAATGGTACAATAAAGAAGGTATCGCTACTTTATCAAATAAGCAACTTGTGCGTTGTTCATGTGTATGAAAGAGATAGATGAGAGAGAGCAGATGAGACGACGTTCGCATTCATACTGAAAACAAATAAGAAACCAAACGCTGGCAGAGTAACGAGCAGTGGCGATAACTTCTTTTATTGTAACATGGCCACAACTATGATGAGAAAAGTGAAGAAGGTATATGTGTATCTCTCGCCCTCTCTCTCACTCTACTCTGATATTAATTATAAACAAACGGAATACGACACCTTGTTGTTCAATTTACCATGTAATCATCCAAGCGTTTGAATTACAAAAATAGGTTTCAAATAAATTGTATCAATTTAAAATAAACAAAATATTTTTTACTACAAATATAAATATTTACATTCATTTCTAATTTACACGCTTACTGCTTGCAGAATTTTTAATTCAAACTTGTATAAAAAAAAAACATTAAAAAAACACACACATCGAAAGCCAAGATGCACACATATTCAGCGCAACTAACGCGGCTGCCGCTGCTTATAGTCATCGCCATTTTAGCCGTAACACTGCTGGAGTCTAGTCAAAGTTCAGGCCAAGGTCAAGTGCATGCACAAACAGTTGAGGAGCAACGTAAATATCATTTACGCGATGGTTTACACGCGCCGTGCACCTTTTTGATACCGTAAATGTTACGGGTGATACACGCTACCCGAATGGCAGTTATCTACATGACAATGTACTCATACCACGTCATCTGGTGGCACTCTACGATTACATATACAAAGATCTTGTTGAACGCATCGAAGTGCAGCCACATTATCGCGGTTGCATTTGCAAAGTAAAGCCTTGCGTTAATTTCTGTTGTCCATGGGGTACCGCATACAGTAATAATTTAAGCACCTGCGTGAATACCAGCGAAGAACATATATGGCCAGCACCGACAATAAATGTTACCTTTATTAACGAAACGACACGCACAGTCAATATATTCGAACAGTTTGCTGTGCAGAACTTTCGTCCATGCATCGAGATGTACTCACTACAGCCGGAAATTAATGAATTTGACGAGTGGTTCTTGTTTGAAGTAAGTTTATTTATTTTGATTTAATTTGATCTACATACTCGTATATATAAATAATATTTTTTTTTTTTCAGAACGGTACCATGCTGCGTACAGATGACATGCTCTACATAAATAAAAACGAATTCTGTCTGGTGCCTACATTGGTCAACGATACGGATATATACTATGCGATTAATCCGGCCAATTGCGATGTAAAGACGGAATATGGCACGGTTAAAATAATAAATGCATACGGTAAGTACCTAATAAAGCTTTAAAGGTCTCATCGAGAGAGGAGTTCCCCGACGGTTTTGTGTTTTTTTTTTGTTTAGTAAAGTCTCAGGAACTATAATATTTTGCGTAAAGTCTTGTATAAACTAAAAACATTACGTAGTGACGTGTTAATATAATAGAGACCTCGACCTCGATCTTTAAATTAACGTTACAATGGAAACACCAATCTTCTATTTCTTAGAAATAGATATTTTTTTCAATGAATTGAAATTTCTTTTAATCGATAACCAGTCATTCTCCTGTTTTTCAAATTTGATACATACATAAATACGACTAATTCGTTTTAATTTGTTTTGTTTACAATTTATTTATTTTAAATTGAAAATTTTTAAATAAACAAAGTCATTCCCATTGCTTCTAAACTGCGCCGCCAACACACATTTTTTTAAAATATTTCTAAATTGTTTTGCATTTGTAAAAAGAGCCTCAGTAGTGGTTTTTTAACAATTGTAGTATTTCCACTGACGCTATGGTTCGTGAACTGACCGAAAAAATAAATAACTGCATTACAATATTTTTTTAGATCTATGAGTCTACTATGACAACCCCCATTAAAAAATGTTGTTAGGAAAAATTTTTATTAATAGAACTAGAGAGATCTAATGTTCTTGTGCTTACGTTTTTTTTACAGTTACGGTTATGTTATGTTAACATATTAGGATTATGTTATGTTATGTTAACATATTATTAACATTTTAATTAACATTTTTATTAACATTTTCTTCTTTACAGCTATGCTTTTCTCCATACCATTTATGTTCCTTACAATCTTTGTGTATTTAATAATACCGGAATTACGTAATCAACATGGTAAATCACTTGTTTGCTATTTGATTGGTCTCTCCGTTGGCTATACGGCGATTAGCTGTGTGCTGCTAATCAATGACTTAAGCCCATACAGCATAAATTGCAAAGTGATTGGTATGTACAAGAATGCTAACAATTTTTATATAATTAACATTTATATTGAAATTTCGTTTCAATTTTCATTTAGGTTACACCGCCTACTATTTTTTCATGGCCGCATTCCTTTGGCTTAGCGTCATCAGTTTCGATTTGTGGCACAATTTTCGAGGTACACGTGGCATTAATCGTTTTCAGGAAAAGAAACGATTTTTAATCTATTCTTTATATGCCTGGGGCTTGGCTTTGGTATTTCTGATACTTACGTATTGCGCACAAGAATATTTTGGTTTGCCTGCCGATTGGGCGCCAAGCATTGGCAATGGCACTTATTGTTGGTTGGATAGTAAGTCGAATATATAATATTATACATATTTTATAAGTGAAATAATAATTTTAAATTCATTTACACAGTGCACAATTGGTCGGCATTGATATATTTCTATGGACCCATACTCGTTATAATTGTAGCAAATACAATTATGTTCGTAATGACTGCAGTCAAAATTCATACAGTACAACGCGAAATGGCACGAATTATTGCGCGAGAGGACAGCACTAAAAGTCTGCGCAACGAGAAAGACAGGTAATCAAAAACTTCAAATATCAGTCATGTTCCTGTAATCATATTCGTAAATCGTAAATTTTAATGCTCCAGCAATAGAAAATCGTAAAATATTTCCAATTTCAAATTTTTTAGACCGATAATCCTAATAATTTATATCGATCACAGTTTTTGTCATGTAATACAATGCAAAGAAACGTTTTGGAAATGAGACATGAAACTTTTACGATTGGCAAAGCACAAATAATTTAAAATCGCACGAATTTAATAAATCGCAAATCTGTAAATTTATGGGATTTCGGGAACATGGCTGTATATGTCGTAATTTTAAACTTAAAAAAATATTCTTTTACAGATTTGGACTTTTCTTGCGTTTATTTATAATTATGGGCATCACTTGGTCGTGTGAGATAATTTCCTATTTTGTTGGCAATGACAAAAAGATTTCGAAAATCTTTTACATTCCCGACATTTGCAATGCAATGCAAGGATTTCTTATATTCATGCTATTCGTTATGAAGAAGAAAGTTAAGCATTTAATTACAAACAGGTGAGTTTACTTTATACAAAACAATAACCCTTTGCATTAATTACTTACCTCATCGAACACATAAAATACATTTTCAATTTGTTTTATTTTATTTAATTTTTTCATATTTTATTGTATTTTGTCCTTTTGCGATCATTTGTGATTGTCCATTTTTTATTTTAAATCATAAAAAAAAATTAGAAATGTACGCATGCGCAGTTATCGCCAAACGGAAAGCACAACATTTGCTGGCAGCACTTCAATGCGTCAGCGTTTTAGAGAAGCAGGAATGCAGATACGAAAAATGATTGTTATACGTAGCGCATTGACATCGAATACATCAAATGTGCATTCGCATACCGTCTGACAAACAAAAAGTTCATTTTGCGTTACAGTATTAATGTATGTAAGACCCAATCTTCGAAGCTTAAATGTTGTGCAACGCTGATTTGCTTTCGTTGTGCTCTGGCTTAAAAAAATATCAAAAATGTTTTTTGTATAGGCTTCTCGATATTTCTAACACTTGATGTACTATGTATATGACTAATATAATACTATATAGAAATAGTAAGTCGTCTACTAGAAAAATCCTATGGGTTTCAAATGTATCTAGAGTAGGAATTCCCATTTTCCTGTTTTTGGTTTTACAATTTCAGGCCTAATTGCTAGTCTGAAACCGAAATCAGAAGAGGTGTAAAACATATCGAAAATACCAAATCAAGATTTTTCAAATATTATAAAAAACTTAAAACTTCTAAACCCAAAGACACATTCTGGCGTGTCATAGAAGTCGCTTTCACTCGAATGATACCCTTCGGTAGGAAATAAAATGACGCTGATAACAGTGCAGTGTAAGATGACTTTAAAAACATCTGATTTCATTTATTGTCAAATTCAGACCTTGGATTACCTTTACGTACAATAATTATAAACGATATAAAAATTTTGCACTTCAAAATTAACTACATGGAACGTTCTTATTGCAACATTTCGATATCTGATAAAGAAAAAAAAATACTATAAAATAAAGAACAATTTTCCGAAGCACTTTAAAAAAAAAAAATATAGAAAAACTATAAAAAACTGTATCAATTCAAATTTAAATTCTTCTTTGTATTTTGTTATCAGAAAGTATTCGCTATCAAAATCGCAATGCAACAATCAAATTACACCAAGCAGTCCTTGTAAGCAAGTTACCTAATATATGTAAATATTAAAAAAAGTAATCAATGAAATGAATGAATTAACCCAGACTAAAGCAAGATATGCTCTTACTAAAATCCATCCATATGCGCTATAATACATGTAAAGTAATTTTGAAAATAAAACAAAACAAAAAAAAAAAAAGTACAAATCTATCTAAAAAACGGATTATAATCTATATAAATAAATTTCCTAAAAAACAAACAAAGATTCTCGAAGCCAAGTCCGGCCGGTTCGGTTCAAACGACTTCGACAAATTCGACAAATTCTGAGATTGCTTCGAATCTGGATAGATTGAAATTGAAAACCCAACAAATCGATGTGCCAAAATTAAAATTAAATATTTAAACAAAAAGGTAATTTTTTTTTTTTTTTTTTGGTAATAAAAAAATATTAAAATAGAATTGCTGAATTAAATGTAACTAACTCCCCCAAAAAAAAAAAAAAAAAATTAAGCAGCACAATGGTAATCAATTTCTCGCTTTCTCTATGCTTTTAAATACTTTTTAGATAAAATTATAAGCACTGATAGCCTTAAGTGCTTTTTAACTAATTTCTGACATTTCGAGCATCGATAACAAATACATTTCTCACTAATATTTTTATCTTAAAATTCATTTTATATATTCATATGTCTATGTTTGGTATATATATATTATTTTTTTTACGTTATCAAAATAATTTGATAAACAAATTAATCACAAATTTATTTTTTACAACTCAATTTATTATCTCGAAAAATTCGCACATCATTAGATACTCGTGCACTCGCGACAACAATAATCAACGTCAAAGTCAATACTCCACAAAGACAACATCGAGCAGCGTGGCAAATCTATCAATGCAGGAGAAATATCCAGCCGAAAAACCACTGGTCTCACAGGAACAACGCACAACCTCTGTCCGCTAGGCAGAAAGTATGTTTCCAGCTTAAGCGTAGCTTTCCAAAAAAGCCAGGCCATTAATCGAATATGCTATGCAGTCCAATAGCTATACTTCATATCAGTCGTAGTGTGTACTATTTTATATAAATATATATGTATATGTATGTATGTATCTGAAAAGACATTAGTTTAAGCTAAGTTTCGTATATTTCACAAAAAAACAACTTTTATCTTAAATGTACATAAATAAATTCTCAAAGTATGCACTATTGTGTCTGTTCTGGTTTTCACTTGCGGCAGCTTTTTGTGAATTGAAACCAGTAAAAAAAAAATTCTTAAAAGCACTTCTTAAAACCGAGAACAGACCTGATATATATTTTTTTCGTGCACAAAGAAATACTTTTGTCAAAGCACGAACAACCTGATTAGTTTTTAAGTCATCTCTATCTCATTTTGTTGTCATTAAAGAAATTATGAGCCATATTTAGACATCTACACAATACATACGTACTATTTACTTTATGAATTTGCAGTATCTTATATACAATACAATACAATACAATACATTTATTGTTTAATGCTTAAGTTGTACCTAAAAGTACTTGCATTTGTTAAAGCTACTCTGCTTCTGTATGCTTAAATTATAAATCGAGCAATTTACATAAAAAAATATATTACAAATATTTTAGCTTTTAATATATGTGAAAATGATTAAGAGATTTGATTGATTGATATATAAAATACTTAAAAATCGGTGTAAATAAAAACCAAAGAAATACACATCACAAAAAAAAAATGTTTTTTTTTTAATAAATTTTATATTTTAAAAGTTCATTAAAATGTTCTAAACATTTTATTAACGATAAATATTTGGGTTGTTCTTAAATAATAAAGTTCACTGGCATTATCGATGATTACCGTGTGGCATGTATCTTATGCCATATTCCCTACTTCAGAGTACAATAGCGTTCGCTTATACTTTTACTTACTGAACTTGCTAATGAGAAGTATTTTCTTTAGAAAGCTCTGCTTTCGAGTGCAATGGTACATATGACAAAACTGCTGATACTTATACAGTTAAACTATGACAGTTAAAACTAGTTGTTCGCGTTGATTACCACATAATTAGCCTGCTAAATTGATGAGGAAGAAGAACAAAAGTAGTGTAAATTGAATCCCTTTGTGTTTTGGGCCGAAGAACGTTGATAAACTTTAAGAGATTGAAGGAAAATATAGTCAGATATAGGCTTTAGCACAATAATAGGCACTCGTACTCAATGCGTTATTTTTATTACCAAAAATCAGAATTAAATTGCGACGGTTTCCATCGATTTCGATAATTTTTATAACAAAAATGTCTTCGTCTTTTCTTTTTCCAAAATATACAGAGCAACGCTTTTCTTTTACTTGGCACTATTCCAATGACATTCACTGTAAGTATGAAAAAAAGCTCAATTGGTTTGTGTTTTAGCTAAACGATCTAGTAAAGCACAAAATCATAAATATTTGTAAGCTTTAAATCAAATGAATTGAAGTTTATGAAAAAATACAAACAAACCGCAAAACCGAACGCAGTCAAAAAAATAAATACATAAAAAACAACAAAACAAAAACAAAAGAAAGATAGAAAGAAAGATATTCATTCGCTCGCACAATCAGTCTACGAAATAAATTTTGGTAGTCGCTTTGTTATGCTCAATCGAGCCGGTCGGGAGTCGGGAGAATGAAGTGTTTGTTTTTGTATTGTCGCTCGGATATGAATCTGTGATATACGATTGCTGTTCTTGTTGTTGTTGTTGCTATTATTGCTGTGTGTTTTTTTTTATACTACCTCAAAAAAAAGTCAAAGACGCTAAAGAATTAAATCAAATAAATAAATAAAGATTAAAATAAAAGACAAAACAGAAAAAAACAATTAAATAATAAATGCATAAATGCTCAGAATTTTTTTTTTAATACAATAAATGCGTAAGACTGATAAACACACAACGTGAATAACGATTAACGTGGTAAGATGATGATGATGATGATCAATTGCCAATTGTCAAGTGACGTCATTAAGCCAGAATAAAATAAAATCAATGTAGAATATAAAACAAAAATGTTAGCTTTCTTAAATTGAAATCGTAATACTTTTCTTTTAATACTGTAGTTAACAAGTAGAATGAGGCGTGGTAGATCTGGTAATCTATTTAGCGTCGAGCGCCGAAACGATATCATCATGTTAAACTGTCTGTCTGTCCGTTCGATTTTCCATTTATCTTCCAAAAAAAAAAAAAAAAAAACAGACACCTTTCTCGTCATTTAGACACATTTAAGCTTTTTCACAATCGCTCATTTTATAGCATTTATATACAATAGATTTTTTTTTATTATTTAGGAATGTAAGCTGCTATGTTATGATCTAATCCGTTCTTAGTCATATTTAATTCATTGAATTTTGTTTACAGCACGCGATTTGAAATTTAATTTCCCAGGTATTAAAGTTTCGGTTTAATCGATTTTTTTTAAAATTTTTTTAATTATGTTAAACGTTGAGCACCAATTACAAGATTACAAGCAGTGGCGTAGCAAGGGCCCGTTGTAAAGGGCGACAAAAGAGTGTTTGTTGCTTTTGAATTTTTATTTGGGCACTTTATTTCGCAAATGCACAAAGCTATGTGTTTTCTAGAATTGTCGGGAATTTGTTTTAGGAGTGGTTAAATGATATTTTGACCGGATTCCACGCTACGCCACTGATTTCAAGTCTTTTATTATTACGAAATTCTGCGACTGATACAAATACTTGTCACAACAAAAAAACTGTTTTATTGTGTTTACAAATAATGACACTCATTTATATCTGTTTAATTCAATTTAATTTCTCATTCCGATAAGGTATCCCCCAAATAATGAATTTCTGTATGAATCCGTCGCTGCTTCGTGTGTTATGAATCGTTGTGATCTTGAAGAAATATCTTAAATAACGCATATAACACAGAAGCAGTTCTTTAAAATCTGTTCTTCTGACTATTAGAGCTATTAATACTATTTCACTATTAAACAAGGAAAAATTTTAACTTCAGTAGAACCGAGGCTCAAATACCCGACACACTAAACTTTACCCGAAGAGGTGGGTGGGGATCAATGATCAACAATACATGAATGAATGTAGCTCCTTGTGATTTAATAAAATAAAACATAAATACTGATTATATTTTATTTTTCAGTTACATAAATAGATTTTATTAATATCTTAAAAAAAAATTGAACAAGCAAAAAAAACGCAACCTGACATCTTTCGATTCGTTGACGTAGCTCATTGAAACAATTAACACAAAAATAAAAAAAAAATATAAAAAATGCTTCGTGGTTGCCGGAAAAAACAATTTTTAACGACATCATGTGTGACTTCAATACTTCCTGCGTTCTTTGTGCTCTTCGTATGCATTACGTTAATCTCTTGTGCCAGCGGCGCCAAGCAGTATCCGTGTAACTACGCCGATACCGTAAACATTACGGAAGGTCTACGACTTAAAGATGGCTCATATTCATATGGTGGTCTGTTAATACCTGCTAGTCTCGTTGCCGAATACAATTTTAAAGTTATCGATGGCATTGAATATCGTGCACCGCGTCACATACGCGGTTGTGTCTGTCTACTAAAACCGTGCATAAGTTTCTGTTGTCCGGCAGATTTACACTTTGATCCAGTACATCAGAATTGTACACGTCCAACAGTGGCAACACCGCAAGCAACGCATATCGAAGTGACGTCAACGAATAGTTCCGTTCCAGTGACACGCGTTGAGAATATACTACAAAAATTTGTCATACGCACCGAATTCGGTTGCCGCAATAAGTTTGTGGACAAAAAACATGAAGATTTCTGGAAGTGGGATCTCTTTGAGGTATGTATAGTATGCGCTGCAATTAAGCGTAAACAACTTAAAAATGTGGCAAACGGAAAATGTTGTTTACACTTACAAAGTTTTTATGGCAGTGTTTATTGCAAAATTTTAATTGTTTTTTGTTTTTTTCTTTCAATTTGCAGAATGGTTCGCTCTCGCGTGATGCTAGAATCTGGTCAACAGATGAATATTGTTTTACACCGCTCGAACATAAGCAGGTCTGGACACTGACACCGTTAAATTGTGAACGCTTTCAGCACGGCTATCGCGTCTGGATCTATGCAATATGTGAGTCGTGAGAGTTAAACGTAACAAGTTGTATCATTTTAAAATTATTTGCATTTTTTAATTACAGGCACAATTCTGGCCATTATAACCAATATTTTTGTCTTCTCGCTTCTTGCCTCGATTAGAGAAGCACGTAAGAGCCATTACGGCCAAATAATCATCTATTATTTGTTGTCAACCATTGTCGGCTATTCGGCACTTGTCTATTTGGCTTTGAAGAATCCCATGAATCTCTCACATGCCGCATGCCGAAATATTGGTAAGCTAAACAAAGATGTAACCTAAGATAAACACATACAATTTAATCTAAAACTTTTATTACAGGATTCCTGGCCTATTTTTGTATTATGCTCTCCTTCGCTTTTCTGGCGATTTGCAGTTTTGATTTTTGGCAAAAATTCCAATTGAAATCATTGCGCATTTGGGTGCGTAAGCTGTACTATTTAATAGTTGTTATCCTTGTAATCGGACTACGTTTTCTAGTCAGCTTTGCACAGGACTCCAATTTGCCAAAGAACTTTAAGCCTGGTATAGGCGAGGACTATTGTTGGTTTGATGGTATGTGTGTGTTTAAAATTTACAAAATTTCAACATTTTAATTAAAAAAACTTTTATTTTCAGTGCGTCTCTGGGGCATTCTTATCTATTATTATACACCAATTACTTTATTGCTGCTCTTCAGTTTAATCTGTTGCTATAATGCTTACTCAGCGATGTGGGAGCTGCCTGAAGATACGATAAATGTTGAAGGCATCGATGTGCATATTATGAAAAATCAGTGAGTTTAGCTTGATGAAAAATGTTAAACCAACTTTAATCGTATATTTTTTCCTTTCTAGTTTTTACGCTTTTCTAATTTATTTAATTGCCGTTTTTTCCGTCTGGATACGTGAAATGATTGTCTTCATAATGGCACATATGCGTGAGCATTTCTTCATAATTGATTTCTGGAGCGGCATTTTCATATTGGGTCTGGCCATTACCGGTTTTATTTGCTTGCTGGGCAAGAATCGTCATGTACGCTCCTGGTGGGCCATTAATGTGTAAGTAGATTATTTGATTCTGAATTTTATTTGCAAATTTAAATATATTAAAATGTTTTTTTTTTACCAGCGAGTCAAGTCAAACAGATCTCAGCATTATCAATGCAAAAGTGTACAAGTTCGATGAGATGGGCAGTCTTAAAGAGAGAGGTATCGTTTTGAAAATATTCCTATTGTTTATTTTATGTTAATAATTTTATACTTTTTCAGATGCTGTACGCAGTGATCGTGTAACAACATTGTAGCTCATTAAGACTCTTCCATTTATGGTTGTGTATTTGCCTCATGTTTCTTGGAATAATGCATTTTGAGAATAATATTATCTAGCTTCTAAGCATAATACTCGCAAAATAAAGTTCATATTTCTCGGGCCGAAAATAAAACTGAAAGCCCCATTGGAAATTTCATCACAAACTTTTTGGAAACCGGAAATGTCACTGAAGTCTTTATTTTCAGATCTAGGTAACGCATGGAACTAGGAGCTTGGACTGTTAATTGTAGAAATAAATATTGGCAGAATTTTTTTTATACAAAAGAGAGAATGACTCGCAATTCAGGATTCTATGTACAAAAAAAATAGCAACAAAATATAAATAGCGCGCTTTGAGCAATCAAATAAGAACAAAATTAGCAAGACATAAAGGATACAGTCACTTGAACTATGAACACCGGCGGCCATTTGAATGATTAGTGTAACATTAATAATAAAGATAAAGAAGCTAATGATGATAATAATGATGACGATTATTCAGGATATACTCGTATATAGGAGAATTAGTTCGACTCAAGTGGCGTGCTAGAAATGTAGCGTTAATCACTCCATTGAGAATTGTCGTCGCTCCCACATCCGGACACCGGCTACAAAATACAAATACGAAATACGTATGAATTAAATATAAATATGGTATACGACATGGAATTTATATCTAGGAATTAATGCGCTACACATACGAACTTTTCTACGAAATATGCAAGGTAAGTGAACTTTTGTTTCAACATCTTAATACTTACTGCAATAGAATAAATTAAATAAATATATATAATGAAATAATACATATTACTCAGTAATTCATGATCAATTAAAAAAATTATGATTAATAAATATTGACAGCTCATACAAACGTTATCTTAAATAAAAGGTTTAATCAACTTAAAAAGAAACCTAAAATAGATCAAGTAAATATTATTTTCCGCAGATAAAACATGTAAAGCACCAAGCATGGCAAACTTCTGCCTATATAAGCACAAGCACTGCCAGCCTCAAACATCAGTTACAGTTTTCTTTCTCTATAGATCGATCGATCGTCCAGAATTATGAAGACAATCATTGCTGTGTGCCTGTGCCTTTGCCTTGCTGGTGCTTTGGTCAACGCTAAAAGGTTCGACAAGTGTTCGCTGACACGTGAGCTGAAACGTTTAAATGTGCCGCAGAACGAATTAGCCGACTGGGTTTGCATAGCAAAAGGTGAAAGCAGCTTCAATACGCAGGCCATGAATGTAAACAAGGATAAATCAAAGGATTGGGGCATCTTTCAAATTAATGACAGGTACTGGTGTGATCCTCAAGATGGACGCCCTACGAAGAATGTTTGTAAAGTATCTTGTAAGGATTTGCTCAAGGATGACATTACCCAAGCTGTTCGTTGCGCTCAAACTGTGAAGCGTGAACATAAGGGAGGATTCAGCGCTTGGGTGGCATGGAACAAGCACTGCCAGAGATCGAAGCCTGACATTTCCAAATGTTAGTTTGTAAAAATATCAAAATTGTAACTTCAGTTACTTTATTTTAATAAAAAGACGCCCTATGAGGTGTTTTCAGAGCATAATTTTTAATTCTCTTATTTTTGTGCCTTAACTATAAACCTAAAAGCTAACCTAAGCCACAAGTCAAATTTTAAAACTTCAAATGTGGATCAAAACCCTAAACATAAACTATGACTGAATGACTGAAAATCAAGGTTCCGAACTTCATTTTGACCGCACAAAGGCGCTGGATTTCTCCAGATGTGAATCCATTTTGTTGAAAATTCTTTACGAACAATAGCCGAATAATCAACCCATTCGGCTCAAGCGCTCAAGCCAACGCTCGCATACGTTTTTACTCTTGAGTTAAAATCACTCAACTTTGGTACATTTGTTTTGCTCGCTGAGTTTATTTCAGCTATTTCGGCTCAACAATGATCGTGTTGAGTCAAAAAAAAAATCAAAAATATGCAAAATTATACTTTTTTGTCTGGTTACAGGGTACCATGTAGCCTAACACACTGAACTGCTTAATTTTTTCTTGTTACAAAAATAAGCAACAGGCAGTCTACGCAGTCTATGCGGTGAACTATAAACTGCGTCGACAGCGCAGTCGACGTCTTCTCCAGACACACAAACCACAACCACCCCACCAAACAAAATTAAAGCGAAATTTCGAAGCAGTCAACGCTCAACCGGCAGCAGGTGTGGATCGCTACATAAGTCAAGCGCAAGAAAATTGTGAAAAAGTTAAAGGATACAAAATCCTTTGAAACGTTTACACGTGTACTGTTATGTATGTATATTGCGAGCGAGCAAATGTGTATGTGTGTGTGAATTTTATTGTTTACTGCGTCATCAATTGTATGTAGTTGTGTGTTTAATTAAATTTAATTTCTGTGTTGGCCAATTTCGGAATTTATAAACAAAAACATTTGATATACAAAAAGCACAAACGCAGTTCATTTTTATAATAATTTTGGTGATGTGATGCGATGCGATGCGATGCAAAGCAATGCGATTCATACATGTAGGAAGTTAATTCTTACAACAACAAAAACAAAAGAATAAAATAAACAAATAAAGCAGCAAATTTATTTTGCAAAATAATTTATACACAAGGGACGTACGCTCAGGTGTGTGTGTGTGCGTGCGTGTAGCAAGTTGGCAAAAGCGCGTGTCTGGCAGTCATCAGTCTCACTCAGCCAAGTCAGGTCAGTCAATTGCAATGACCAACATTTTATTACTTTTGCTCAACGCACTGCTTCTGCTGCTGCTACGCATTACCGCAAATGGAAACACAAACGCGTGGGCGCTGCACGTGGAAACACGTTATCCGTGTGCTTTTATTGATACGGTCAATATAACTGGTAGCAGCTATGCAACAGATAATTCAACAAATCAGTCTTATGTACACGAATGGTTGGTAATACCGCGTGAACTGGTCGCCGTCTATGATTTTGTCATTGAGAATGGTGTACGTGTGCCCGCCGAGCGTCATTTGCGCGCTTGTATCTGTAAATTGAAACCTTGCGTACGTTTCTGTTGCGCCGAGAATCAAATTTATGATTTGGAGCAGCATTTTTGCGTAACTAAAAACTCAACTACGGCAATGTCTTTAACGCAGCATCATATGGATGTGGCTTCAAATAATGGCACTATCAAAAGTGTTACTATAGCTGATCATTTTCGTGGCACAATTGAGACACCCTGTCATAATATGCGCACCGTTAAAAAGGACAATAAATTGGTTCGCTGGACTTTATACGAAGTAAGTATTTCTTGGGCGAAAAAAAAAAATTAAAAATAAAAAAAAAATTCTTGAACTATTCTCAATGGCGTTGTATAACTTATTGCAGAATGGCTCCATCATCTATCGGAATCATATATTTTCCAAACATTACTGTTTTACGCCATTGCATCTCAACGATTTGGGTTGGCATTGGCAACCGCTTGTCTGTGAACCGGAGAAACTTGAATTTAAATTGGGTGTTCGCGAATGGACTTATGCTTTTTGTAAGTATAATATTTTGATTGTTCAATTTGATATCCCTAGCTGATTTTTATACCAAAGGAGGCATCGGAGACCCCATAAATATATATATATATATATATATATATTATTGATCAGCTCGATAACCGTCTGTCTGTCCATCCGTCTGTTGCTCGGACAAGCAAAGATATTTCAATCAAAATTATTATTCCAGAATCTGATATCCACAAACATGAAAACAAATATTTTTCTCACTCCATGTTTCAGTTATTTCGCACATAATTCAACAACTGTTCCAGCTGTGCCAAATCTATGTTGTTGTCTCTATTTATAGAGTGACTAAAACTGACCGACCGCAAGTAAATAAACAAAGAAAAAAATAAATATTTCTATTTTATTTTTACAATAATAAAATTAAAACAAATATTGAATACAGCCAAAATTTCTTGTTCTTAAGAAATGTTTGCTTTCAAAGCAATCACAAAATCAGTGTTTGCTATCGAAGAACGTCAGCAATGATCTTTGTATATATCGAAGATATTTTTATATAAAAATTGATTGATAGAAATCAATCAAATATTTTTTACGAAAATAAATATTTAAGTATTGGAATATTCACACATTTTGAAAATAATGCTTTGCAAAATGCTTTGATTTCAGAAGAACCGAAACTTAAGTACCAGACACTTGAAATTTAAACCGACAACACCGCTTTATAATTTGTATGGTGGATACAAAAAAGATAAAGTTCTGAAAAATTTAAAAAAAGTGGGTAAAATTTTTTGAAATTTCGAGCTTTGCGGCACTTTTAGTAAATCAGTAATATTTTCATACCAAATTCTCCCTTAAGAGCGAGGCCGGGTATTTCGGCTAGTTTTATATAAAAAAATTAATTCTTTTCTCCAAAACACATATTTCTCTTCTTTTATAGGTCTCATGATATCGGTTATCTGCATGAGCATTGTATTTTTTGTTTATCTATTTTGCACCGAAATGCGAAATACATTTTACGGCATTGCCATCAAATCTTACACAATTTGTGTCATAATTGGCTATGCGCTCTTGGCACATCTAACGCTACGAAATCCAGCGAATCTCTCCAGAATGGCCTGTAGTCAAATACGTGAGTAGTTGGTTTTCTTTTCAAAATTTTTATACGTCTAAATAATTAAAAATTTTTCATATTTTCTTTCAAATTAGCTTCATTTGCACTATTCTTTCTAGTCTTGTCCTTCTATTTGCTAAGCTTAAACTCCTTCAATTTATATCTTAATTTTCACGGTGTTATTCTGACAAAACTAATGTTCTGGCTAATCTTCTGTCCGATTGTGCTCGTTGCCGGCGGTTGGTGTTTCTTTGTTGGTTTTTGCTATCACGGTTCAAAGCGTGTTTTCGGTGGTGATAGTTGTTGGTTTGATCGTAAGTTTGACCAAATTTAATATTTGCTAATAAAATTAATTAATTATTTAATTCACAGCGCGCAACTGGTCCATTATGATTTACTTTTATGCTCCAATGTTTATTGCCTGCGTAATCTGTTGTTTCTTCTATATTTTAACACTGATACGCATTAGCGAACGTCGCCAATTTGAACCAACAAAATCATCTGCAGCCCTTGAAGAGAATCGTTTTAAATCTTTTGGAAGTTCTTCTGTTACACCAGTCTCACTTGGCTAGTGTGTATTGGATCATTTGCCTTTAACTATTATCGTGCCGAACGTACACATCTCAATTATTCCGTCTGCTTTTTTATGGCCTTTCATGGTTTCGGTGCACTTTATGCTTTAATCGGAAAGAATCATCAAATTCAAAACTTTCTGCATCGAATCGAAAATAATATGTAAGTAAAACTATAAAAATCAAATTCCTTTTATTGCCTTTTTCTTGTGTATATTCGCAAAGTATTATAGCTTCGGTATTAGGTTTCACTCTTTTGTTTTAAAAATAATTTAACATTTTTCAGTGACGATGATCCAGTGGACAACTCAGTGCCAATGAATACCTATTAATTCTCCGGAAATTTGGAATCTGTTAAATAGAAATACATACCAAGATTGTACATATCTGTTTATAAAAATAATAAAAAAAAAAGTTCTTATGAAAAACTATAAAACATTTTTATGTGACCCGGGCATGAAATAGACTACGGTATGTTGAACCGAATTTAGTCTATGATTAAACGGGCACCATTGATCTAGCCCCGTGAAATGTGTTTATGTTGAAATTTTCTTTGGGATAACAACAATTGAAAACATTATCGAGGCGAATACAATAACAAAAGTTCTCATCGAGACTTCAATGGGAATAGAACTCGCGTGTCTAGAGACTAAAAACTCAAACGGAATGATTCGGGAGAGTTTAACGTTCACAGCTAAAGCGCAAACGTAAAAAGGATGAATAATCAAGTATACAGACAAACAAATTGAGGACGCCATCTGTTAGGTGCACGAGCACATAACCTTAAAGCTTCTAATCGAAATTCATGTCCAATTTTCGACATTGGTCATCAGTGTACAGTGGAACAGCAATTTTAATAAAAATTAATGCCGTACACAGTCTCTTTTTTCAAGGTTTTTTTTTTATATTTTATTTATAACAATTTAAAAATTTTAGTTTAAACAAAGATAAGATTTGATTAAATATATATAAATATAAAAATGTTTTTTTTATAACCTTTATTTAAATATTATATATATAACGAACGCAGTGAGCATTTAAATAAAGGGCATTTTTGTTCGCCTTCACGATTAAATAAAACTAAATTTTTTAAATGCAATACTTTTTATATGATTTAATGTTTTTTTTTTTATTTTATATTCTTGCAATATAAAAATTGTTACAAATATTAAACATTAAACTTAAGTTATAAAAAGTTTTTAGTAAGTCACAATTTCACACAATTAAAACTAAACGAAAAAAAAATATTTCGTTAGTACATACATATTTTCATGCATACAAACATACATAGTATAATAAATTCTATACACTACACACGATTTGTTCGAATGGCTAATTAGAGAGATTGCTTTTTGTAGTACATAGTTCTTTGGAATATAACCAATATGGCAGTTCGCAACTTATTGCATTATGATTGTAAAAAGCTTTATCGGTTTTATTTATGGATCGACAAATGAAATCATTATATAACGTGTGCCTTTTGTTGTCAGCAGACCTTCATGGTAGTGTGTCAAACGTCCAGGATGCATAAGCATGTAACCCTTTTTCGTATCAGTTACAGAGCAATTATAACGTAAGAAACGACAGCCACCACCCTCAAAATCAATGCCAGCATTATTCATTGCAATATTAATTGTGTACGTAGAGGAATCATGATGCGGACGCAGTGAAGGTTGTTCATCTGGACGATAGCGTACCATGAAATTCATTAGAGAACGTGGAGGCTGCAAATATTTTAAGTTAAATCGTTTACTTTTTTTTTTGTAATAGCTTATAAAAATGACGTACATTATGAAAGTAACCGGCGAATACGCGTTCCTGTAGCGGACGTACAAAATCTTTTAAAAATGCTAACCACAATTTTTCAAGTCCAACTTGTTTCATATGTATATCACGTGTTGGCACCGCCTCATAGCCACCTTCTAAGCGTGCATCGGAATTACTGCCATCAGACCATTTGCCATATGCTTCCATTATAGCAACTAAATCATCACAGAATGCATCTGTGACCATTTTAAATCTAAATACATCCGTACATGGTTGCTCAATAATTGTACTTTCATTTAATTGCACTGCATACTCCGGATGTATGTACTTCTTTTCCCAATCGTATTTATTGCTGAAGAGTGTATATAGATCAGGACGTGTTACAGTGCTATCGAAGTTATCCACATTGACCAAATGACCGTGATAACGTCGATTGGTGATGTACATGAAAATGCCCTAATTAAAAAAATAATATAGAGAAAATAAATCATAGAATTGGTTTATTATTGAATAATAAAATATCAGAAAATTTGAACTGAAAGAATAACAAATATAATTATTTATTAACGGCTTAAGGTGGGGTGAAACGTGCCAAGTGTAATCTACGAGGAAAATAGTTCTAGCTTAATAAAGTAAAAAAATCTTACATTCTTCATAAGAAAATAACTACATTTTTACCCTTAAAGAACTATTTTTTTATGATATCTTTCACGTGGCACACTACACCCCACTGAATTCTAGACATTAAAATATTAACGCTTGGAAAACTTTTAGTATTATTGTTACAAGTTCAAATATTACTTACCGCATTCCTAAGCGATTCGCACATTGCCATATCGGGGTCGTACGAATTATGTTCATAGGTGATATGTTTAAACGCAGTATTTTTGATCAAATAGACACTCGACACATAGGGTACGTTCCACATGCCACTGTAACAAAAAAATAATAATAATAATAATAAAATAAGACAAAGAGCATAAGAATCAAAGCCAGAGCATGATAAAAAAGATGAAAAAGAATAAAAAATTTATAAAAATATACAAAAAAAAAAAAAAAAAAAAAAAAACATAAATAAAATATTGCAACAATGTTGATGCTACAAATGTAATAAAAAATGTGAAAGGGAAGAGTTGAGCTGGCGACTTTTATTTTTCAATGAAAGAGAGATTTATTGGATTTAATTGAAAAGTTCCACAACAATAACAACAACAAAAATGCGAATGAGAATTTGCGATAATTCCAGATACAAAATAAAAAATAAAAATGTCATCGTCATCAACAAAAAGCACCAACAACAAATATTGTCATCCGTGCTAAACAGACAGTATACAGCGTGCACGCTACGACTAAGGTAGACCAGAGCGGCTTTACGGTTACAGTTTGTTTTTTCCGTAATTTTTTTTTTTTATATTACAAACATTGCAGAAGAAAGCATGCTGCAACTTAATAAAAACATAAAATTACAAAAACTTGAAGCCTTCGCTTGTGTACTGCTGCTGATAATTGGAAATTTTAGCAATATTATTGAAGCGCAAAGTAAGATTTATGTGAAGCAAACAATTTTATTGAATTAATTTCCTTCTTTGAATTTTTGGAATAAGGAAGCAGCGGCGGACGTAATGTGCTACGTCGCAACTATACGGGTAAAAAGCCAGTAGTCATACAACATCGTTCTCAGGATGCAGTTAATTATTACGATCATGAAAATGTTTGTACAATATCTTTTGAAATATTTAAAGTCTTTGTAATTGTTTTATTAATAACTAAAATTATTTTTTTAATGCAATTAGGGTGCCAAGATAATTAAGTCTTCACATTTTGAGCTCGACTATACGCTGGGACGCAAAATAACATTCTTCTGTATGGCACAAGGTAGGTGCTGTTATGGCATAGATGCTTCTAAAACAAAATAAATTTATTATATTTTTATTTTTATTACATTTAAGGAAATCCACGTCCAACAATTACTTGGTTTAAGGATGGCGCTGAGTTATATCAACATCGTTTCTTTCAGGTAAGTTTATTTATACATGTAACATGTCATGCATGTTTCTGTTTTTGACTACTTTTAACTTACACGAAATTGAAATGAAACGTTGTGTTCGCATTTTCACGATTTGTTGGAACATGAAATTTTTTTTTTGAATATTTTATAATTTGAAACGTTTTTTAGTTTTGTTTCAATTCGATAATTTTTTAAAAAAAAACTGTACGAATTCAACTTTCGATAACTTAAGCGAAACTGTAAATATACATAGTCAACTTTCTAACTTAGTTAACTTGTTTAGTTCTTTAGTTTCTCATGAATACAAAAATAAAATTTCTAAACTTAACTTTTAGGTTCACGAATCACATATAGAAGCCGATGTTATCAAATCCAAAATGGAAATTGATCCCACAACACAAATGGATGCAGGTTGGTGCTCAGCTTTATTAAAGAAAAAAACCAATTAAGGGCTACTTTCTCAATGTTGTGTTATATTAGAATATGTTCAAGCTATATATATATTTTTTTTTTGCCCTTTTTCTTGTTATTATGAATTTTAATTCAACAAAGCCTCCTAAACCTCTAATATATTCCGAGTTTTACACAATATCCAATATATTAATATTTATTTAACCTTTTTTATTTTTTTATTTAACACTATTTGATCATTTTAATTTACATCCGCTTTTTGCAGGTTACTATGAATGCCAGGCGGATAATATTTATGCCATTGATCGACGCGGTTTTCGCACGGATTATGTTATGGTTAATTTTTAAGTTTTTCACTCAATTTTAAATGACTCAACTTTGTGCACTCTGTATCTTTCTAATAATAGACTGTTCTGTTTACAAATGTTTTGTTTTTTTTTTACTCTTTTTTTTCTATATTAAAATTAAATTTACTTTGAACGTGATTTTGTTACAATACAATTCAATGTCCAACAATTTTAAGGTGTTCTTACTTTGTGTGTTGTGAAATTTTTTTGTGAAAAAGCGTTGCCGACAAATTGACTCAATTACCTACTTAATCTAAGTATGCGCATAGTATGTGTTGTATGCTATTTTTTTTTTATTGCATTTATTTTATTAAAAAGTGTAAAAACGATCACACAGAAACTGTGGTACAAGTTGATTATATTCAGGGCACAGTGGAGCGAATTAGAATTAATAGTGAAGTCTCATTTCATCGATTGCGAGATACAAAAAAAAAAAATTGGTCTTTAAGTTTTTGGAATTCCTTAGATTCAGCGAAGTGACGTAGATTAATACATCTAATAGTCATTGCTAGTTCTAAAATAGAGCTTTTAAAATTTCTTTTTAAAATTGCAAAAAACCACCGGTGTGCAAGATAGATTATCAATTAAAACATCGTTTCTATGAATCCAAATAAAAAAGATCAAGTTATGATTTTAGTGTTCCATTCACCACAACACTATGGCTAGGAACTTAAGGTAAGAGATTTGGCATAGAATTTGCGTTTCCACATATTTACACCTTGAATTTTTTTCAATCTAGCCCACTGTATGTATGTCACACAATGCCAAAAATGAATCTTCGCTTTCCGTCTTTCAATGACTTCGCTAATATCTATTATCCGGAAGGGGTAAACTCAACACATTTTAGCTACAACAATATAGCAAATCATATCAACAATAACAACAAACACCCAAACAAACATATCACATACACCACACACACTTTAAAATGCAAATTCAAAATTGAGTGATATATTTTATTTACGAACAATATCCACCGAATTCATTGAAGAGTTGATAAAATGCTTTAGATGCAAAAGCATCGAAGCAGTAAAATAAACGGAATGGATTTAACGAGTGCGAAAAAAAAATAAAACGAATGCAGAGACAGAAAGTTCGTGAAAACATTCATTCGGAGCTTTTGCAATTGTGGCAAATTACACCAACCAAACCAAAAACGACCGAACAACGACTGGTAACCCTCTCATCATCAACTTTGTCGTCATCGTCGTGAGACGTATTCCAAAAAATCGCAGAATGATATGAACTTTGTTTTACTGATTTAGTCGTTAAGCGTTGACTGCAACGAACAAACCATTCAAATTTCAAAAAAAAAAAAAAAATTAAATAAATTTTTTCGCAAACACACTAAATAATAGATTGAAATTGAGACTTGAACATAGCAGATCGTGTGGTGGCCCAGCGGCTGAGTGTAGAGCGCGAATTATTCTTTTATTATTCTTTTGACTGAAAGAAAACTATTCGTGTTGGCACTCAAAGGGCGCAGCAACAATAAAAGACATCAAGGAACACACAACGGGAAATGAATCCAAAAATTTTGCTCATCTGTTTCGGAGTTTTAATGTTGAGTGCGCCTAATTGTGAGGGACGACGTGGGCGTGGTAGAGGACGTACTAAATCAAGGGTAAGCGAATAGAATTAATCAGACCTGTTCCGAATTCCGGAAACGACTACGAAATTTCTGAGAGTATTTCTACTAAAGTTAATGTTTTTTTCCTTTAGGTACAAATTGGTCTACCAATCACAGGAAAATATCGTGATCCTGAATCAGATCAATACTACAACAACAATAACGTATGTAAAACTATTTCTAGATTTATATAATTTCACAAATTGAGGTTACTAGCATATTCAATTTAAAACGCAATAGGGTGCCAAAATACTACAAGCCTCACATTTTGATTTGGAATACGTGCTGGGTCATAAAATTGCTTTTCTCTGCGTTGCTAAGGGTAATCCACGTCCGCATATTACATGGTATAAAGACGGCACAGAGATTTTTCAACATCTTTATATGCATGTGAGTAATTTAAGCATTAATTTTGATTATTAAAACTTTTATTTAAACGATTTTATTATGGATAATTTAAAGGTGCACGAATGGCGCATTGGCGAGGATAAGGTTAAATCAAAAATTGAAATTGATCCAGCAACACAAATGGATGCCGGTTTATATGAGTGCACAGCGGATAATAAATATTCCATAGATCGACGTAGTTTTAAAACAGATTTCTCCATTGCATTCGATTAATTGTATATGGTGTGCGTTTTTTTTTTAATGTTGTTTGTGTACAGATTTAAAAGTTCTTTTTTTATATATGAAACATTTTTAGTGGTACCGAAAACAAAAATTCTAAATAAAATGTAATATAAATAAAATGAAAAAGACGTACGATTGCTTTTTAAACGTTTAAAGTTTTTGAATTGAATTGTAAGAAGAGTGTATAAAGTTCTTGATCAGATAGATAGCTGAGTCGATCGAAATACGCCCGTCTGTCCGTCTGCAATATTAATATGATTATATCGGAGACTACAAGAGATAGAGAAACGAAACTTTAAACTTTGCAGAACCCTCTTGTTTATCTAAAGAATACCTGCCAAATATGTGTGTATGATTTTTAATTGCAAACCCAATAAAATGTCTGAATTAGGTTCATAAAAAACTTCTAAAATATATACCGCCCACAGATAATTGCCGATTGCAACGATAAATAAATTTATACGATGAATCCGATTAATGTTTTTAAAGGTTGCTTTTTATGTGAATGCTTAATTGGTAAACCAAAACCAATTGTTTTTATGAAAACTAAACTCTTTTGTTTTTGCTTATGAAATTCTGTTAATTAGCTAAGCTCTTATATATGTGAATGTGATTAATATACGATCAATACTTACACAAGATCATTTTTAACAATATCAACATAGTCATGCGAACGTGCATAGTAGCCACCTTCAGAGAGCGCACCCCAGAAGTTACTCCAAAGCTCATTGAATTTGGAAAAGAGTGGAGCAACGAAT
Organism: Leucophenga varia; assembly: GCA_018903435.1. Classification (NCBI taxonomy): domain Eukaryota; kingdom Metazoa; phylum Arthropoda; class Insecta; order Diptera; family Drosophilidae; genus Leucophenga; species Leucophenga varia. The sequence goes on from JAEIFJ010001866.1 coordinate 45,341, forward strand.
TGTCTACAAAAATAAAACAAACATTTAAATAAATCACAAATAATTTACAAACTTTAGAACATTAAACAAACTTATTCAAAGCCAAAAGTTCACGCAGCAATTCAGGATCATCGACCTGTGCATCACCATCGACAAAGAAGATATAATCGCTTTTGCGTTGCTTTGCTTGTTCGCTGTAAACCAAATCGAAAGAAATAAGTTAAATATTTAAAACAATTAATTTTTTGTTTTAATTTTGCGCTCACATAGCCAATTGACGACCACGTAGCTCGCTCAGTTCATCACTGGAAATAACCAATTTAGCGCTGGCATATTCCTTTTCATGTTGCTTAATAAAAGACTTTGACTGATCATCGTGTATTGCTGCACTACTATGTATAAACAAATGTAATTTATCCTTTGGATAATTTAACTTTCCAATTTGATTCAAGTAAATATCAAAGAATGGCACAGGCTGTGTAACTATTAAAGCCAAGCTAACGGTGGGTAAAGCTTTTTCCTGTAATTAAATAAAAATATTGATCTTATAAATTTTTTTTTAGAGTGTATCGATTTATTTACTTACATCTAATTCGAGTAGATTTTCCTCACAATATGTGCAATGTCCATTGAATGTCTTAGCCAAATAGTTACCAAATGAATTTAACTCGACTTTGCTTAAACCATTACCGTGTATAATGCTCGGCTTTGTCATAAAGTTAATATTCTGTAATTCACCCTGATTTGTATCCAAATCTACACTCAGCTTAACATCATTCTTAGCGCCATTTAGATTTTGAAATAATTTCGACTCTGTATCCAATTTAAAGCCAAGTTTATTACGTTGCGCTTCATCTAGAAATACTTTTGTATAATAGAGTTGATCATCATCGGTATCAGCAATCGTTTTCTCCAAGAGTTCATAAATTTGTGGTGCATATCCAATAAAGGCTCCCGAATTTATATAACGTGAAGCTTTGCTTTCTACTTCAGGATAACTGTCAGCTAAACTTAAATCAGGCCAACAATATTTCTCAGCAGAGAAAAGCAATTTGGCGCCGGTCTCCGTGAAGCGTTCAACAATCTCTTTTCAAACCGGAAGTGAATATTACATCATAACTGAAAAGATAAAAGCAGTTGGTTAGGTTTTTACTCAGTTAAACTGATCGTCAAATAAATTTAATATGGAAAAAGAAAAAGATCGACATCCATTACCTGTCCGTAAACAGCACAATTTTTTCTTCATCGTTTTTAAATGGTTCCAAAGCCTTACGCAGCAGATTGATCTTAAAACCACCGCCAGGTTTATTCATATCGCCACCTTTCCATTCTTCCCCAAGACCTAATGTTTCAACCTGAAAGAAATAAATTGAATTTTTAAGTTTATCTATTTACTTTAGTTTACAATTTCAGCACAATATCTCTTAAACTGACCAAATAAAATGTGTAAACATGTACAGACTAATACCAATTCAATTTGCCTGATCAATCTGATCAATAATATATGCATAATACTTTATAGGGTTTACGATCGGATCGGAGCAATAATTAAATTGAATTAAAATCAAGATTGATTGTCATATCGTAGCATCGATAAAATATTCAAGTTAGGAGACAAATACTATGAAGCATTTTAAAGCTTTATGCACAAAAAATAAAACAATACAAATATAAATTTCATTATTAACTCGAATGAATATATATTATAGAAATCATATTTCATTTTCAAATGCATAAATTCGGACATATTTAAAGCACAAAAAGAAATATAAATCTGACTTATCAGCAGTTTATATATGATCTTTTGAATACGAGTATGTAAAGTGCTTAAACTAGTTGAGACAACACAATTATTGCATGTGTTGAAATTAGAGAAACAAGTTTTCAATTAAATAAAATAATGTGACATATTTTAGCTGTTGGCTATTAAAAATATATAAGTAAAAAACAAATCTGAATGTTCTAGATGATTGCACGAAATCGTACAAAAGTTTGCTGTTCTAATTATTCAAAAAAGAAATTTTTGAATGATAAGACCAATGAAAGAAGAAAACATTTTGTTTGTTATCATCTGTAAAAAGTGGGTCCAACAAAACTATACTGGTAAAGGTCAATGAATGAAATCAAAATTTGATTAGAAAGAATTCAGTATTGTAAAAAAAAAATCGTCCATATATTATATAGCATTAAAATGGACTACGTGATCATTTGAGTAAAGCGATAAAGAATTTTTGTTCTATTAAAATAGAGCTGCATTGTCGGAAGAAACTAAAACTATTAAACAAAAATATATTTATATACATACAAGTATGAAAGAGTCTATATAAACCGCACATATGTCTAGCATATTATGTAGACGAGACCAATATCTGTGGTACACATCATCAGTAATGAAACTGTGCGAGATTTTTTCGTTCCAGCGCACTTACTCAAGATATAGAAATGTATACATATATGCTATACTATGTATGTATATATGCCGGCATTTTAAACAGAATTCCGGATGCATTGAAACTGTGCCACTGATATACTAATGAAACTCTTTCAGAAAATTTGAAAAAAAAAAAATTGATACTCAAATCATTTGTTTATTGGTTTCTTGTCGTTGTATTTGATCAATACTGTAGCAATTGATGCACACATGTTCAAAAGACTTTTAATTCTTTAAACATCTTTGATTGAATTGATATTTTTAGACAATATTTCGCAGATTTATTTATTATTTTTTTTTACGGAATATTTTTTACTATTTTAAGTCACTCGATTAACCGGTCTTTGATCTCGCATTTAACGGTTTAAGCGCAACAAATAAAAAAACACCTAAAATGTCCAACAATAAAATATTTAAATAAATGAATGGAACAGCAGCATATGCTAATTTTGAAAGTTATTCATCAAAAAGCGGTAATAATGAATGAATAATTTTTTTATTGTTTTCTTCACTCAGAAGATTTAGTTTTTGCAAATTGCGAAAGTTCTGGAGATGCAACTCTTAACGCATTAAAAACTAAAAAGCTTACCGAACTGGAGAGATCTTGAAGCTTGGATACTCACCTCAATGTCATATACACGCGCAGATCTTATAAAGCGTAGATATCCATCAGTGCTCTCCGTGGCCACAGTGAATACCTTAACTTTTTCTGTAATTTTTAAGAAACGAATGAACGTATTAGTTTAGTTTTAGCTAGTTTTTTCCGAAAAACTTTAAGTTGGTGATTTTATGGTTAAAATTTTTAGTATTTTTAAGGGGTGCATATTGTATGGGTTTTCGAACTCAAAATTTTTTTCGAAACACTTGAATTCGTTTTATTATTATTTAAAAAAAAAAAAACATGTCAAAATGAAACACCCTTTACATACATACATATGCAAATACATACAAAAATTAATTTTTATATGTATGTATATAGGATATGAACAGCAATAATCGCTTCATTCACTATATAAAATGAATGATAGAACAATATGCAACAAATGAGCAAACGCACAAGCATAAAATATACACTTGCACATATTTACACACATACATACTATATAAGTATGCATATAAACATTTAATATTGTTTATATGCACTCATGCCTATAGAACATACACGTATATGTATGTTTGTATCGAGTCATCCTCTCATATTGCAGATGCAACGGTTTTTTGTATATATGAGAATGTTTTGTTTGTGTGTGAAGTGATATAAACCGCAAAAAAAAAAAACAAGAACAAAACAAGAGCAAAAAAACAATAAAAAGGAAAAATAAAGTATACAAAAAATGCACTATATGCACTTAACCATATTAATTAATTAATAAACAAAAGTAAATACATACCATTCAAATTGTTTTCGACTTCAACTGCATCCTTATTGTTATCCTTATTGTTATCAGCATTTACTCCTTGCAGCAACAATAAATTACAGCTGATCAGCATCAACAAAAATGACGTCGTTTTTGTTTTATACATTTTTTGTTATTGTATACAGACTTTAAGCTTAAACAAAATTCAAAAACACAGTAAATGGTAAATTTTATACACTTTTCACTTAATAATAAAAATTCATGTTTTTATTTAGTTAAAATTGTAAACATTAAAAGACAATTTAAGCGAAAATTGTACATCAATCCGCAAACGACAACATTCACACTCCACTATCAAATCAGAACTAACAATATTTCTGCTGCGCTTAAATTATTATTATTTGGTGGTGTATATAAGTGATGAGTGCGAATGAGAGAGGTTTATGTGTAGCACTACTTGAACTTAAAGCGAACTTATCTGCTCAATTCAAGCTGTACGGTGCTAAGTATATCTAACTCTGTTCCACTTACGAGGCAAATATACATAACGGGACGGTTCGGCCCGAGAGGACCGGATTCGAGCCGCTCGAACCGTGCGGTTATTACCGGTTATTAACTGATATATAGTGCGCCTTATGCCAAATTTAATTGCAACATTTATGCCAAATTATTTAAAATAAAGAGAGAATTTTAATTTACATTTTAATTCAATTTATTCTATAATCTACCAAGTAGCAACAATTCATGCGAACACTTTTCAATCACAAAAGACAATGTTTTTTTTTTTTATTTTTTAAATTTAACATTTTCATTTGTGATGTTTGTGTTGATGTTTCTCAATGTACTTTTCCCAATCGGCGCTAAGGCGATTATAAATGCTCATAGCAGCGCGTGCATCTTCAACGGAATTATGTTCACCAGTTTGTATTTCCTGACCGAGTATTGCTAGCGTTAAACGCTTAAGGCTAGGTGTGCGTCCATTGGAGACAAGACGAGAGAGTGGTTTATAACGTGAAGTATCGCGAATATTACTAAAAGGATGTTTTATCTTTAGCACTGATAGATCATTGCGTAGTGCATGGCCTACGATTACTTTGCCTTGCACCATCGCTATAACTTCATCCTGTACAGCTGCAAAATCTTCTCCGTTTACGATATCCTGTGGCCGTATACCAGAAACACTGGTTCTGTAGTCGGTCACTTCCGCTTGTGGCTTAACAAATTTATCTAGCAGCACCTCGCCTTGTTTGTTTACAATCGAAACACGAGCCAACATATCATCTTCTCCATTGGGTCCAATACCAACCATTTCGCAGTCCATTCCAAGAAAACGATTGCGCCAGGCCTTTCGTCTTTCGCGTTGTCTGGCTGATTTAGTTAAAGCTGCAGGAGGTGACGTTAATGAGACCGCCGGAGTTGTGTTTTCCGTGGTGTCGTCGCTGTCATTGGACGCTGAAATATCATCACATTTTTCTTGCGGTTTTTGTGTTGTGATATGTGAATTCCAATTGGAACCGGCAGCACGCCTATTTGCATTTGGTTTCGAGTTACTCATTTTTTGTTTTATTGTATTTATTTGTTATTTATAAACGCTTCTGTTTATTTTAAATAATAAAGCGTGTTTTCTTTATTTTGCTTGTACTTAAAAATACCAGTATCCTCAGAATACCGGAATCCCCAAATGGAAGAAAAAAAATAAACAGCTGATTGACCGACATGCACCGATTGACCGATTCACCACAAAATGTAAAATGTTGCAGAATGTAAAATAACGAAATGAATAAGTGAAAAAATAAAATATAAAGTGCTAAGCTAGCTATTTTGAGAAAAACAACAAAAAGCACAATGGCACGAGAGCAAAGTTTCCACCAACGTTGTGGTCAGTGTATTACGTTGTGTTGCAACCAACGCACAGCCAGACGTTCCGTATGTGATTTTAGTCAAGCGCTTGTCTTTAGTGCAAATCCTCTCATTAATGATGTACTCTTCGAAGTGGTACTTGAAAAAAAGAATCATTCATGGGGTGGCAGCATTGAAATTGGTGTTACGTCTGAATCGCCGGATGATTTAGAGCTTGTGGCATGTGCTACCGCAATGCGGAATGGAACTTGGGTGATGTCGGGCACAGATGTACGCAAAGATGGAAGACGTTTAATTGAGTTGTACGGTTCCGATTTGGAATCTCTTAATGAAAACGACCGTGTAGGTGTTATGCGTACATCAAATAGTGAACTTATATTTTATATAAATGGAGAATCTCAAGGTGTGGCTGCAATGAATATGCCTTCACCGCTTTGGGCGCTTGTGGATCTATATGGGCGTTGCGTTCAAGTTTCAATTTGTCCAAATGATTTACCAATAACGGGGGAGGTAAGTGTTTATACTTTTGTTTTGTTTACATGGCAACTAATTTTTTTTTTTTTTTTGTAGGCAAATGAACCGGCAGCACAGCACCACATACATAGTTTAGAAATGCCGATAAGCGTTGATGTGCGTTTGGATACAACGCTAGATGTGCGTAATACAGATATTACTAATTCTATACTGTCCAGTGCTACTGCAGGACTTTGTGCACCCGTCTCTTTATCATCGATAGCTTCCACATCAAATGATTTCTATGACATGAATGATCGCCTACGATTTCATACACGTTGTGGCTCTTTAGTAAAGCTATCACCAAATTGTCGTGCTGCAGAGCGTAGAAGACCATTGGATGAGTTTAATAATGGCGTAGTTATGACGCATCGTCCTTTACGTGAAAATGAACTGTTTGAAATACGCATTGATAAACTTGTTGACAAATGGTCCGGTTCGATTGAAGTGGGTGTCACTACGCATAATCCAACTGTATTACATTTTCCTGCTACCATGACAAATATGCGTTCCGGTACAATTATGATGTCTGGCTGTGGTATACTAACCAATGGCAAAGGTACGCGACGTCAATATGGAGAATTTAATTTAGATGAATTACGTGAAGGTGATCGTGTGGGCATGATGCGAAAAAGTAATGGTAATCTACACTATTACATTAATGGACAGGATCAGGGTATTGCGGCAACTCGTGTTTGTAACACTCTATGGGGCGTCATCGATCTTTATGGCATGACAATCAAAGTGACAATTGTTGATCGAGATGAGCGTGAACAACAAAATTTGGTAACGCGACGTAACAATATAATTGCGGGAATTGCATGTGGCACTGTAGCAACGACCACGCCAACTTTAAATCTTTTGAGTCCAGAAAACGACTTGAATGTTAGTACCGTTGGGCTCAACGATGCTACTGCCGCTGCTAGAGTCATACGCAGTGATCGTTTGACATTTCATCCAGTTTGTGGTTCGCATGCTACAGTTACACAAAGTGGACGCACTGCATTGAGACCAAAGTAAGTTTATTGGCTAGAAACTTAATTCACATAAAAATTATAATTAAATATTTTATACGTAGTGCATCCGATGATTTTAACAATGGCGTAGTACTTACACGCAGACCATTGCGCCCAAATGAACTCTTTCAAGTACGTCTGGAACGCGTTGTTATCAAATGGGCTGGTTCGGTTGAGTTGGGCGTTACCACGCATAGCGCTGAAGAATTAGATTTTCCATTTACCATGACCAATGTTAGATCCGGCACTTGGATGATGACTGGCAATGGTGTTATGCAGAATGGTGTTACAGTCATAGAACAGTATGGTCAAAATCTGGATCGCTTACAAGTTGGTGATCGAGTTGGTGTTGTACGCAAAGATGACGGCACATTACATTTTTGGGTGAATGGCGTTGATCAGGGACCAGCAGCCACTGGTGTACCGGAACGCGTTTTCGGTGTTATTGATCTCTATGGGCAGGCAGCACAGGCCAGCATTGTGGACACTTCTGAATTGGCGAGTCCTGATACAGGAAACTCAACAATTTCAAATACAACTTTATATAGCGAAGTGCCACTACGTTTTCATGCGATACATGGTGCAAATGTTAGCATTTCAAACGGTGGCGTTACAGCATATCGTCCAAACTCATTGGCCGAGTTTAACGATGCAATTGTCTTTAGCAATCGACCGTTACGTAATCGCGAATTGTTTGAAGTTGAACTTGAGACAGTTGTGCGTCATTGGTCGGGCAATATTGAAATTGGTATAACCGGTACACGACCCGAAGATATACAATTGACACCAAATGCAACAGATCTTGAAGGCTATGAAACCATTTGTATATGGTGTGGTCCTATGATATTTTTGAATAGAAAAACTATACGCACAAATGTGCTTGTTGATCTCGATACGCTAGGCATTGGCACACGTGTTGGTGTTATGCGTAATAATGATTATATACATTTCTTTGTGGATGGGGTTGATCAGGGTCCGGCGTGTGAATGTCGTACACCAAATATATGGGCTATTGTTGATTTATACGGACAATGTGCACAAGTTAGTCTAAGTAGCCGTCTTGATGTACGCGCACCATACGCAACGAGTGAAAATTCACAAAGTTGTCAAGCGGTTTCGGTTATACCAGCAACGTTGGAGACAAAGCATCGTTGGACTTGCATAGCGGGCAATGTAACATTATCCGAAGATTGGACAATGGCTTCACGTTTAACTGGTGGATCTGCAGCATTATCCCATTGCGTTGTCTTTTCTGAGCATCCGTTGAGTGTAGGTTCTCCGTTTGAAATTAAAATTACTTCGTTTAATGCGCTATTTGCGGGTAAGTTAAAATCACTTTATAATAGTTTAATATACTGAGAGCAAAATATAATTAAAGGTTGCTTAAATATTGGCGTAACTGATCTCAATCTTTCGGAAGAAAGTGTTCGCAAGAAGCTACCGCTTACAATTAAGCGCATACCTGCGAATGTCTGGTATGTTGCAGGCAATGAAGTTCGTTATAATTCAAAATTTTTGCATCGATCTTTGGCTTCGCTGGAGTGGTTACGTGTTGATGATCGCATATCACTGGAACTGTCTGCTGGTGGAACTTTACGTATTTTATTGAATTCTGAAGATATGAATATAAAATTTTACAATATACCAAATGTAAGTAAATTAGAATTAACATACTGGCACAGCATTTTATGATCAACATACTGACCCAGACCAAAGAGTCGAAAGTTGAACGACATCGACAATTAATAACTAAACAACAGAACTAAAGAAAAGCAAAATTATTAATCCAACATTTTTCTTTTTAGGAAGTCTACGTTGTTGTTGAACTTCAGGGCTCTACAATGGCTGTTCAAGTTATATCATCACAGGGTCCTACATCGCCACTAAGACCATGTAGTTTACGTTTACAGGACTCACTTGATTTTGGAGTCGATCCACTTAATAAACAGGACTCTATGCTTGAATCTATTGACTCTGAAGCCCAAAATCTAGAGTTCATGGATTGTTTTGGAAAAAATATACGTCTATCCGAAGATCGTCGTTCTGCAATACGTTTTAAATCTTACAACAATGCACTTGTTTGTGTATCAAAACCGCTATGTAGAGGCGAGGCTGTTAGTGTAAGTAATATATGTCAATTGGTGATCTATGTAGAGTTTATAAAATATATATTTTTTTTTACTTTAGATAAAGATCGATACAATCAATCAAAAATGGAAGGGTGTTATTGGCTTGGGTGTCATTGGTGTTTGTCCACAGCAACAACAACAACAAGGAAATGCAAATCAAATGGCCGCTTCTTCTATTATAAACATTAAACGACCGTGTTGGATTTTAACGAATGAATTTATTAATATAAATGGTCAAGTTTTACCATCTAAGTATGCCACTGCATTTGAACAAATTCAAACTGGCTCTGTAATAACATTATCACTATCGCATTCGGGTCAATTGATTATTATGATTGGCAGTGTAAATATCGATGATTTTGCAATTGGTTTACCGAACAATGTATACGTTGTTTTTGATGTTTATGGAAAATGCGAAAAGATATCAATAATTACCGGCACTGGCGAAGTGGCACGTAATGAGACACCAATTATAGAAGCACCTGAAGCTTTAGAAATGGACAATCAAGCGCCGCAACAATGCGAAAAAGCTAATTTAGAGATGTATGAAAAAGAAAAAGATGTGGAACACATAGGACAAGCAAATATCAATAGAGATTTAAATGGACCATCTTGCAGCAATGCTAATATGTATGTATAATTAGTGTAATTACCCAGTGATGATAATTTTATTTATTTTTATTTTTTAGAAGCCGCTCAGTTATGGAAAGTGTTTCAGAAAATTTACTATTAAATATTTCTATAAAAAATCGCTCTTTAGAGCAGAATCGTGCTGAACCGAGCACACCTTCTTCAACATGGTCAGTGAGCATGGTAGATAAAGTAAAGAGACAATCTTAATTAACCAAATTCTTTTTTTTTCTATTTACTTTTCTAGCTGTTTACGTGAATCCTTGCAGCTGCAACACAATACAAATCTCAATATACAGCGTAGTCAAAGTACACAACGTTTTCAAACGTCAATGAACGCTTCACTCACTGGTCAAAGTGCCACGTCACCAGCTTTAAATTATGATACAAATAAGGATTACGATCTGGCTATGTCTGAAACGACACCTGATTGTGAAGATGTTGATCGCAGTTTGCACAATAATAATGATGAAAATAATTTAGCCGTACAATTGCTACAGGCTACAACTAGCACATCTGGCGATATTGATTTTGAAAATAATGCTGCAAGCACATCTTTTAACAGTTTGGAACGTGCTGCTAACGACGATAACGATACAGAGGAACTTGATACCGATGAAAATGCTGAAAATTTTAATAATTTACAATTATTGCAACAATTGCAACAAAATGATCGTATACAACACAATCAATTACGTATGCATATGCTGGAGACATTGACTCAAGGTGGAGGAGGCGTAGATAATTGCATTACAACAAGTTCTAGTCAATGTAGTGCGTATCTGGATACTGGTCTACAATTAGAGCCCAATAGATGTGAATATCTTAGATTAGTTATGCGCTTCTGGATGTCATTGGTACTGCCTCAAGCTTTCTTTCATCGACGTCTTGAGTCGTTGTGCTTTTGCGCAAAGTGTTGCGTTAATAAAGATGACAAACTAAGCGGTTGGGTATATTTCAAGTTAAATCCACATACTGTAAATTCATCATCAAGTGCTGCTGCAGCACCGCAAGCGTTAAATGATTATGGCAGTGAGTGGCTTTCGTTTTACTATATGACACGTGTTGATAAAATACGCGCTATCTTAGATCACGGACAGCCCTTGCCACTTGAAACAAACGATGATAGCTTAGCATCAGTTAGTGGCAGACAAAAGGATGAGCCCGGCACACGTTTGGAATTGTATTATTCTCCAAATGCAGCTTCCACAATACCAACATTGCCGGAACATCATTATGTGTGCGACAGTGGTGTCTATAAGATTGCTACATCATTTGAAGTTTATGTACGACGTCAATCAATTTGTGGTGCAATGGATAGGCCCAATAGTTCATCGTCGTCCGAAGTTCAGAATAATATAAATTTTGAATCCTCTACAAGTTCATCGCAAGTTGAGTTGGTCAGCGGCGGCGTTAGTGGCGCACAATCTATGAATCGTGAATTGTGTAGTCCAAATATGGAGAATAACGCAAGCGGCATAAATGCACTAAAGAATATGTGCTGGTTCACTAAAGAGGCTGGAGCTTGTGTTATAACAGCACTGATACTTAAATTGGAGAAAGTAAATCCAGATACTCTTGAGGCAACTTCAAATTTAACAATCTGAAGATAAATATAATCAAACTATTTGCATACATATTTCTTAAAAAAAATAAATTATTATAAAAAGAGTTTTTAGCTCTGTTTAATATTTATTTAAAATTGGGAGTAAAGTTAAGAATTTATTTAAAATGAATTTAAAAAAAAAAAACGACTAACTTGAACAATTGTAACGGTCATTTGAAAGACCATTTGGTCCACGTACTTAGCGAACGTAACAATGGTCTACAATATGAGTTATAGTATAGTAATTTAATATAAATAATATAACTTTTAAGTATAATAATTCCGAGACGTGTTATTTAAATAGTATTTATAGCAATTTATAGGTCTTATTATTATTGTTTATTATTATTTATAGTGAAAGACCATTTGGTCCACGTACTTAGCGAACGTATAAATAACAATGGTCTACAATATGATTTATAGTATAGTAATTTAATTTTAATATAATATAATTGTTAAGTTTAATAATTCCGAGACGTGTTATTTAAATAGTATTTATAGCAATTTATAGGTCTTATTATTATTATTTATTATTATTTATAGTGAAAGACCATTTGGTCCACGTACTTAGCGAACGTATGAATAACAATGGTCTACAATATGAGTTATAGTATAGTAATTTAATTTTAATATATATAATTGTTAAGTTTAATAATTCCGAGACGTGTTATTTAAATAGTATTAATTTATAGGTGTTATTATTATTATTTATTATTATTTATAGTGAAAGACCATTTGGTCCACGTACTTAGCGAACGTATGAATAACAATGGTCTACAACAATAACAATGGTCTACAAATGTACGCAAGTAAGTGTAAACGCGAGGCAAGATCTATCTAACTCGTTCCACTTACGAGCAGACCAGGCAGAACAATGGTCTACAAATGGTCTATTATTTGGGACCATTCGTGGACCATTCGTAGACCAACAAATCAAAATGTGTAAGGCAGGGTCGCGTTTGTAGGGCTGCAATAAATTATAAATGCAATTGTAAAATTTTATATCTGTACAGAATTACTCGTACTGCCGGTCTGTCTGGCAAAAGTGTAGCATAGCTACTTAAGTGTGAGCAGTATGATACATTTGTTATAAGTGCGAGCAGTGCACACTACTAAAAGTGCAGTGAATGAACGAAAAGGTATCGCGGCGGTTGACTAGTTCGGTATTGAAAAGCGTAGCGCTGTTTTGTGTATGTTAAAATTGTAAAATATATTAAATATTTAATATAAATTTTTAGTGTTACATGTGCAATAATAAAGTTAGTATATAAAATAAACAAAAACAAACTTTTTCGAATATTTCGTTTTCAATAATTCCAAATATATATGTATAAATTTATATGTGGGTGTGTGTGTGTCTACTGAATTGTGCATACAAATTTATTGTATTTATTTTTTTTTATGGTTGAACGATACTAGACGGAATCATGGCTGAGTGCAATTTAGAAATTTTAAAATAATAAAAATAAAAAATCAAAATAATGAAACAACAACCAATTACTTGTGCAGAATTTCGAATTTGGATAAATAAAGAGAAAACAAAAAAATTTGCATAAAATTTTCGCTGAAAACAAAGAAACAGAGCGCAGCGCAGTCCAATGAGCTAAGTCTCGAGTGATTTCCTTCCTACTCTGATGCTGTTTAGTGTGCTGTTGTTGTTGTTGCTGTTGTATATGAATGTGTGATTGCAACTGGGTGCGGAAGCAAGACTTGTGTACATATGTTTATATGTATTTTTGTATATGTAAATATATTTATGTACATATGTGTATATATGCATATGTTTTATAGTTCATGCGTAGATATGTTAGTATGTACGCAATGAGCCATTCACCATGAATTGAGCTGCAATACGCGGCGGAAACCTGTTGAATTAATATTATTCTTTTTTTTTTTTGTTTTTGTTAAATTAATTTACTTTTTTTTAATTCATTAAAATCATAATGACATAAGAAAATAATGTTATTAAAAATATTTTAAATTATTTGTGCATTGCAAATTTTAAGTGTAATATTTGCTAATAAAAAAAAATGAACTCGATAAATTTATTCGGAATAAAAGTGTTTAAATTAGAACATAGGGAAAATTCAGAAAAATAAATTACCCATATTTAAATATAATAAACCAACAGCAACTACAACTACTACATTATTATTATTGATGACTAATAATGTTTTCAGATTTAAGTGGATCTGAATGTTACGCTTACAAAGCGCGAAGTATTAGAGCATTGTCATTGGAAATCGGGATATAACGAGGAGAACTTTAAGCAAATTTTTAACGTTGTAAAAGCGTTGTGTATAAGCCTTAATTTTGGATATCTTTACTGAATTAAAAGAGCAACTTTCAAGTTGCCCCGAACGTACACGTGCGCTTTGTCGTTCTGTATGGGGTGCGGTATCCTCTACCCTTAGCACATCGCTTTCTGTGCCAGACAGAGGCGTATACGTGAACAGCAGAAGGATTGGCATTGGCGTTCGCGTCGAAGACGAAGGTGGCGGAAGCGGTGACGGTGGCGGCGTTAATAGAAGTCATATTAATTTGACAACAGCAGCCAGTGGGCGTTTTGCCACTATAATGGGCGCTGTTAAATCACGTTCGCTAACAACAGCTGATAGAGGAGGCGTGATGGAACTTAATGACGATGAATTCCATCAAAATCAACAACAGTCAACTTCTTTCAGAAATGGTATTAGTAGCAGTGCTGGGGCGCTGGCAGTAGTAGTCATGCCACAAGCGGATTTGGGAGTAGTGGTGGTACGCTACAAAAACATGATTTACGTTATGATATCGGCACCAGTTCACAGTATCATCATGTGCGTCAGCCTAGTGTGCGCAGTCGTAATCAACAGCCTATGCCAACCACAGATGAACTGGATAGGCGTTTTGCTAGAATTCTGGTAAGTATTTCCATAAATATAATTCTACATCATTTTATATAAACAGAATAACCCACACACACACATTATAAATAAAAATGTGGTGTGTGTCTCTATGCATTTTTATTTTTAATGTTAAGCAAACCTCAATGATGATCTCATACTATTTACACATTTGTTAGTAAATCGCGTGCTTGAACGCATTTCAAGTCAATCTCATGACAAAGCTCTCAATTACGTACGTAAACATGTACAGGCACATAGAAATTTGTTATTGTATTCGTGTTTTACATTTTTTTTTTTCGGTTTGTACCTATTCTTGATATATGAACTAAACTCATTTTAGAAATTATGTATGTACGGTACAAGCTCTAAAACCGCAAAACTTTCTTTTACCTAAAACTTACAAATGTATTTTATTTCAAGCTAGTCTATATTTGTTATGAACTCTTCATACATAATATTAGATAGAAATTAATAGGTTTTTCGATATGCTTGTTACGCAATAATGATTTTTTGGAGCAACTACAATTTGAACTCAAATTGAGCATACAAAAAAAAAAGCTATAAAAATGTTTTGAACAAGCGATTGTCTAAAAAGGCGCGAAGATACATCATAATAAAAAAAAAAAAAAAAAACATTTACAGTATGCTCGAAAACAACGCGTTACTGGTTACCTTATTTAAAAATATTTTTATTATAACTTTTTTTTTTTTTTATTTACGCATTTAGTGTGAACGGGCCAAGGTTATAATGATTGGGGCAGGGTTTTTTTTTCAAAGAAAATATGAATTACATACATTTATGATTACTCATTTATATGTAAGAAAAGAACTTCACTATATTTTAATAGATTATTATAAATCTGAAATTATAAATATCAAATTGTATAGCCCTGTTTTGGAGCCAAACTTGGAATGGAATAAAAGTTTAACGACTGGTATCAAACTTTGGTTCCTTGTTTTTAATATTTTTCTTACATAATCATTGTTATAGGCTGGTACCGCTGTAGTTATTTTTATCTGTATAAAATATTTGCGTTTTAAAACAGCTGCGGTTAAATAAATTTGATTTCACTAGTATTTTTTTTTTATTTATAGATATTTTTTTTTCTTTGAAAATATATATAATCTGACCAAACTAAAAAATAGTATCGTTTTCAAGAGTAGATGGCCGGAAATGGGTTATTTCCTTAAAAAATAACTGAACATTTTTTTCTGGAAAAAAATTTGACTCATACTTTATATAATTGGTACAACCAAGAATTTAGCTGAGCCGTAACCTCCTCTGTCTCATAGGCTTCTTTTCTTGCTTTTCCTATTTCTTTTCTATTGAGATTCAGTAGAACTAACTGGGTTCAAAAAATTCAAAAAACATTGTTTTTGATCATATTAAGCAGATTAAACAGAGGTGATAGTAATATCGAATTAGGTTCAAATGAAAGCTTGAACCTTTCATTATAAGTGTAAGGTCGAAAAACCCCCGAAATTAATCAAGAATTTTTATGTTATTGTTATGTCGATCAGTGTAATTTGTATTTATTATTTCTTAAACTAGGCACTAATGTATATCTATATGAATATTAATTGAATTTTTTCTTTCATTCTATTGTCAAATAGGCCTCGATGGATTTGCCGCCCGACAAAGCAAAATTGCTCAAAAACTATGATGATGAAAAGAAATGGGACATGATATGTGATCAGGTATTATGAAAAAAAAAACATAAATTTTTATCATAAAAAAATAAATAACGCAAATACTAAATATTGTTTTTTTTTCTTTCTCAGGAAATGGTACAAGCAAAGGATCCGCCTTCGCACTACTTAAACAAATTACGCACATATTTAGATCCGAAAGCATCGCGGAGTCATCGGGTGTGTAAAACGAAAAGTTTTCTTTCTTTTTTTTTTTTTTAGAAAATTTGGTTTTTGAGTGCTAACTAATCATGTAGTTTTCATTTATTATATATTCATAACCAACTTTCTAAAAAAAAATATATTTATAGTATATAATATCTATTGTGAATGTACTTGTATCTTAAGTGATAACTTTTATTTAATTCGAATATTAATGAAATTTTGTCGTTTCACTTGCAACACTTACACCACTGACACCACACCACATTCACAACCTAATATCCTTGCAAATTTATTTGTACCTTATCCATGTTATCCCCACATATAAATGTTGCTTTTGTGTAAAAAAAAAAACCAATCAAATACTTTTTGTTTCTCTATATCCCAAACCTAAAACCTAAAACATTCCCTATTCCAATTTCTCGTACACTACTTTTTTACACTTACAGCTTTACTTGCTTTACTTTCTTTGTCAGAAACGCAAAATGGTTGGCGAATCAACCTCAACACAAGTACTACGTGATCTGGAAATTTCATTACGCACAAATCACATTGAATGGGTTAAGGAATTTCTCGATGATTCAAATCAAGGCTTAGATGCACTTGTCGATTATTTAAGCTTTCGCTTACAAATGATGCGACATGAGCAACGTGTACAAGAAGTTTTAAGCTCATCCGAAGAGCGTTTAAATTTACCTAATGGTTTAGGTAGTGGTGCCATAAATACAACAACCGGAGATCTAGTAATTAGTGGAAATACAACAAGTACAAGCGCTGCTACTGCTGCAAATCTAAGCGGTGGTACAGCGCTACTGGATACATCAGCGCGACAACAATCTTCGCATGCAAGCAGCGCATATGGTTTTCTGCGTCCATCTTTAGTCGATGTTCTAGATAGTCCCAGCATTAAACGTCGTTCACGACATATAGCTAAATTAAATATGGGCGCATCTACGGATGATATACACGTATCGATTATGTGTTTACGTGCAATTATGAACAATAAATACGGATTTAATATGGTTATACAACATCGCGAGGCAATCAATTGCATAGCGCTGAGTCTTATACACAAATCGTTGCGTACAAAGGCTTTAGTACTCGAACTGCTTGCCGCGATTTGTTTGGTTAAGGGCGGACATGAAATTATATTATCATCTTTTGACAATTTCAAAGATGTTTGCCAGGAGAATCGTCGTTTTCAAACGCTGATGGAATACTTTATGAATTTTGATATTTTCAATATTGATTTCATGGTTGCATGTATGCAATTTATGAATATCGTTGTGCATTCTGTTGAAGATATGAATTACCGTGTGCATTTACAATACGAATTTACCGCATTGGGTCTCGATAAGTATTTGGAGAAGATACGTTTGACGGAATCGGAAGAACTAAAAGTTCAAATCTCAGCTTATCTTGATAATGTTTTCGATGTAGCCGCATTAATGGAAGATTCCGAAACAAAGACCGCTGCACTTGAACGTGTGCAAGAACTTGAAGATCAACTGGAACGTGAAATTGATCGAAACTCTGAGATACTTTATAAATATGCTGAACTTGAAACAGAGAATCTCACAATAAAGGCTGAAAGTGAACAGTTGATCAGTTTTAAGCAAAAACTTGAAGAAGAAGTAACATCGTTGCTACGCATTGTTAAACAAAATGAACAAGAACTGAAGAAACGTGAATCTCTATTGCAAAGTAAAAATCTTGAATTACAAACGCTTTCTCGTTCACTGCCGCGTTCAGTGTCAAGTGGTGATGGTTTGATTGTAAATGGTGGTGCTGGTGGTCTGGGTGGAATTTCTGCAGCAACGAATAATTCGGTGCAAAACATTGCAGCATTATTACCACCTCCGCCGCCACCGCCACCACCACCGTTGCCTACAGCAATGCAAATACCCGCAGCACCACAACCACCGGCGCCACCTGCACCGCCACCGCCAAATATGAATAATGGCTTTAATGCTTCATTTATGCAAATGCCAACAATGTCAACGTTCACGCCACCACCAGCACCACCACCTGTGGCTGGTCAAATGCCAGCACCAGATGGTGCCATGACCATAAAACGTAAAGTTGCAACAAAATATAAGCTTCCAACATTAAACTGGATTGCATTGAAACCGAATCAGGTGCGTTATAACTTTCCATAAATATATTTTATAAAATTTTTCAAATATTTCTTTTTAACAGGTGCGTGGTACAATTTTTACCGAATTGGACGATGAAAAAGTTTTTAAACACATTGATTTTATCGAGTTTGAGGAACGTTTTAAAATTGGCATTGGTGGCGTTATGTCGAATGGTGCTAATGCAGAAGTTGATGGCTCATTTCAATCTTTACCAAGTAAACGTTTTAAAAAGCCGGATCATGTTTCTTTGCTGGAACATACGAGATTACGAAATATTGGTAAATTGTTAAAATATTTTACATTTGGAATTTATTAATAGTTTTTTCTTTTTAGCAATCTCTCGCCGCAAGCTGGATTTGCCAATAGACGATGTAATCGCTGCAATACATTCTTTAGATTTAAAGAGATTATCATTAGAAAATGTTGAATTACTACAGAAAATGGTGCCAACTGAAACCGAGGCTAAAAGCTATAAGGGTTATATTATTGAGCGTAAAGATCAGAGCTTATTAACCGAAGAGGATAAATTTATGTTGCAATTGTCACGTGTCGAACGACTTTCATCGAAACTATCTATCATGAATTACATGGGCAATTTTGTTGATTGCATACATCTAATTAGTCCGGTTCGTATTCATGTTGTTGAAATAAATGATGTATAAAAATTTTAATCATATTAATAAAATATTTTAATTTTAGCAAATTCAAGCGATTACACGTGCTTCAAATTCCCTAAAACAATCTCGTAAATTTAAATCAGTTTTGGAGATTGTTTTAGCATTTGGCAATTATTTGAACAGCAGCAAACGTGGTCCTGCATATGGCTTTAAACTGCAATCGTTGGATACTTTAATCGATACAAAATCAACAGATAAACGATCATCACTGCTGCATTACATTGTTGCGACAATACGACAAAAATTTCCCGATTTGCTTAATTTCGATAGTGAACTATTTGCAACAGATAAAGCGTCACAAGTTTCATTGGAGAATATTGTTACCGATGTACAAGACTTGGACAAGGGCATGGATCTGGTGCGTAAGGAAACCGAACAGCGTGTAAAAAGGACAACAGACACATATATTACGCGATTTTCTAAATAACTCCGAGGATAAATTGAAAAAAAGCTAAACAAGAATTAAAGAATGCGCAGGACGCATTTAAAGAATGTGTTGAATATTTCGGTGAATCTCCGCGTAATGCAGATCCGGCGGCATTTTTTGCATTAATTGTGCGTTTTACTCGTGCATTTAAAGTAAGATTTTTTAATATGATATTTTTTTTTTTAGATTAAAATTTGTTTCTTTGTCTTTTCTAGCAACTTGATCAAGAAAACGAACAACGACGACGTTTGGAACAGGCGGCTGCGCTTGCTGCCACAAAGAAGGAAAGTGATCAAGTGCTTTTACGTAATAAATTTAATCAAAAGAAGCAACAGGTTAGATGATTATTTTTATTTTATTTTATTTTTTTTTTATAATTTTGTAGTTTGTTTTAATTTATTTATTTTGTTTTTTAATTTTAATTTTTTTTTGTGCATCTGATCTCTTCATCATGCTTCATATTTGTAATGCAATATTTTTCTTGGTATTTACATAGAAACTAGGTTGCTTGAATATGGAAAGTGCCTTGCTACAAAAAACACAGAATAATTTCGCACAATTATAATCTATTTTTTTTTTTTGTTAAATTTACAAATAATTGTAATTATCGAAAAAAAAAAAATGGAATAATGGTATCCTTGGTGCTGGTCTTACGTTCGGTGCTGTTGTTGGTTTTTGTGATATTTAATGCCTTTGCGTTTTTGGTGGTGTTAACAAATGTACAAATAATAAAAAAATCATACGTGTGCACCTTTCAAAAAAAAAAAAAAAAAAAGAAACTTACACACACAACTCAAGATTAACCACTTTTTGTATTGTAATTTACACGTACAACATGGCTCAAAGACAAAAGACAAGAAATGAAAATTGTGTGTCTGCATATTTGTTGATTTAATTCTTGCAAATTATGCTTGTAAATCCAATTTTGGCATTTAATCGTAAGTCAATTTATAAATAATATTCAATGTTTTGTTTGTCGAATGTTGTGTCGTTTACTGTCACTAATAATAAATTTATAATAATAATATTTTGTTCTTTTCTATACGCTACTAACAATAATAATATATGCACTAATCATTTATGTGTCGTATTGCAATTTGTTTAATTTTACTAGTCAATAGTCGGGCTTTAATTTTATCATTTTAAATGCAACTTTGTAACTAAAATAACTAAATTATAAGGAGTATTCTAATACATTTTTTTAGTGTCAAATACAATACAAATATTTCTTTGTTGTACGATAATTTTAATTTATATAAAATTTAAACCAGTGCCTTCTCCAGAATCCAAACTAGTCTTTGTCTTGTCTTATTTTTTATTTCAACATTTTTTACTAATTTTAATTAAATTTTAAATTAAGATTTAGACATAAAAAAATTAATACAATATTTTTATTTGTTAAAACATAAAATTTTAAATTTTGTATTCTATAACAAAACATTTTTTTTTATAATCACCTTGCTTATTGCTATCTCCTTCATTTTTTGAAAGCTTCAAATAATTTTTTTGTGCTAAAAAATTCTAATTAATAAAATTTTTAATTAATATTTAAATTACAGGAAGCGGTTATAAATGAGCTAAAAACCAAAACTCATTCAGTACGCGAAAAGAAACTATTGCAACAGGATGAAGTCTATAATGGCGCCTTGGAGGATATATTGCTTGGTTTAAAGAGTGAACCCTATCGACGTGCAGACGCAGTGCGCCGTTCACAACGTCGAAGAATTGATAATAATCGCCTATCACGCACTCTAGAAGAGCTAGACTGCTAAATTTTTAAATATATATACAAAAATATATATATAAATATAAAATATTATTATTATTTTAACCAAATCTCGAAATACGTCAATATGCACAATATGGACTGACTGAAGTTTTATAAAAACACATATAAAAATATTATTGTATAATCTAAGTTTAAACTTGCTACTATCGCTCTATCACTCTCTATATACTATATACTCTATATATTCTAACTATAAACGACAAAATTAATTTAGTAAAGTGAAAAATTGCATGTTATCATCATTTTTTTTAAAGTTTCAGTTTTGTTTTGTACATTCCCAAAAAAAGAGTAGAAAAAAATGCAAATCTATTGAAAAAGAAAATTCCAAATTGCATTTATATTTTGGTATTTCAAGTATTTTCGATTCGCATTTGTTTTTGTTATATAAAAAAAACATTTATATTTTTTGTTTGTTTGAATCTCGTCTGTTTGGTTGCAAACGAATTCGAATATACTTTGTAAAATAAAAAAAATATATCGTATTTTAAGTTAGTAGATTTTTTTATATAAGTATGTCTTCTTACTACTTATTTTTTAAACTATTATATTTATATATTATGTATGTAACTGTTTAGAGCTTGTAATTATGTGTCTGTTTGAAATGTTGCAATACGTTTTGAACTATATTTTATGGCATTTGTGGATTCTATTTAAAAGAAAAAAATAATTGTGATTACATTTGTTAAAATCCTTTGATGCCTTTTTTAATTTCAAAAAAAAAAAAAATCTGAAAAACAAAGTTATGTATTACTTTCATACATATACAATATTTTTTGTTATATTTTTGTATTTTTGAAAAAATACATAAAAATATTTATACAATTGTATACAATAATTGATAATTTTAAAAAATATATTAATGCAATTTTAATAAAATTTTTTTTTTTGCATGTATTTTATTATATTTTATTTTTTGTACATTTTTTTATTCTTGTGTTATATATGATTTGCAATTAATAAACATTTTTTTAAATAACTTTTATTTTTTTTTTTATTTATTTAATTCTTTAAGCTTTTCTGCTAAAATAAGATAATATTGAATTTATATGAATAAATAAAGACAGACTGATTTTATATACATTTATACAAATTATGTATAACATTTTAATACGAATTTTTGAGAAACGATAAAATGTAGTTTAGATTTTTTTATATTATTACTTATATAAAATAATAATATGCGCGCCAAGTGTTTTATTAATAAATAAATAAAACAATTTTGAAATACAAATAATGTTTAAACGCACATTTAAAGTGGTTTTTCGTCCTATTAAAAATAATTTTCTACTGCTACCGGAACAATATTACAGCGTCTGTTCAACATATGTAAGTAAAGCAAGCAACAATTGGAGTTTACTGCGATTAGATAAGTTTAATTTTAAATCATATGTAAACTTCAGTTGAACTTTGTACGAACTTTGGTATTTCTATTTAACAGGATACTGGCTGTCTCTGTTTGCAATATAATAATAATACGCGCATGCATTATGGCTCGTGGACACCACACGCAGGAACCATCAAAGACACTGAAATTGGTATCAATGCCAGGGTCGCGAAGGAAATAGGTGTGTGTGTGTGTTTACATTATATATTTTGTTGCATTTATAAATATTTATCTATGTATGTCATTGGCAAACATTTTTTTTTTTTTTTGTTAAATGTTAAGTACATTGACGCTGCCGTGCGCTGCTCTGATCTCACACACACTTTCTCTCTCTCAGTCTGTGGCAGTACAATTATCTAAATTTAATTTATGTCGTAGGTCTTAATGAAAATGATTTGGTCAAATGTTCTCTCATCGCTGACGTACTTACATTGCGTAGCGTTTACGTTACTCCTGTGTCATCAAAAGATTGGGAAATTATCGTAAGTAAATGCATTAAAGAGTATATAACTATAAATAAATATCGTTTCTTATTTTTGTTTTTCTTTTTTGATTGAAGGAACTCAGCAGCGAAAAATATCGGGCAGCGTTCTTGAACAGACGCGCATCATTAATTCAACGCAAATACTTTTGATTTGGATTAATAAGTCTATGCAAGTTGCATTAACAGTAGGTAATTTAATCTGATATATAGTATAAAATGTAGAACTCAAAGCGTGACAGACTACATATGTATGTGTCTTTCGATCCATGCTTTCACATGACCTGACCGTAAAGTCTAAACAAGCTATACGTTTTAATCATAATTTCTGTTTATTTTTTCGTGAACTTCATGCATGATATGTCTTCTATCGCTTTCCTAAAGCAAAATGTCGCATTATTTTGTCGTATCGTATAAAAAAACACAATTTTGTCCAACAGATGGCAGTAATTAATCAGCCGACAGATGGCCAAAGCGATCTCTTTTCCATTTATATGTTGCGCTGTGTACGTTATTTTGCTTGCATATTAAATGAATTCCTGTCTGTCCGTCCGAATGAAACCAATTATTTAGGAGACTATAAGCGATAGAGAAACCAACTTTAAAGCTTAGATTTCTCCCATTTTAAGAAGTACCTCCCTACAAACCTACTTTAAAATTTTGAGTTTTGGCATAACAATTTTTTTGTTTCCTAATCTAGGAACTCTTAATATAGTATAGTATAAAGTATGATTGAATCGCATTAAATTTTCTTTGAATATATCTTTTTCGTACTTTAGATCGCGTTAAACCCAACATAGCATATGGACGCATTGATCACACAACTGAATTTATAGTTGCACCCAATTTATACAAAGGACTTTCAAATGGTGATACGAACCTTAAAGCTAATGAAGATGCAAGTACAAATTTAACACGTAGTAAGACATCCGCACAATTGAACGATGCAAACCAAACGCTTTTATCACGCTCGACAACGGAAAGTTGTGTCAAGGATAAATTAAATCGTAACAATTCCGTATTTGCAAATAAACGTAAAGATAAATTGGAACGTTTAAAAAAAAGACTTAAGTCGCGAGAATACACGTTTATTTGAGTTTCGTGTTATTACGGGAGAATGGCATGAAAAAGCTCAAATTTCCGATGTTTACATCACAAAAACAAACCTGCCGCCATTTATGAACCTCGATCATTTCTATTGTTTGCGCACTTCAAATGAAAAAGAATATTACGTACGTGTACGCCTTATGAACGACAATGAAATGCCGAAGACAATACATCCATCCATTGAAATAAATTCCAATTTAATGAAACTTTTAAATATTAAAGAATTGGAAAAGGTTATACTGAAACCAAAAACAATGGTTGTAAATTTTGTTGAAAAAGTTGAATTATTTGCACACAAAAGAACGCATTATAAAATCATTGAGAACGCATTTAAACGTTTCATCATTGAGCGCACCAATCTAAGTCCAATGTTACTCAATCAGGATGAAGTGGTGCGTATCGATGAAGAGTTAACAATTACGGTTGGCTTTTTACCGGAGCATTTTCGTTATTGCGTTATAGATGCACAATTTCTCAAAGAGTCGAAACTATACGCAGCCGATGTAGTGCGACAAGTCGATGAAGTTAGTGCAACAAAACAAATATCACCAATTAGCGTTAAGGATATAATACGTCTTAAAGATTTCGATGTAGTTATGGAGCAGCTTTTACAAGAAGTACAATCAAATTTATGCCTCGATACACAGAATGCTGTACTCAAACAGAATAATTTTCTAATAGTTGGCGCATCCGGTACTGGTAAATCCGTATTGATTGAACGTGTACTCGATAAGCTTATGAAAAAGCCATATTATTGCTTTTTCGATATATTCTATTGTTCGCGCAGTAAGGGACGTAAAGCGGAATCAATACAAAAAGATTTGCGTAGCATATTCACAACGTGCCTACAGAATGCGCCTGCAATTGTTGTACTGGAAAATCTTGATGTGTTGGCGCATGCCACCATTGAACAGACGACACAGGATGGTGAATATTATAATCGTATTGCAGATATTGTGCATCAACTTATAGATCAGTATACTAGCGTAAATCCGATTGTTGTTATTGCAACAGTTAATGAACTGCAAGCACTGAATAAGAGACTGAGTTCGCCGCGTGGCCGACACATCTTTCAGACTGTTTTGAAATTACCGAATTTATTACGTGACGATCGTGAGACAATATTAAAAGAATTATGCAGTCACATTGAATCCAGACAGTTGGATCTATTAAAATTCGCCGAACTCACGGAAGGCTATAAAAAATGTGATCTAGTACAATTTGTTGAACGTGCAATTTTCTACGCTTATCGAATTAGTAAGTTTATTTGAAGTCTTTTATGGAATGTGTCTTTTAAATTATGATATTTAAAATTTTTAGGTAAAACAAGTCCCATACTGACAAATGAACATCTAATGCGTTCATTGGAAAATACAAATTCATATTGTCTACAAGGCATTGAGAGCAATCAGCGAAGTACACTGGGAAGTGCTGAAGACGCAACGCTTGATCAAATACCAGGCATGGAACCAGTAATTTCTATATTAGAAGAAGTGCTTATGTGGCCCTCAAGGGTAGGTGTAGTTAAATAATATTTAGCTTTTAATTTATAATTATTAAAATTTCAGTATTCGCGTATTTTCAATGGTTCGCCATTACGCAATCAAGCCGGTGTGTTGCTTTATGGTCCTCCAGGTACTGGAAAAACTTTTCTCGTATCAAAAATTACAGCGCTTTGGAATTTACGCACAATTTCGGTTAAAGGTCCCGAACTGCTGGCCAAATATATTGGCCAAAGTGAGGAAAATGTGCGAAATCTATTTAATCGGTGTGTATAATTTTTTAAAAAATATTTTACTTTTAAATATTTTTTTAAAATTAATTTTATTTATTTATTTTTTTTATTTTAATAGCGCTCGAAGTGCCAAACCATGTGTACTATTCTTCGATGAATTCGATAGTTTGGCACCAAAACGTGGTCATGATTCGACGGGTGTTACCGATCGTGTTGTCAATCAACTTTTAACTGAACTTGATGGCGTTGAAGGTTTACAAGGTGTTGTCGTTATAGCAGCTACTTCTAGACCAGAGCTTTTAGATCCTGCATTACTACGTTCTGGACGTATCGATCGTTTAGTCGAATGTCCGCTGCCAGATGAATTGGCACGTGTGCGTATATTTGAAGCGCTATCCGCATCACTACAATTGGATGATTCTGTTGATTTTGATTACTTTGGTCCGAAGACACAAAATTATACTGGTGCGGATATTCAAAGTATTTTGACATCGGCAAATATGGCTGCTGTTAAGGAAAATATTGCAGAATTTGGACATGAAGTGAGTAGAATTTTTTTAAAGTTTTTTTTTTTTTTTCATTTATTCTCTATTTTTGTTTTAATGTGGTTTGTTATTAAGTAATGTACTATGAAAAATTCTTAGGGTTTCTTCGAATTCTGTTATTTATTCGTAAAATTTTTTTTTGAGCATTTTATGAAATGCCTTTCAAATGGCTATAAAAACGACGTCTCAAAAAGTCTCTATGGCATAAATACTGCTGATTTAATAAGTGAGCACGTTTCCCATTTCCAAATATAGATATTGATTAATCTATGTTTCTAAATATCGTATATTTTTATCTAATTCTGAAGGTCGATTGGGATGTTAACATTAATTTTAACACTTTCCTATTTTCCAAACCATTTTTGGATATCTAACTCGAATGTGATGCAAATGTCACGATCAGTTTAATTTGATAGTCTCCAAGATCAGCGTGATAATAGTTCGTATAAACGTGTAGACATGGCTAAATCGATACAGCGTCAGTATTAGACATTTTAGATATTTTATGTTGAGTATTTAAATTTTTTTACTTATTTTTTAATATAAAAATATTAAACAAAAATATTTTTATTGATAAAATAATTATATTTTCGACAATTTTAATATTTTGTTTTATTGCAGAGTAAAACCTTATGGCTAATTTTTAGAATGTTTCCACAAGTTTTACTTTATTTCAAGTCGTAAAAAGTATATCGCATCACATGAGAATCAAGTTGCAACTGAGATAAAAATGTATTCACATACGTGCTTAGATTTTCAAGTAATCAAATTCGTTTACTTTTATGAAGGGTTTTCTTAAAAGGAATTCAGGTGCACAAGAAAGATATACATTATGAATAAAAAATATGTGCGGGTGTTGTGAGAAAGATCGTTATCTGTTTAACAAGGATAGTAAAGACAGCAGAAGCCTAGTATGTATCAAGCAGAGCAGAATACAAGATCGAACAGAATGTAGAAATCAGTCACGTAACGGATATTTCCTTATTGGTATTTAATAATTGCATACGCACGTTTTCATAATGAAAACAATGTAAACTATT
Source organism: Leucophenga varia (assembly GCA_018903435.1). NCBI lineage: Eukaryota > Metazoa > Arthropoda > Insecta > Diptera > Drosophilidae > Leucophenga > Leucophenga varia. The sequence continues at coordinate 72,922 of JAEIFJ010001866.1, forward strand.
TGGCCAAACTATCACGGAAAAAAGAAAAACCCAAACGAAAAGAAAACAAAACAAAAAAAAAAGAAAAACAATAGCTTTGCTAGTTAGAACAAACGGCATAAAATATTAGAAAAGAAATGAACCTAAATGCACTCACTCACCCCAGCAGATAAGACTTGGTCTGGTCGCATGTACAATATGTTGAGGCACAAGTGCAGCATAGATTATTCGAAAGTAAGTAAACATGATTAGAATATGCAAAAAGTAAAAACTGATGAAGAATAACAATTGAATAATAAAGAGGGGAATCCGAGAGACAGTAAGACAGAGAGAGAGAATTATAGAGATTTATAGGTGTTCTCAACTGTATGGTATGTTTACACTAAACAAGAACTTGAACATTGAATTTTAAATCTAAGATCCATTTATGTATATCTTATCTAAAATTGTGATATGAAACGAGTAATCTCGATAACTATAAGAAATATAGCCACCATATTTCCAACTTAGAGTCTCCAGAGCCTTTAAATGGTTACATCATTTGTCGAGGATCCAGATACAAGGTGGTAACTTTTAGGGAAAATCATTTTTTCAATTCCTTATTATGCAAGATTGATAATTGCATAGATTGATAATTGCATAGATACAGATAGTATGCAGCCAATGCCAAATAATCTTTTGTGTAAACATACCTCAAAAACGGCAACAGGTAGTTCGTAAATTAATTTTCAAACGCAAATACGCACACACAAATGTATCTCTATCTCTTTTCTGAATGCGAGAGGACGCTTTAAGGATCTACCATAACGCCTCAAGTGCTGTAAACTCTTCTGTGTTGTTCTTTTATGCATATTCGATTTCTACATGTTCGTACACACTTTCGTAATGCCACGATCCTCCATAGATCGTTACTTTGTTTTTATTCTTTGATTTGTGTTGTTGTTTTTGTATTTTTTGTTTTGTATTCTTCTTGTACATCGGCAATGTTGCTGTTTGTCTGTCACCCAAACCAAAACTAAAAGTATCGAAAGACTGAATTGAAAATATACAACAAAAAAAAAAATTAAGTTTTCAATCAGCAAACAATTCAGTTGTGTTTCTACGCTCACGCAAGTTGGTTGGCTATTGTTGTGAATTATTAAAAGATATTTATATAAATAAATATATACATATGTATCTATAAGATACATATTAATAAATATTGCAACGGAAGTAAATTTTATGGCAATACAAATTATGAAAATATGTGCCTAAAAAATGTTAAATGTGTTTATTTAAATTTAAAGTGATTTAAAAAAATAAAAAAAATAATTAAAATATAATAAATAAAAATTAAATAAAATATAAAACATTAAAAAGTGCAATTAATAAGTTTATAAAATTTATAAAACATGGAAAAGTGCATTTAATAAGTTAATAATATTAAAAAAAAAAAAAAATGAATGCTAATTATATAAATGTTCAAATTAACCGTTATATAAACTTATAGATACATACAATAAGTAAATGCTTATTGAAAAGTTATTAACTCAAAATACACATTACATTACAATATGCCATATTGGCTTTTAAAGCTTTACCCTTCTTGGAAGCAATAAGTGTGTGCGCGCGCGCTCGCCTGCTCATCAATAGGAATAGAGAAAACGTACGATGAGCACACCAACAACGATCAACGACAAAAAAATATAAAAAATAACTCATTAAAAACTCAATGCACATAAGTTTTAGTATTTTATTTGCATAAATCGGTGGCAGTGAAATAGCAGAAAAAAAAAGATTGAAAAATAAAACGTGAAAACAAAAAAAAAATATAAATGTATAAGCCAAGTAGTACGCGTACGTAGCAGCAGTAGGCAAAAAAAAAAACGAACAATTAAACATAAAATGAAGAATATGAATTCCAATTGCCAATCTTATTGGCAAGAAAGCCGCAACAAATAAAAAACGGAAGGAAGCAAAAAGAGTGCTTTAAATATAAAAAAAAAAGTTATCTAAAAAAAAAATCACAACAAAATGCAAAAAATTGTTTTATTTACAACGTTAATATTTTTTGGCATTTTCAAATTAACGCAAAGTGCAGCAACAATGGCCAATATAAATGCTAGCAACACAGCAGCGCAACACGATCCACAAGAAGATGTGGATGATATTGTTGAAATGGCAGATTTTAATCAAAACAATAATAATGAAGCGAATACAGAAGCTAAATATATATTTAAGCCATTAAATGAAAGTTATGCCACCGTAAGTCGCACTGAAGGCTTAAATATGAAACTTACTTGTAGCAATACATTATTGGATGGCAATATAATATGGTATCATAATAATACCATACTAAATAAAAAACCAATGAACAGCAGATATATATTTATGAGAAATTATTTAAAAATCGATGAAGTTATACCAGAAGATGCTGGCCTATATAAATGTCGTTGTTGCATTAAAGATTTTTGTCGTGAGACTATAATCCAAGTGAATATTACGACACGTAAACGTGAACCGCCATATATACGTGAGCATATGCCTGAGAATGTAACAGTTTTCGTTAATGAAAATACAAAATTTGAATGTCCTGTTGTCACGAATTTGGAACCACATATAACATGGTATAAGCATAAAGAATTTTCATTAAAACAACAAAACGATTGGGAACGTTTACCGACAAGTGAATATGAGCCGGAGGTATTACGTTTTGGTAATGTACAGCACGAAGATGAAGCCTGGTATACGTGTATAGCGGCCAATAGTCTGGGACAGGCAATGGGTAGCGCATATTTGCATATTAAAGCATTACCGTTAAAACAAGAAGTGTTGTTGGATGATGATGACGAAGAAGACGCGGAAGCAGATATAGCAAATAATAACAATACCAATTCTACAGATACAAATGGCGCCGATGTTGTTACAAAACAGGATCATAATTTAGTTAATACACAAAATTTAGAAAGTGCACCAAAGTTTCGTCGAAAAATGCTTAGTTTAGTGCATAAACCAGCTGGCAGTTCAATACAATTGAGTTGTTCTGCTACCGGTAATCCTTTACCAAACATAACCTGGACACGTAATAATGCAACGATACAACGACACATGGGACAAGTTATGTATAAAAAATGGTCTATACAAATGGATGATGCTATAACCAAAGATTCGGGCATTTATACTTGTAGCGTGTGCAATCGTTTGGGTTGTATACAATTTAATTATAGCGTTTATGTTTACGATCGTTTACGTTCACCACCGTTTCACAGTGATAAATTTCCACAGAATCAAACGGTTTTGGTAAATTCAAATGTTACATTTGAATGTAAAATTATTTCCGATCTGGAGCCATTTATCTGGTGGATAAGCTACGTTGCACCAAATAATAGAACAATTTCGGAATTGGAAAATTCCATACCACATGCTTCGTACAATTTAAGTGAGGAATATGCTAAACAATTTATAAAGTTGCCCACCGATCCGGATCGCACAAATATTTTACAATTGCGTAATGTAACGCATGCCGCTGAGGGCTGGTATACATGCGTCGCTGCAAATGCATTGGGCGAATCGATGTCGAGTGGCTATCTAAAAGTTGTCGATAAACTACCAAGTCGTGTTGTTTATACTATTTTACGTAGTCATCCCGGTTGGGTTACTGTCGCATGCATTGTTATTGTTGCAATTTTTCTGCTCGGTTCCATATTTATTGTCTACGTTTTGCGCAAATTGAAACACGAAAAAGATCTAAAACAACGCATTGAAACTGTGCATCAATGGACCAAGAAAATTGTCATCTATAAACCGGCAATAGGCGATGGCAGTTCATGTGATTTACAAATGCCTGTCATACGCATTGAGAAACAACGTACCACATTTCAAACATCAGGTTCCGGTATTGATACATCGCAAGGTTTTAATGAATATGAATTTCCCTTGGATTCGAATTGGGAAATTGAACGTGAAAATCTTGTCTTGAGTTCAACATTGGGTGAAGGCGCTTTCGGACGTGTTGTCATGGCTGAAGCTTGTGGTTTATTGCCGCGCGCCACTACTATGCAAAATGCACAGCAACCGACAATTGTTGCCGTCAAAATGGTTAAAGACGAACACACCGATGCGGATATGGCTAGTTTAGTGCGTGAAATGGAAGTTATGAAAATGATTGGCAAACATATTAATATCATAAATTTATTGGGTTGTTGCACACAAAACGGTCCACTTTGGGTTATTGTCGAATATGCACCGTATGGCAATCTTAAGGATTTTCTTAAACAAAATCGTCCAGTGTCGGCATTTGGTTCGGCAAGTCCACGTTGTACCAGTGGTTATCTGCAGGATGAACCTAAATTGACTGAAAAGAAATTGACATCGTTTGCATTTCAAATAGCCAGAGGCATGGAGTATTTGGCTTCGAGAAGAGTAAGTTTTTTTTATAGAAGATTTGTACAGTTTAGCTTGAGAAAATCTTGTTTTATGGAATCCAGAATTCCTGAAGCTAAACTTTAAATTTGTTTTACAAAAAAATGTTTTCAAAATTAATTTTTATGCGCTTTATTTTTTCCAGTGTATACATCGCGATTTAGCCGCTCGTAATGTTTTAGTTAGTGACGATTATGTCATGAAAATCGCTGATTTCGGCTTGGCGCGTGACATTCAGGATACCGAGTACTATCGTAAAAATACGAATGGTCGTTTGCCCATTAAATGGATGGCACCCGAATCATTGCAAGAGAAATTCTATGATTCACAATCGGATGTTTGGTCTTATGGTGTTTTACTTTGGGAAATTATGACATACGGCGAACAACCCTATCCGAATATTATGTCTGCTGAAGAGCTTTATAGCTATTTGATAACAGGACAACGTATGGAGAAACCAGCACGTTGTTCACTCAATATTTACATGTTAATGCGTCAGTGTTGGCATTTCGATGCATGTGCACGTCCACCGTTTACGGAAATCGTTGAGAATTTGGATAAAATATTACAACTTGGTAGTACCACGGTCAATGAAGATTATCTGGATTTATCCACACCGATGCTTGAAACACCGCCCTCATCTAGTGATGAAGATAATTCCGATGTTGAAACATTTCCAGAATCTCCGCCACACGTTCGATATCAATATACTTATAAATTCCATTAGATTTAAAACGTAAAAGTAATTATATGTAAAATTTAAGTTATTTAAAATCCAAAAAAAAAAATACCCAACGAATATAATAAATAAATGTAAAAAAAATGTTTAACAAAAATATTTAGTTGATTATTTAAAAATTTTGATATTTTGCATGTTATAATCATAATCTTTGCGTAAATTTTTTTTTTTTTTTTCAGAAATTACCCAAAAGAATTCTAGTTAAACAGAAACATTTGTTTGAATCATTCAACACAACACGTCCATCATTGAGTGCATCAGATGTAGCTAAATATCAAAAAACGTAAGTAGTTATTTTTGAATTTATGGAAAAACATAATTTTTAATTTTTTTTTAATTTCAAGCTATGCACGATTTACCAATAAGGAGAAGAGTACACGAGGTTTGTTGCCAAACGCGCTACTTTGGCCTAAAATTTATACAAAAAAAAACATATAAAAAACAACTTTTTATAAACCGTTACACATTGTATATAATTTTAAAAATAAAAGACAACGTTTACGTTTAATACGGTGGAACCGAAACTTAAAGTACTTTTCACAAATTTTTGTAAAGAGGCAAATTTTGTACATCTTTTCTATGCTTGAAACATGCCCAGCGTGTTCCCAAAGAAGGCTATGGTTTCAAATTTTAGTAGAAACCTTTTAGAATCCAAAAAATACTCTTTCCGTTATTATTGTGAGAAAAGCAATAAAGTAAATTTTTTGGTAACTGGTGCACACATGGGCTAAATTAAAAAAAAAAAAACTTAAGACAAAAGTCCTAAGTCACATCCGTAAATAAAAGTATTAAAAAATAAGCTACCGGGTTTTCAATTAAATAGGTTTAACCATTCCAAAGATAAGGCTGAATTTTATAATCCGTTTTATTGTTTAAATATGAAGAAATTAATGCCATTTAAAAGTCTTTCATGCATTTGTAAGTTAAAGTAGCATTTGTATATATTGTATTTTTCATAGTCTCGCACTGATTGTCTTATTTTGTATTTTACTTATTTCCTTAACTCATAATTTGCTTTGCAAATCACACCTCTAATTTTGAGTATCTTAATCAAAGAATTCACATACCCGGTAAGCAATCAAATGGCAATAGCAGGATGCTTAAAAGCAAACTTGAAAATATATGTAAGTGTTTATTATGTGACAACAAAATGGAATAATAGTAAAATTAAATGTTTCTTTTATGCCAAAAATACAATGCTCACATAAAACCGCACACAAAAACACACGCAACACACACACACACAAACACACACGCATACACACACACACACATGAATACATATGTATATGTTTAACAATCCTAGAGGAAGTACGAGTTGTAGACAGACGCCTTGCCAGCCTTTAAATGAAAAACATTTGCGGAAGTATTGTTGCATGATGTCGTACGTAGCGAGGCATCATATCAACAACATTGTAGATACTCGTACTTACATTCATATATACACACACAACACATATGTATGTACGTATGCACTGTTTCCGACTCAAACCAAAACTTTAAAATGTAAAGAGTGTTCCAATAATTATTTATTTTTATTTGTAGTAGATATTCTTACGTTTTTTGTAGCCATTACTCAATGATGAAAACAAAGTTCGCCTCTACAAAGCCATATAAAAGCCTGTCTGGACCTATGCTATCCAGCTTTGGGGAACTGCTAGCAACTCCAAAAATTGAGATACTTCAGCGTTACCAATCTAAAACTTTGCGACAAATTGTTAATGCTCGCAACCATGTTTGACACTAACTTTAGTGCACTTTGCATTGCATGTTTGATATCAATCATGCTTGCAAGCCTGTTTGACACTAATTTTTATGTGAACAACAGCATGTTTGACATCAAACATGTTTGCAAGCATGTTTGACACTAATTTTAGTGCACATTTTATTTAAAAAAAAATAGGAGTCACACATGGTTGCAAGCATATTTGATATCAAACATGCTGTTGTGCACATGCTTGCAAGCATGTTTGACACAATTTTTCAATAAAATGCGCACCAAAATTAGTGTTAAACTTGCTTGCAAGTATAAATAAAGCATTATAAATTTAAATTCACAACCATTTTAATCAGAGAAACTGCAAAAAATCGGAGCAAACACACAAAAATACATTTCTTGGATTCGCTTTCAAAGCAACTCATTGCAGCACCCTTTCGGTCCTTTGCATAGAAACAATATTTAAAGAATATTTTAAATATGTAGTTATAAAAGGCAAAACATAAAGGAAGCTTAGTGTGTGTGTGTGTGTTGCGCTGCGGCAATACACTTCCAAAAAATCATTCTGTGAAGAAGACTATTAAAATCCTAAGATGGCGTGTGTTTGCTGTGAGATAAGTAAGAGCAAAAAAAAAGTATAAAGGCGGGCGCTAAAAATGCTTTAAATGCAGTTTGTGTTTCTTCTTTTTTTCCTATTTTTTTGTTGTTGTTGTTTTTTCGTATTTCAACAGAAGACATATTGCCTAATTGGTACTACGCGGTATTTAAATTAGCGACATGCGACCGAACAACCGACCTCCCTGTGTACCATGCCATGCAATCCCAGATAGGGTAAACGACGAAAACAAACAAATATTTAAAAAGTCACAATCAAAGTCAATTTGCAGCTTTATTATTTTTTTGTTTGTTAAGAACTCCGCCAGCAATTTGTAATCTGCTTAATACTCAGGTTGCTGCTTATTAATTTTTATTGTTGGCAGTTGTGCGAGAAAGCAAAAAAAAAATCGTAATGATAATAAAATAGAAATGAATAAATGAAGCAAAAGAAATCCAAATTATAAAAAGGAAAAAAATTTGTATTTGAGTTAATTGTTGGGATTTGTGCTTTGCTGTAAAATAAGGAAAAAGTTTTTAGCTAATCCAATTGGATGGCAACAATAATGCTCCAAAAAATTACAATGCAGTCAGCGTTATTTTTGGGTGCTGAATTTATGTTAATTTCAAATAAAATTATGAGAAAAAGAAATAGAGAAAAAAAAAAAAAAAAAAAAAAGAAAATCTCTTATGGAACCAAAACTTAAATGCCGTAATATGCAATTTTATATTTTAAAAATAAGAATAATTTTTTTCGTAGACAAAAATGATCCAGTACATGCCACAATATTGGGGTTCATACATATAAGAAGCATTTAGGTCTTATAAAATCGGTTGACATTAAAAGTCTTTTTTACTCTAATGATCTAATAATGAGGTCTACGACTCCTGCTATAAGAGATAGGACGACTATATTTGAAACTTAGTCTCTCCTGAGCCGTCCAGTGGTCACTTACAAACGGTTTTTCTCTACTCCCATTTTAAATGAAAATAAAAATCTGTAATACAGCTCAGATGCTTTCAAGATTCAAGGTTTCTGTCAGCTCGCTTTAATTTTGGATTTTTCTCTGTGCGGTCGTTCAATTGTTTCCAGAACTATTCCAGTATGAGCTAAATTCTAATAATTTTGCGTTGCTTTGCAAAATTCGGTTTGCATTAAAATTATGAAAATAAATGATTTCTAAAATCACTTGTCTCATAGACTAATTTCGAGTATGAATTATATCCCCATACACACGTCGTATACGTATATAAGAATAAAATATATACATTTTTTAGCGATTTTATAAATGGATCTGTTTACGTTATTATTTAAATTGCGGTCGAAGCTATTTTCTTTGCGTTTAGGCTGGGCTATAAAATTCGGATTTTAGTAATAATTCATGCTGTTAATAGCTTTTAATGTTTACTCCATTTAAATGGGGTAATTTAAATTTGAAATAGACGCATGCATATATAGCTTTATTTCTTTTTTAGATAAATTTTTGAACTTTAAATTGTCAAAAAAAAAAAAAAAAAAAAAAGATTTATAAATACAAAAGCATTCAATGGTATCAATATTTCGATCTTCAGCAAAGTCTCAATAAAAACACAGGACTAAAAAAAAAAAAAAAAAAAATAGTTGAAAGGAAAAACAAAATGGCGCATACAAAAAAGAAATTGAGCGGAAGTTGAATATAAATTCAAATATTTTTCTTTTATTTTTTTAACATTTACAAGAAAAGTCAAAGGTAAGACGACGACGAACTTTCTTGGATTGCCTTGTTTAAGAATTGAAATGAAAGAAAATATGTTATGCTGTCTCTTTCACACCGTGTGACACTTGACCGCCAGCCATGGCACTCTATGACTTTTGCATTTTTTTTCTGTTATGTCTTTATTATGCTTTCTATGTTGCTATTCTTTATTTTCTTTTATTTGTTATCTTCTCCTTCGCTCACTCTCTCTTCTATAGCAGCTATTCGCGCGTTAGTTATGAAGTTCGTGTTCTGAATTGAAACACAACGACGACGGCGACAGCCACAAGAAAAAAAGGACATCGAGAACAAAAACAACGACAAAGCAGAAAAAAAAGAGATGCTATTTTTTTTTTTTTTTTTTTTTTTTGGTTTGGGTTTGGGTTTAATTTGGTTTGGGTTTGAGTCCTGTGTCTGTGAGCGTGTGTCTTTATTTTACTGGAAAGCATTGTGGCACCCATTTTAATGTGCACCATTGTGTCGAGATAAAGGAACGGAAATTAGCACGATAGCAGGAAGTTGCGAAACGTCACAATGTTCTTCTTTGCTACTGCTGCTGCTGCTGCTAGTACTGAAGTCTTTCTGATAAATAGAAGAAAAAAATCCTAAGGAAAAACACTAGCAAAGGCCAAAACAGTAACGAATAAATTGAATGAAAGAAATACATTATACAGTATTTGAAATATAAATTCCAATTCACTTCAATGATAAGAAGGCCAGGGCAGTCTGTCTGTCTCAAGGAAACCAAAACGAAATTCTAATAACGAAAAGGAAATGAAGTACAATGTGCATAAAAGTAACTTTTGATTTTTGGTTTTCATGTACAATAGTCATAGTTCTATGTCTATGATTAGTTTAGTCACAGGAACAGTAAAATGTTTGATTAATACAAAGAAAAATTGTTTGCATTTTTAACACTTTTTCCTTTTTTTTGTTACATTTTTGACACGCAGCAGAATGCGAAGTCGAGAAAAGGGTTATACACTCTTTGAATTTTTAGAATTACAATATAATGTTCAAGAGACATGTCAAGCCCTTGACCCGTAACCTTTAATCGAAATTGACTAGCATTGCTCTCCTGTAAAATTTAATTTTTTGTTGCTTACGTTTTTTTTTTCGAAATTAGGGATCGAAATAAGGCCTTAATATGACCTTAATCTTCAATTACCTCCTCTTCAGAGTGATTTTGCAAGCACAGCGGTTCAAGTACAGGCAAACCTTTTCATTTTAGGCCACAGTCGAATTAAAATAGGAGCTTACTGTTGTCTATTGTAACTTTTCAAATTTTTTTGCTAAAGCGAGATTTTGGAGCCTATAAGCCCTAAGTTTTGGAGTCAACTCTAGACTTTTAGTATTAAAGAATGGAACACTGATCGGTTCAACTCTTAGCTTTCTTTGTGATTGCTATCCATTTTAAGTATTTCATGAGTCATTTTAAATTGAACTTCATACATATGCTTTAACATTTGGTGTAGGACAAACTATCCAAACGGTGAAAAATTACAGCCTTTGGGAACGGAAAAAATGTTTAAAAACATTGATGAGGAGATAGTGAAATAAACTCAAATTAATTTATACTCCCGGAGTCCGTTCCGAAAATTTAGTACACGTTTTAGTCGATCCCATAAGGCTTAGCTGAGCGCTACACCTAACATAGATCAATTCAAACCATTAAACTTGGACAATGTCAATCTGAATGAGTTAGATGAAACTTTTAATTATTTAATTTTTTTGTTTTTAGGCATAGCTCTAGATGATTGACCGACCATGTTGAGTAATTTTTGGATTATAATATTTTCAATTTCCGTTGTGCATATTGTCTGAAACAAAAGTTTCATTAACAAAAACCGCGAAAATTATATTCAATTGTTTATTTGATTTTAACGCTGATTGTGAGAGTGCATAAAATCGTTGCGTTGATTTTTGTATCTAATGCAATTTTAGGCTAAACATCAAAAATTGTATAAAATTTTATGAATTGCATCAATTGAGCATTGTTCTGCAGAAAAAAGTTGATAAAAAAAATACAATAATAAAAATAAATAGAATAGAATTGCAGAGGAAATCAGTGTTGCAACCACCACACCAGACCAGAACAGCTACAGCACCCTGAACGCAACGCATCTGTACAATTTAATTCTAACGCATTCTAATTGGAGAGGCGCGGTTGTTTTGCCTATTGTCACCAGCAGCAGCATCATCATCGCCATCGCCAGCAACACTCGAGCGTTTTATAGATGCAGGACTCGCATAGAGTAATAAAATAATTGTGACGCACGTGTCAAAAATATTCAAAAAGGATTAATTCACACACTCACATTGTGTCGCATCCGCATACAAAAGGACAATAAAATAAAATACAATTTACAAGGGTGCAGAGTGCAAGAGCAGAGCAATTGGTACTACCCAGGCAGGCAGGCAGCCAGTAAAACGCCACAAAACGCCTTTATTTCAATAATTTTTTTATTGATTGCATAAATTGTTTAGGAATGCGTGCAACATTTTATGTCGAATTGAATCCTTAGCAGGAGGAGTGTCACATCAAGTGGCAAGAATTTTGTTTTGATTTCAGCAATTTGCCCTGGCATTGTTGTTTCTTTGTGCGCTCTCTCTCTCTCTCTCTTGTCTATTTTATTCCAGTTTTTATTATTTTTTTTTTCATGCTAAGTGGTAGAACGGACGTAGCATGATTTCGTAAAGGATTTGTAAGCGTGAGAAAACAAATCATTGTTTACATTGTTTGTGGTGTGAATAGCAAATAAGCTGAGCGCAAATGTTATCAAAAGCATCAATTTAACCTAACAATTGATCCAGAAAAATATATTTAGATACTTGTTTGTTTGTTTTAAGATTTAAAGATGACAAAAAAAAAAAAAAAAATAAATAAATGAAAATCTCTGCATAACCGAAAGGCGTTTAATTTTATTTTAGTGCAATTTAAATAAACAATGAAATATTTATAAGCAAATTATTACAGAAAAATATTTAGATGCAGATAAAAAAAAATGGGCTGTCGGAAAGTTGAGTCCAAACTTATTCTTATGATCTTTTGAAAGCTAGTTGAAGATGTGGAAGACGGGAGCTTAGGTTTTTCTGGAACACTTCATCTGCAGCTGTTCAACTATTGCTGAGACAATATTTTCACACTTACTGAAATAAATAAGAATCCTTATCCAAACCAAATTTATGGCTCTTTGTGTAGGTTACACATTGAGTGCCGGATCCTTTTTTTTTCAACTTATCTGTCACTATTAAACCCATCTCTTCCCTTTACTATGTTGTCTACAAATTTAATTACTTTTATAGCAGCTCTTTAGGATTTAAAATTATTGAAATCATTTTTCAAAAACATGTTCCTATAATACATTACAAACTATCAAAGCTTTTTGGTTACATGTTTATTTTATTTATTTATTTTAAATCACCACATTTTATAGTCCTTTCCTATAGCTTCGATTGCAGTTTTAAAATGATAAATTTTTCTCATTTTATTTTCTAAATGAGAAACAGGCAAACGCTTAGCTTTCAATTTAGCTAAAGTAGAAACCCGTCCAAACACTCTCAGACTGCAACGTAGAATGCAATTCAATCTAATATGTATTTGGATATTGATGCATTGATGAGGTTTTAATGAAGCATGTGTGTGTAATTTTCAACCTCAAAAAAATAAAAAAAAAAAAAAAAAAAGATACAAAATTAAATATAAAATTGTCAGCAAATTGTTGTAAATTTAATTCATTGGTTTGATGTAATTTTGCTGTGCGAAAATTTCGCTGCGGTGAAACTGAATTGGACCAAAAGTAATTTTTTGATTTAATTTTTCTCGTATGTATCTTTTTATACAGTTTTGCATTCATAAAATTTAGCTAAGAAGGAAAAAAAAACTCTCAAGGGTTATCCCAACCGTATCAAGGCAAAACATTTCCGTAATCCCTTCTTATGGAAATTAAATACCGTTTTAAATCTCTTTCGTTCTATTTTGTAGAATTCAAAACGAAAGTAGCGAGTTCTTATCTTAACAAAGCTTTATATTGTACAATACAATATTTGAATGTATGAATGACTGAATGAATGATTGAATGAATGAATGCCGATATCAACACTCCCTTACTCCATTTTGATTCTTTCACGCCTTCCACAAACCCATACAATTCATGACTGTAGGCGTTTGTTTATTTGTTCGTTTTTTTTCTTTCTTTCTTTCTTTTCAAAAAGTGTGAAAGTCTTCACAATGCGATTTTAAGTTTTCACAAATAAATACAAAACTTTTACATAGAAGTATTTCCTTTTTCTTTTTTATTGAATAGAAGTAATGCTATGCATTGTATTATTTTGGTGTTTTATTATATTTTTTATATGCTACATTCGATTCGATTCTATTTTATTTTTCTTCTCCAGTATCATGTTTCCGCTTTTTGGTTCGTCTAAAATACGACAATGAGATTTTAATACCTCTCTGGGAGATAAATAAGTTTCTTTTACATATGTTGGGTGCTGAAAATGCAATACGCAAATATGACTGCTCTAAGAAAAGGGAAAAGCAATTAAATTTAGAAAAATTGGGGCGTTAGACGATAGAACATTATAGAATTTTTGTTTTGGTTAATTCTGGAACACCCTATTTATGGACTATTTATTTGATCTCCTATTTGTATGGTAAATTAAAAAAGTTCTAGAAACTTTTCAAATACAAACTTGAAACGTTCATTGGCTTTAGCACTTTAGTCTGTTTACCTAATTAACCGAATGCACCATACATCGAATCTTAAAAATACATTGTAAAAACAATCAATTTTTTAAATTTTTTTTTTTTTTGATTACATGACGCATCTGCATGTCAGACTGGAATCAGACTGATTCAGGTCTAATGCAAATAAACCCCTAAAAACAATCAAACAAAAAAAAAGTCTTGCTTTTGGAATGATTTTGATTTACCTTAAAACGATTATTTACGATTATCTTTAATTGTTTTGAACCTATCGTTGACCTTTCAACTGATAACAGAGGTTTTAATGTTGCATAACGTGGCAACAATATTTTCCTGTTTTTATTTATATTTTTAAATAATAAAATGCAATGAAAATAATTTGCAGCTGAAATGCAATGGTCACATGCAATTTTGAGATGCATTAACCTCAGCCATATAGCTCCTCCATATAGCTACTTGATATAGTAAGACCAATTGTGAACTGATTATAACCGAAAAGTCAATGCACCTGCATCGATAAGAATTTTACATATTTCGGTTTTTGAGTATAAAAGCAACAAATTTGCACTGTAAAAATCGCAGTTGGCCTTCGTGAACAGTGAACAGTACAAGTAGAACCCTCCACATCTCCAGAACTACACTACAAGAAATCGAAATATAAAATCCTTTAAATCGTGCAGTTGAATAAAATTCGCATTGCACGATGAATTCGTTTTTAATTGCACTTATGTGCTTTGTTAGCCTGACGGCTGCTGGTCTGCTGGATGGACGAAACTTGGTGGACAATAACCAGCAGCGTCGCGGTACTAGTAAGTGCTTTTGAAATAGTCCTTTCAGAATACTTGCTCAGCTTCTTTGTTTTTCAGTTACGAATCGCATACAGCAGATGACGCAGCAGGACTTGCAACGTCAAAAATTCATACTGGATGTGCTCGAACGTATTCAGGAGCAAACTACAAATGAGCAAATAATACGTCTAGGACAAAATTCGATTGTAGAAGATGAACAACGTTATGCAGGTGGCGTTATTGATGACGTTATGCAGCGTATTATTGATTTGGCACGCCAACAACGTTTACTGAGCCGCAACGAAATCTGCGCCCACGACAACGAGGCACATGTACAGCAATTGCGTGGCATACAACGTCTGCTGGTACGCTCTAACGATTGGGAAACGCTGCAGCAGAATATTGCACATTTGCGTCTCAATGTGAACGGTGCACTGCTGGCAAATGCACTCGTTTTGGCGCTCAGAGAACGTGAAGATACACAAATGCTTATTGTACCAGCCATACAGGAGATCTTACCCGAAGTTTATTTCGATGAGAATGTGCTGAACAGAGCGCGTAATATTGATGTAAATACGCTAATGCAAAATGATGTGGAAACACTGCGACCCAGTCTTTTGGATGTTATTGGTCTACGTAGACGTGGCCAGAATTTGGAACAGGGTAATGTACATGGTGCTGGCATTCTTAATAAAATGCAACTCTGGATGCCCTGGCGTGAGCTGCACATGGAAATGGCTATGCGTCGCATGAATGATAATCGTGAACAGGTTGCAGTACGTGGCGAGAATAAACTGGTTATTCCAGTACAACAAAACTCAGCGGAAAATAGTGAGCAAATACTGACAGAGGATGTTGGACTACAGGTGCTCGTACAGGATATGGTGAATCAATTTGTGCTACTCGAAACCCAGCAAAAATGATGATGATAATGTGGACCTGAATAGTAGAGCTCGTCAACAAGACAATATTGAACGTAATCAGTTGTATAATATACGTCGTAACAGTGAACAACAACAACAGCGTCGTCGTCAGCAGATTATTGATGAACAATTATTGGATATTGGCATGGGTAGACGCATAAACTTGGATGTTTCGGAACAGGAAGAAGGCAGACTCAGCAACATAGGTAATCGCAATTCGTTGAATCGTCTCGATCAATCACGCCGTAATTTGGATATACTAAACGAACCAAGCGATGTTGATGACTTGCCCTCACGTGATATATCCAGTGATCGTTTGTTACATGTTAACCGTAGACGTTTGGCACAGCAACAACAACAACAACAACAGCAACAACAACAGAGCCGTGTTCTCGATAATCAACGCAATCGATTTTTGAATGTTATACAAAATAATCGCAACGTTGGAATACGCCGTAATGATGAACGTAATATAAATGATTTGGTTAATTCACGCATTGATAACGAACGCCTCTTGCATCAGAATCGTCGCCGTATTGATGACGTTGACGATATTGAAGACAGCCAAACTGTGCTACGCCGTTTAACACCCATACGTGATGGACGTCGTGTTGTGAACGTACGTAGAAATGATAACGAAAATGTACGTGATACAAATGAGCCACTGAATATAAACGAACGTATACGCCAGGAAGAATTACGTCAACGTCAGCGCCAAGGCCGCATTGATGAAGATGAGCAGCAAGAGCACCAATCGCTGAATATAAACGGACGTATACGCCAGGAAGAATTACGTCAACGTCAGCGCCAAGGTCGCATTGATGAAGATGAGCAGCAAGAGCAGCGTCTAACGAATGACCAGATCATTGATATATTACGTCAAAAGCGTGTACAGCTTACAGATGATGAAATTCTTGACTTAGTACAGCAGCTGCAGCGTAATCGTAACACAAAACAACGTGAAAGTGGCATACTTAGTACGGATGTAAATAATGAACGTTTGCTGCACATTAATCGCCGCCGTTTGAATGAACTTAATAGCAACCAACAACAACATCAGCAACAACAGCAACGGAATATTGTGAATGACGATGACGATGATGATGATGAACAGAATGCATATGAAGAAATTGTACAACGTAGAAATATTTTAGGTAGACGTGTACCACGCAGTCTGCGCTCCTCGAATGGAAACAACAACGTTGACCAAAGAAGACAATTGATCGTTGATGTTCTCTTGCACAATTTGCAACAATTGGTTGCACGTATTAATCTGGAACGCATTGCAATTGGTGGCCAGGAACAAATCCTTTCACAACGCATAAACAATCCACGTCTGATTGGTGCTAATATGGATCAAAGTTATGCACTCCGCATGAATGAAATGCTTTTGGATACACGCCAGAATCGTATTTTGCTTGAGCAAGTTGGTCCGTTGGAACGTCATTTGCAGTTGACAATTAGAGATCAGATAAATCAGATATTGGAACGCCGTGATATCAGCAGCAGCAGCAGCAATTTGAATGTTGAACAAGTGCTCAATCAAATTATTGGTAATGTACTCACCGGACGTGTTGGCAATATTGGCGTTTTGGATATGTTGCGTGAATTGAATCAAGTTAACGGCGGCGTCGGTCGCGGCAACGTTGGCAATAAACAGTTGATACAGTTGAGCAATCCGGCAGTGCAGCACTTGTTAAATCGTATTGTACGCGTTATTGATCAAGTACGTCAACAGGTTTTGAACTCTTACGAACGTCATGAACTGCAATTGGACGGAGTCACCATTAATGATGTACGCGTCGATAAATTGCGTACTTACATCGATGAAACTGATTCGGATTTGATTAACGTGCTCAACTCGAATCTTGATTTGAACAACGATGAGGAACGTATACAGAAAATGGTTGTTGCACGTCAGCAACGCATTAATCACAAAAATTTCAATATTGATCTCGATGTCAGCTCGGATCGTAATCAACGTGTTGTCATACGCACTCTATTGGGTCCAAAAACTGATGTTGCCGGTCGTGTTTTGAGCTTGGATGAACGTCGTCAGAATTTCATTATTTTGAATACTTTGGTTACCGATTTGCAGCCTGGTCGCAATCGTATTGTACAAAATTCACGCGATATCAGCTGGACTGCACGCGATACTACACCTTATACCGAAATCTATCAACGTGTCATGAATGCTATGCGTGGCGGCAACGAACAAACGAATTTGATACTTGAACGTCGTGCTGAGGTTGTTGGCCAAACAACTCGCTTGCCACATCGTTTGCTTTTGCCACGCGGTCGTGTCGATGGTTTGCCTATGCAATTGCTTGTAATCATTACACCAGCAGAAATTGAGAATCGCATACAGCAAGGACAACGTCAATTGGAAAATCAACTTTTGGGTATTGGCCAAAATGTATTGAATGTTGATCGTCTACCTTTGGGCTTCCCCTTGGATCGTCAAATTCAAGATGAAGCCGGTTTGCTTCAGTTGTCCAATGTCAATTTAAGCGATGTCCTTATTCAACATGAAGTTTAAATCGAATTATTAAAAAGGAATGAAACCGAACTGCCGAACTGATTAACAAGACTGCTGCTAAATATTAAAAGGACACGAATCTCCAACTACGAATAATTTTTTTAGTTATGTAAGCAAATTTAAACGAAATATTTTAAATAATAAATAAATTATGGCAATTAATGCCAAAAGTGCATTATAAATACACAGTGAATTTTTTATTTTTTGCTAAGGTTATGTTCTAATGGCCAACACAAATATTTGCGACATCACTTAGGCCGACGGTCTACCAAGAAAGGCATGCCTTACTCTCCTAAGGACTGGACAGTGACAGAGAACTTCTCCCTGAAAGAATATCGAAATTTGTGCCTTCTCTAGCCAACTTATCTGCTTGGATTGCAATTATTTCTGCTTAAAGCCGTTGCAATGATCGGGAAGTCTGAAGTATTTTCTAATCCCCAGATCCGAAGAAAATATCATCTTTTGTAATTCTCAATACATATTCTTATTGCTTTGTGTACCCTCTACCCGAAGGGTCCTGACATCTGCCGTATGAAAACAATTATCTCGGAGACTATAAGAAATAGGGCCACCATATTCGAAATTTAGACTCCTTAGGTCTCAAGTGATCACTTACAAAGGGTTTTTTCTCAATCTCAAAAATTTGATGCACTTTATGCCGAAACCTGGTAAATACCTTGCATAAAAACCCGGAATTGTTCATTAGTCGATGGTTCATACAGAAATGTATTGTTTTTATCTTTGTAAGGCTTATAGCAGCCGTTAAGATACCAAGAAAACGTCGGCTGACTACATTTTTTAAACATTATTTAATCTTTTTTGTATAATATTTAAACAATATACATATTGTACTTTACTTAATCCTCAACTAAACCCATTTTGAACAAAAGTCACCGAACCATTTCTTACAATATTTTCTACAATATTTTCCATCAGGTTGATGTCGTGCCTCAATTGTCGAGGTAATTGGCCGTACAAAATTTAAAATGAAAACATAATCACACTTTCCGTTCCGTTGTCAGTCATACACCATGGCCCCATGGTGTATAGCTACATACAACTGGTTACTGTTGTCTTTCCGTTACGTTCATACTGACTGTCAATCTTTCACACCCTCATGCCAAAATCATATTTACAGCCATTTATAATCTATCTTTTGCTTTTATTATACCACAGCGTATTGAAGTATTGTTGTACTATATACAATATATAAAAGAGAGAAAGAAAGATACGTATACTATATGTGTATCTCAATCTCAGACACCAGACATTTTGCCGCAAGTGTAAACAAGCAATGTGTATTTTTTTTTTCCATTCCATTTTTTTATATTTGTTGCAAAATAATGGATACAGAGAGAGTGTATATGGAGAAAAAAAATGTTGCACATTCTTCTTCTTCTTTTTTGCTATAAACTGTTGTGCCCTCCCTTCGACCTAAAGGAGTTCTGCATCAGTGCATTTTCATTATTTTCAAGAGGTTATATACTATGTAACAACAACAATTAATGAATTTTTGTCTGCTTTTCTCCGGATGCTACATGGCTGTAATAGGCCTCTGTATCCCAGAGTATTGTGTAAGAGTATTTTTTTTATTTTATTATTATTATTTTACAATATTTTGCTGGCTTTATCAAGCTTGTAGTCAAATTTAAAATTCAATTATGACTGTGTTGCGCTTTATAGAAAATGTTAATAAACGCGCAAGTAATTAACAGATATAATCATCTCTCAGATGATGCAAAACAGGAAGCGGAAAGTTTCTCTTCTTGTTTCTTTTTTTTTTTTTTTTTCAGACAAAGTAGAAGGCTAGAATAGTAAAATCTTAACTAACAAGCAAAGTAATAGAAAATGCATTCTAGCAAAATAAATGTAATCTTTACTTTTAAAAAGTTTTAAGAAGGAAAATTTTGTATAAGTTGTTGTTGAAGTGGCATTTCATTTCAAAACTGAACTGAAACTGCAAAAAAGGTAAATTATTTTGCGGCGAAAAACTTGTGCGATTATGGAATGCGTTAATGATGAGCGCCAAACAGCCAACAGCCAACAAATAACGCTTAGAAGTAGAAGAAGGTACACAGAAGTTTTGTTGACGCGGAAATACTGGAATAATTTATCTCGCTCAATGCGGAAACGACGTCGCGCGCCTAAAACAGCGCAACAAAAAATGCCGTCATTTTCCTGTTCGCTTGTTCATTTCATTGCATACTTTTGGGCGCGAGCGCAACGCAAATTATACTTGTTCAAAAGCTTGAAAAGTTTTGTTTGGAGTTCAACTCTGTAGTGCTTTTCTTAGTTACTTATCTCTACAAGAATGTAATCCTTTGAATGTTACTTCAAGTTTATTCCTTCTTTTTTTTTAGCCAAAGAATTTCTTATCAGTTTTGCTAATTGTTATTATGAGAATTAACATCAGTGGTTTCTTTTATTTTTATTTAAGTTGTCGAAAAATAAATGCATTTTATTTAAAATATTTCTACTTTGAGATCTGGACATTCTACAGGAATAAAGGGAATAAAGGAAATTATATATGCCAAATGCTTTTTCAAGTTTAAAATTTATATTAATTTTATTTTTATCTTAAAGTAAAAAAGGAGAGAAAAAAAAAAAAAAAAAGAGAAATTGCCACATTCATTCCTCAAAAGTGGATCATTTGATTGTCAATTGTAAAAAGAAAGGCGACATGACAAAAATATTCTTATTCGTCTTTTGCAACTGCAATTTGAAAGGACAATGCGACAAAAAGCATCTGTGGGCGGATTTAGTAACTGAATTCAATGATTGAAGGCGGCAAGCTAACGCATTCGACGAAACGAAAATACAATGCATTCATTGCGTTTCAAATTGAAATACTGAAAGGGTTGGAAATTCCGTGTCCTAAAAAATGGAAGAGCGAACATTAGCCAAATAGAAATTTTGATACGCTATATAAGCAATAATGGAAGTATTAATGGGAATATTACAATAAGAACCATTACCTTCCAGAAACTGAGTTTGAAGTAAATACATAGTTCTAAAACGGTTAAGATACTTTCATCTAACTTCAAAAGCAAGGAACCCTTGGAGGGACCCTATTGGTATTCTAGTATTGGTTTTCTAGTTTCTATAGTAGTTTGGTATCTATTCTTCCAATTCCATATAAATGTTGTGGCCCAGGGATGGTGCTTCAGCGGCCACCTCAACGGCAATATATGGTAAACTACAAATTTTGCAGTTCAAGAGCTATCGAACCACATTTGAAGATACTAAATATCGCTCTGTGCAGTTCCTACATGCTTAGCCGGCTAGATCCCTTTACGCTTGTTTCGAAAGTGTTAACAATTTTCAAATACCCTAATATCCACTACAGATAAAGTGTATAAAAAATGATGAATACGCGCATAGAGAGTTTTTGTTTAGGAAACTATACAATTTGCAACGTGCCGCCACATGCAGCGGATGCTGTCTGGATACGTGAAATAGTCTTTCACTTGACAATCAGTACACTACAGCTCGATGCACGCTTTATGCTTTTTGTTATTGTTTTTTATTTTCTATTTTTTTTTTTTAGCTTTTTTGTTAAGCTTTCTAATGTAATTGCAATTGTTTGGCGAAACGAAATGGCTTGATGAATTGAAATAGCTTCGTGATTGCTGTTGCAAAATTGCTCTAATGGAATACATATTCGGCATTTTGAAGCAATTGTGAAGAGATTCTAAGCCCACATACCCACATAAATAAAAATATTATGCTGACTTCCTTAAATGCATGCAAACTATTGGTTTTTTTATCTTGCCAATTTTTTTTTTTGCAACAATTGCATTCAGGAAAAAAAATTTTATGCATGCAAAGCGCATTTTGGCAACATTAATTGATTCTTTATTTCAGTCAGCCTGCTCAGCAATTATGAGGCAACAATTTTTGCATTTAATTGCTCTTTTGTTCAATGCGAATGCAAATAAAAATAAAAAATAAAAAAAAAAACCAAACGAATCCATTTCGCAGTTCACAGTATCCTGTAAATGTGGCTTTTTTTCGTTGGTTGGTTGCTCGGTTGATGTGGCATTGAATAATTAATTGTGCATGTGCTGTTTTTTTTCTTTACTACCAAATAAATTTGTTGTATATTTTAAGAACATTTTAATCTGTTGTTCGAATATTTGCAGTTTTGCATTTCAATTGCATGCAATTGTTGTGTAGCGCGCAATAAACTTTAAATGAGTCAAGAGTTATTTTCATTGCATAATTATACTATTCTGATTGTAATTGATATATAAATTTGCAATATAGACAAAATAAATCTAAAATAAAATAGATACATTTAAGCTTTTAAATCATTAACGCTGCAGCTGTAAAAAAGATACTTTTTAAGCATAAGATACAGTTACATTTCATGTAAGTATCTCAAAGATATTCCAATCAGTCTTAAGTCACAAGCAAAGTTAAAGTCATTTGAGGCGTCTGCGTAAAATGCGATTTAATGCCGTTTTTGTTTGTCTTCCACGCGCAGGATATCCGACTACTTTGTGCGAGATAGAGAGAAAGAGATATTATACGAGTAAGTATCTTGAGTAGCAGCAGCAGCAGGCGTTTGGGCGTTTGCAGTAAGCGATAAACCGCACTCACACTCTATAAATGTTTTTTTTTTATTTATTTATTTTTTTGTTGTTTTTTTTTTCATGAGAACACACCCCCTTGCTAATTTGTAGCTTTCTTTTGGCTTTAGCGCTTCCCTTTGATATTTATAAAATAAACAAGATTTTTTTTTGTTTTTTTTTTTCTGTAAGGGATTTTTTTATTTTATTTTACATTTAATCTGTTTTTATGTAAGGATTTTTCGGTGAAAGAAACATATCGAAAATGTTCCTTCAAGTGAGAAAGGGGCTAAGGTAAATACTATACACTTGAGTATTGTCCTTAACATTGATTGTCGTAATAGAGTGCGTAAAATGCTTACAAAGTGTAAATTTATTACATGATGAGATTATTCACACGACTAATTATTTGTAATAATTGAGATATTTTGGTTTGGAATAATAGCTTAGTTTAGCATAAATTGTTTTAATAATGTTTTAAGAAGCCCTGAATTGATTAGATATTTAAATCGAGATAAACTATCTGGAAATACTATTTTTTTAAAAGACTTTCACTTTTAGTAAGCGCAAATGAATAAGAGTAAGTAGACAAAGTTAGTGGAATAGGGGAAGGGACAAGGTAGAGAAGAACCCAGACAAGACAGACCGATATGGCTAGATCGACTCGTCTCGTCGTGTTGATCAAGAAAATTATATACTTTATAGGGTCTACGATGTCTCCTTTAATGCATTACAAACTTTCTGACAAATACAAATTTTTTAAATGGTTTCTTTGCTCGATACAATTTGTACCATAATTGTTGGGCATCTCAGTGTCAAATAAATCACTTAAAATATTTTATTTGATTTATAGTTTGAAGTTTTAACTAATTAATTTTAATTAATTTAATTTAATAACATTTAATACAAACTTACCAAATAATTAGCTGTGTAGTTCAAATAGTCAAGCTGTTTATTGCTCTTTCAAATCACACACACACACATACAAAATGAGATGAGATTAATTATTTATCTCTCTCGCTTCTCTTTTTTCACAAACTTTCGCTGCACAGGTGCACAGGAAAAAAAATGACGGCCGGTCGGCGTCTGACAGTGAAGCACTGAGCTGCGCCTCCCGCATGCCGTCCACCATGCAACTTTTTGCATTTGCAATGAACAATTTACACTCGGTAGATAATAAATAATTTTATTAACATTTCTTTTGCATGATGCAATAATTCACAAATATATTTTTTTCACTAATTGAAGATCGATTTACATATTTCAACTTGAATAGCACAAAACAAGAAATTGTATTTAGGAAGAAACGTAATGCGCTGCCGCGATTGAATACATTTTGCATTGAAATGGGAGAACATTTACACAGCCACTTATAAAAATTAATTAAACTTCGATTTAACACATTAACACTGTGCTAAATTAATTAATTAGATGTTTAATAAAATTTGTTTTTTTGTTTGATATTAGCAAAATATTTCATCATGCCATTGCGAAAGCTCGAAAATATACCAAAGTAAAATATACTAAAAATGACCATGTATTTTATACATGAAAAGACAAGGACGAAGTAATGAGAGCAAAAAAGAGAAAATTGTTGTGCTCATAGAAACAGTTGAAACTATTTTTTTTCGCAATAAAAGTAAAAATCGAAAATTTATTTTACATTCAGCCAGGCTCACATTTTCGAAATCACTAAAATTTAGTAATTTTCCTTTGAAATAAATTTTTATAATCTTATAATTTTCAAACAGCTGTAGCCAGCATAACAATATAGTTTTTGCGTGATCGGGTGTCAGACAACAAAACAAGGAAGAACGTTAACTTCGATAAAACCAAAGCTCAAATACTCAAAACTTTAATTAGTTCATGTATGTATGTTCATCATTGACGTAGACTATATTCCGAAAAGGAGTTGGGTTTGATATTAAGCCTTAAAAAACTGAAGTCATAAGAGACATGAGTTGGATAAATCCTTCTTAAATTTGTATTAAAGATTTAAACTTCTTTAAAATCCTTTTTTGCTTTTATTTTTAAAAAATTCATAAGTTTAAAACTGGAGAGAATATCCTTCACAATTCTAATTAAATTATTCATAAATTTTTCTTTTAGTGTTACACTCTCTCATACGAGTATGCATGAATGTATTTGTAAAACGATTATTAGTTTTGGTTTTACAAAGAAATTTGATTTACAGATTGAGTCGTCGGTACAATGAATACAAAATTGAGTTACAAAGAACATTGTTTGTTGATGCGTTCATTATTAGTTTAATTTATAGCAGCGCGCATACATATAACGTATTCATATGATATAAAACTACACGAGGGTTGAATAATAACGTTCTGCCCAGCGGCAAGACAAAATACTTTTTTTTTTCCATTGCATAAACACAGGCGTTTATGCGTGTCAAATTGAATTTAAGCGCCACTTAAATATGCAACCGAGCGTATTATGAATTATTTTTGAATTGTCTATTACCAAAGCAACAAAAAACAAATAAAGATTTGAATATAAAATATTTACGTAAAGGTACATTCATGTAAATTTAGTTAATTAGTTTTGTTAAAAGTGTAAATTGATTTAATCGTTTTTATTGTAAAATTTTTTGATTGAATTTTACTAAAACTAAAAAAAAAATGATTTTTGTTTTATTTATAACAATTTCATGCATTAAACTATATTGTAAATCCCTTTTCTACATAAAAATACAATAAAAGAACAACAGACAGACAGACGAGTTATATAGTCACATAATGTACTGATAAGAAACAGTCACAGTCATTTTGAAAACTGGCATTCTATGCCGCCAGAAAGATACAAACGAACATAAAAAGACCTTCACGAAACGACAGACAGTCAGACAGACAGACACCCTTAAAGTTCGCGCCCCCGCTGCCATTCCGACACCATAAAAGGTCATTTTCACACTAACTGAAAATCATTGACTTCTTCCACTTCTTGTTGACTCACAGCCGCAAATGAAAATATTTGTTTCTGCTGCTGCTTTTTCAATTACAATTTGGTTTTGTCTCTATTCATACTCGTACTCGTAGAATGTCAATTTATATGTCCGTCTGTCCGTCTGTCTAACTGCCCCTCAAACGCATTTTCGTATTTAATCTCAAACAAAAAAATAAAAGTTCTCGTATAAAATTGAAATAATATAAAAATATTTGCACAATAGAAATGAAAGCGACGAGCTACGTTTCGAATAACAAACTCATTGTCACTAGTTTCAATTCAATACCAATATATTTTTTTAATACTATTCCGAGAGTCCTTAGATACATGGTATATGTATGTGTATTATATATTTAGAAATTTATTGATTGTTTTGTAGCGCTCTATTCGTTTTAGCCTAAAGTTATAGCATTAAAGAAGCTAGGTATAGTAAGTGTCACTAAGATTTAAGCAAAAAAAATACAAAAATATATAAAACTTTGATAGATTTAATTTAAATGACGAATTAAAAATTATGTAAAAATTGTCTTACATCTCGAACAACTTATTTATATACGCGACTTAATATACATATAATATTATTGGAGAAGTTTCATTATGCGTGTAGTTCTCAGAAAATCTCTAGAGATTTTTCTGTCAGTTGGTTTGTAAATCACTCTGTGTCACAGTCTTTTGAGAGTTTTTGTTCACTGTTTTATTGTTTTCTATTATTGTATAGTAAATATAAACATTTCTGAGAAAAACGTAAACTGACTGAATGAAACGAATAGAAATAAATAGACGATCATTACTAAATCAATTCGTCTTGTCCAGCTAATAAAGAGAAGCAGCCATAGAAATTATCTTTGCAATTTTTAATATCATTGATTCTGAATTCAAATTTTAAATAAATATTTTCTACTCAGGCCTAGATTTAAAGAGCAGATAATTTAGTCAAAGCAACAACAATTTCCGATTTGGTAAGACTGATAACCTTATAATTTTCAAAGAAACATTTTAGAAATTAAACATTTCTTTTGTGTATATCGGAACGCTAACGATTTGAAATCGTGCGAATTTAGTAAATCGTAAATTTCAAAATTTTGCGGTTACGGCAGCAAGGCGGTATATATACTTTTAAATTCGATGCGAAAGAAAAAATGCACGAAATTATAAGGCCAAAGATTTAAAACACCATACTCACCTGAACTGCCTTGTGGAATTTCATTTTGTGATCAGTATGACACACGGTGCAACCGGATTCTCAAAAATGAATCGGAAAAATTTGAGGGCTAACTAAGCCCTGAAGATTGGAAATAACGAAGTAAATTTTCGTGTTAAATATTTGTATTCGTTCACAGATAAGCATCATTTTAGCATAGATTTATATTTAATTAGTAAAAAGTTATAAATAAAACATTTTTGGTTATATCAACATAATTCTTTTTATTAGGAAATGTGTGTCTTCAATTGTTTTTTTTTTTTTATCACATACACATACGTACATTGTATTTATATTACACATTTTGCATTATAAAAGTTATTTTTTCTAATTAAAAAAAAAAACTAAATAAATTGAATAAATTTTAACAATAGTAGAAGCAGACATTGTATGTAATAGAGCATTTTTTTCAAAGAAAATATGCAAAAATTATAGAAAAGTAAGAAACAAGAAAGCATTTTTGATTTGAACAAAAATTTTACATTTGTGCTGTTCACGAGGTCTAGCATGAGTGCATAAAAGCATAAATGCAAACGGTTGCAACACCTCGTGAACAGCACTATTTTATAATTCTATTTTGTTTATTTTTTTGCCATGATTTAAGACTTTTAAAGTTACTTCTTTCTTTTTTTTAGACTAAATATATCTAAATAAGTAAATGTATGTAGTACCTACTATAGTAATTACACAGTATGTTCGGCGGGCCCGTAACGTATCGGAGTTGGTCAAATAATATTCGGTGGCGCTTGTGCAATGGGCAGCGTTGGAGATGATTTAGCTGATTTAATGCAACCGTATGACGATATTCCGGTGCTATTACTGCTCGGCGGTGATGGTGGCGTCTCGGGACTTATGAGCGGTGTACAACCAAAGTAACGCCATGGATGATACATAGCACCTGCATACATCGCTTGTAAACGCGCTTGCAGATCTAACGCTATGGTCGGATCGAGCGGATAATGCGCTAATGCAGGAAAAGAATTAGGAACGCGTGGCGGTAATGTTTGCAATGTTAATTCAAGTGGTGTACCAAAACTATATTTGCCACCACCACCAACTAGAGTAGGAGAGTGTGCATGCGGTGGTACATGTACATTCAGATGTGATCTATGGTGATGATGATGATGATGATGCGAATGCTGTGTGTGCGCATGTAAAGCATTTTTATGCGCTTGCTGTGCATCTTTTTGTAAATTCGATCTGCTATCACCACTGCAAGTTCCACCAATTCCAGTTCCAACAGCACCACCACCGCCACCACCGGGCACTGGTGATTTGTTAAGCGTTTTGGGTTTACGACGTGGTCGATATTTGTAGTCGGGATGTTCTTTCATGTGTAGTGCTCTGTAAATGCCAAGTAAATGTTGATTGTTTTAATATTTTTTATTTTTTATGAAACGATTATTATCGGCAGATTAAATTAAATAAAATATAAATTGTGTAAATATTAAATAAGAAAGAAAGAAGTTACCGTCGTCTTGATTGAATTCTTCAATCGAATTATTCTTTCGTTTCAATTCAAGCAAACATTGATCGTATTATGTATTTATCCAAGAACCTATCGATGATGTCATAAAAGTTGTTCGTATTTACACATTATTTTTTTTATTGGAACTCAACTCGTTCTGATTATATTGTTTGTTTTCTTCATTTTTTTTACTTCATTTTTATGAATAATGAAATATTCTTAAATTCAACAAAAAAAAAATTGTTTATTGATTTGTATCGAGTTTAAAATTTTATAAATGAAAATTTCACGAGTTTAAGCTTTTTTTTAGGGCACCCGCTGTATTAATAGAGCCTGTATTATTTGGTTTTTTTTCTGGTCTTTGAAAAATTTCTCGCTTTTAAACATGTTTTTCTCAAAATGACATTTGAAATGAGAGGTGGTGACCACAATTACTCAAAAATGATTGTCTTCATATTTGATATGTATTTTTAAAATATAACAATATAGGAATTCGAAGTATTTATTTTACATTTTTGAGGAACTATAATTTTTTTTTATTAGATTATCAAACTCAGTTATTATTCTTGAAAAATTTGCACTGTATGTAATAGTATCAATTCACATGATTGACAATTCCTCTTTTATGCATAATAAAACAAAACTATTGTTATTTTATTTTTTATACAATGAATTCTTATTATTATTTTTTATCATAAATTTATTTACTTAAGCAAAATATATCATTTTTTCTTTGATTTTTGAAGGGGACTACACAATTTGTACTTGCTTAGGTAAGACAATGATTAGCCTTTGTTCTGGCTACTCGATCAAAATGCCACAACTCTCAGAAAAAGAAAAAAAAAACCATTTCAATCAATCTATGCATTTACAGTATTCTATATTATGTTGTATATATTGTATAATGGGTATTTCAATGAATTTATTATATTTTAAATTAAATATTTTAGATAATTATAAATTATAAAAAACAAAGCTAACCATTCTCGATTTTTATAAATAATTCAAAAAAGTCCTAAAAGAAGTGAAAATTTACGATGCGGTTTTCTAACTCGCTCTGTAAATTTGGGCAAAACCATATGAAGATGTCAACAGATGTCATCTTAGAACATTGAATTAAATTATTTTTTGAATGGTATAAAAAATTGAATATCGCTGAGACTGTTACCTAGTTTATATGAATAAAATTAAAATTTTCTTTGAAATTATGAATTCTGTTTAAGCGTTCGATAGATAATTGCAGGATTTAGCTTTTTTTTTCTTTTATGGAATGTGGTTTGCTATCATTTTACAATCGGTTCTAGAGGTCTAAATACTTTTTCTGATGCAATTTCAATACATCACTTCAGTTCTTTTAATCATATCTTTAATATCTTCATCTAGTTGTTTAATAAAAAATAATTTGGAATTTTTATAACCAACTCACCCATTAAGAAACTGGATTGTCTAAAAGTTTATAAGGTATAAAAGAAGACACAATTACATTGAAAAAAATCCCTTCCACTTGGAGATATAGCTCTAGCTTAGAAAACTTGTTTCAATTATTTAAAAATCCGGAATAGTTATTTAGTTGCACAATGAATTGGGTTAAATATATTGCGGTCAATTAATTTCTTTATTCTTGCAAAGGCTCATTTAAATTTTAACGAGGCTTTAACCTCTGAGCTGGGACATATCTTTGATTTTACAATGATATCAATATTTGTACCAGCTTTATTTTGTTTGGTCTATTAATAGAAACAATATTGTTGGAATCTATTAATCAGGCTCCCATTTTCAAAATTAGTGATTTACTTTTTTATAAATTCATATAATCTTATAATTCTCAACCAGTTTAAGCATATCAAAATTGATGTTTCTGTGTGATCGGTAGTCTATGAAAATCCACAACTGGTCCGTGTGGCACATGCACATAATTTATAAAGTTCATTTTCATGTTCCTTGTTACGCTTTACATCGGATCACGCAGAAACTATGTTGTTATGCTTAAACTGTTTTAGAATTATAAGAATTTATTTGAAAAGTAAATTACTGATTTCGAAAATGCGTGCCTGACTGTGTCTCAAAATGTTTCATAAACGAAGATTATTGAAATTTATAAAAAAAAAAATTACCAAAGCTGTGAGTATATAAAATAATTTGAGAGCTAGTCAAGATAAGAAAAACGGTACAGATCTCTCTTTAACTCTACAGAAAATTGTCGGCAAGAGTTAAAAAAAAAACGTAAATTTAACTAACTACAAAAAAATCAAGCCTTAACGTTGAAAATTTGTATAATTTTCAACACTAATTTCTTGTTGAAACACCCTTTATAAAACAAAACAAAAAATGCTTACCTTAAACGCTTAGCCTCATCGATGAAGGGACGTTTTTGTGCTTCAGTTAACAATTTCCATTCGGCGCCTAAACGTTTTGATATCTCTGAATTGTGCATTTTTGGATTGTCCTGCGCCATTTTGCGTCGTTGACCGCGTGACCAAACCATAAAGGCATTCATTGGCCGTTTTATATGGTCATTATTATTGTTGTTGTTGTTGTTGTTGCTATTGCTGCCATTGCTATTGCTGTTACTATTGTTGTTGTTGTTGTGGTGTATACCATGGCTAGCATGTATTGTAGAATTTAAGCTTGTTGGATGTTTAAGTGGTGGCGTAAGCGGCGATGATGTGGCTTGTGCCATCATGCTAAGCATTGCTGCTGCTGTTGTTGTATTTTTTTTGTTGTTGTCGTCGTTGTTGTTGTTGCTGCTGCTACTGCTGCTGTGTATTCTGTTATCAATTGAGGAGATAAACGATTGTAGCTACTTTGAATGCTGCTATTGCTGCTGCTGTTACTATTGTTGTTGTAATTATTTAAAAGTGAATAGCATAAACTGTTGTTATTGTTGTTGTTGTTATTATTTTTATTTTTGCAATTAATTAAATTTGTAATTGAGTTCATTTCATAAGAAAAAAAGTGTTTAAAACACTTAATTTTTTTTTTTTAATTTTTTTTTTTAATTAGTTGTAGTTTTTTAATTATTTTGTAATTAATTTATACACATTTGACACTATAAATTGTTTATAAATTAAATTAAATTTTAAATTTAAATTTTAATTGTTTTTATTTTTTTTTTTTTAATTAAATATTTTATTTTATTTTAAATTTATGCACAAATTTTATATTATATCTTTTCAACTAGAAAATATTTGTTTTTTTAAAACATCCGCGTTTCGTATAGGAACGTCCGATTTGTGTGCGCGGCTATTTCGATTTGAAATTTGTTTTTCATTTGAAAACTTGCGACACTTTTCTGAGGAAAGTGAAAATATTTTTTGTAGTGGTGTATTTTTGCTGTTTATCGTTGTTGTTGCTTTTATTGTTGTAGTTGTTGTCTCCCTTAAGTGTTGTTGTTGTGTAGAGTTGGCCAACGTTTGCAGACGTATACGTTAACGCTTACGTCAACGTCGCAGTTAACGTCATATTTGAAGCCATTCTTTTATTCTTTTTTTGCTGCGCTTGGCTTCGTTGTTTTTTATGTTTGCACTTTTTTTTTATTGTTGTTGCAGTCGCGACAGGAAGATATGCTTTCGTGTATGTGTGTGTGTGTTTTTGTATCTAATATGCTTTTTTTTGTTATCTTTTGTTTTTTTTTTTACAATAAAAGATACAAATTGTTTACTTGGCTTTATTCATTCTTTCCTTTACTTTATCATTTATTTGCTTTTTGTTTTTATTTTTATTTTGTTTATTTTTTTTTTTTTTTTTGCAATTGATCAATATTCATATCGATGATCGTGTTTATTCCACGATTGCTTCGGAGTGCAACACGTGTTTTGATATTCTTGTGCAGGATCGTTCTTTGTTTAGGTGTGAAGGCAGCAATTTTATTTACAAACTATTTTTTTTTATTTAATATTTTTGTGTTTTCTTTATTTCTTTTCTTTATTATTAATATTTAGTTTGTTTCAAAATTGATAAGGCGCAATAGATTTGTTTTTTTTATTTTACTCATAAAGTTGAACGAGTTATAAAAAAAAAAATATAAATTTTGGATATTGTATCTTAACAATGACATTCAACATTGCTGCTTATTAAAAAATAAATAAATAAATAAATAAAAAAAAAAAAAAAAAAAAACCTTTGTGCTGTTCACGAGGTCTAGCATGAGTGCATAAAAAGAATTAGTGCAAACGATTGCAACAACAAATAACACAGAAAAAGTTTCTGTGTGTTAGTTGTTGTCTTTTATGCACTCATGATAGACCTCGTGAACAGCACAATTGTACTGACTAATGTCGTTTGTGTTGCACTATAAGATACTCCATAATCAGTAATTTGGAGCCATAAATTTCTGCTAACGCGAACATTCAAAAAACTGCATGTCTTGCGCAGCGGACCGAGGTCATTTTATATTTATTTAAGGTCGCTAAAACCGAATCTGATTGTTTTGTGTGGCCGTGTTATCTTGAGAAGATGTAAAACTACTAATCTAAAGCCAAACAACAAAAATTTATCTATCGCAACAAAAAATTCTTTTTTTTTAATTGTTCTTCTAATTTTCGAACCAATTGTATCCTGAATACTTTCTGCTTTAAACCTTTAGAAGCAGTTTTCGCGAGTGGTTTGAGTATTCATTATTTTGGAGACTATAGAAAGTAGCCACATATAATATAAAATCTTAAATTCTTTTGGGCAGTCAAGCTACCCACATTTTGGAAATTTTGTATCTTAGGTATACTACATTTTGTGAGAACAAGGAGGGATGACGAAGTCAGGAACGTTTTTCAAACATTATTTCAATTACAATTATCTCTGGATTTACTTAAGAATTTGAAATGTCATAACATTTAATATATATTGTTCGAAAGGTCCAAGTTTTTTCTTTCCAAAACTGGTTTAAAAATAAAATTCGGTTCATAATTGACTGAGTTATAGCCCAATTAGTACCAAAAGAGGGGAAAATCATTTATATATTATAAGGATATAGAAAATGTGTAAAAGGATCGGAAGATGGTTAACTCCAAAGTTGTAGTCTTTGATATAATCGGTTTCATATGACATACAGAAATTGAATGGACATATCTGTCTCATCTTTTGATGCTGAATCTAAGACTTTGAAAGAGTGCCTTCTTCTAAGTATTCATTTTCTCGTTCAGATACAGGGTATACAAATTTTTGGACTGGTTTCTAAGGGAGCTACCACTAAAATAGTAATAGATAAATAGTTATTTGGTATATGATGTCTGTAGGGATTTCAGCAGATTTTTTTTTGCTGTAGATAGGCACCAGAACGGTCGTTGCTTTTTAGAATAAATGAAGTTCTCAAGTCCTTCACTCAGAAATATACATTTTAAAAACTTAATGAATAAATTGAGGTACGAGACAAATAGATTTAGCCATATCCGTCTGTCTAGCTGTCTGTTTGGTATAAGATATTGACTGAATTTTCTAACTAACTCCTAGCGAGCCGTTTCAGCAGCGATTTCATATTTCGCGCCAAAAATAATTCGAGAATATTGCGCATGCTTACTCTACAAATTAAAAAAAAAAAAAAAAACAAATTGTGTAGAGTTTTAAAACTCGCATACCACACACTCCCACTACTCTACACGCTCACCATTTCGCTTAGGTCTGTCGCTATTTGGCGAGGATGTATTTTTGCGTTGAGCGCTCTAAGCTTTCGTCGTAGTAGTTCTGATTGTCATCGTCGTCGCCGTCGTTGTCATTGCTTTTGCTGCTGCTGCTTCTGTTCAAAACAATCAAAACAAAAAAAAAAAAAAAAGGAAATGTATCCGTGAAGTACAAAGCGACAATAACAATGTTTTTTTTTTTTTTTTTTTCGAAAATAAAAATGGCAGCGCTCTTGAACGCAACGCAACGCATTTGTTCGTGTCATCCGCTATGCTTCGCTTTGCTCTGTGCAATCTATTTGAACACCCACTGCCACCTCAGCCACTTTATGTTTGGGGAGACCACTAAATGCGCATGTACAGGACACGAACGTCATTTGGCCAATAGCAATAAACATTTAAGTGGAGTCTGTCTGAGGAGCTGAAAGAGTTCGCTGTTTAGAAACGTTTTTAATGGTTTTTCACGTTTTGTATTCTTTGTGTTGCGAATTGCTTCATTTCCATTTACACACCACCATTCACTTATTTTATATGCGTTGAGTTGGAAGGGGATCCCCCTTTTTTCATTTTTTTTAAATTTTTTTTTTTTTGCTGTTTGTTATTGCCCATTTATGAAAACAAAGCAAATGAAAATAGTTTTTACATTTTACGCACATAAAATCAGCTTTCATGAAAATAAAGAAAATTCAATTGTTTTCCATTTAAAAATTCCAAAATTCAAAAATTCTTGGAGTGAAAGACTTTCTATCTAGTTGCAACTCATACATAGCAATGCATTCTCATACGCATCCACATTCACATCAGTTTCAGTGGTTGTTATCATTTCGTGCACACAATGCGCCCAAATTCCCATTTGTTTTCGCATAATGGAAATAATGGTTCCTATTATTCTCGCCTTGTGCCATTCGGTTGACAATGATTGCTACTGGCAATTGCAAGTGTTACTCTGATTGTCTGTCCGTGTGTCTATCTATCTGTCTGTCTGTCCGTCTGACTGAGTTTCATCGTAACGTTGATGTTGCATTCCGACTGCTGCTGTTGATTATTATTGCCACCCAAAAATTAGCCCAGTCATAGCCACCCACGACAACACTATTTGCGGTTCAGCAGACTCATAATTTTAGGCATTTGCAGAACTTTTTAGCATGAAGCAGAACAAAACGACGTTGAAGACGATTATGATTGTTTTTAGAGAGAGAAGTGTTTTAAAACGATTTTGACACCGAATTCGTAGCCGTATTTAACTTACGGACACACACACGGATGACAATAATGACAAAATAGTACAATGAAAAAGTCAATGGATTTAAGAATGCATGAAAGTAAGTTCATGTTTTTTATTATTTTTTTTTTTAAAGAATTTTTTTGAGGAAGTGGAGCTTTCACAATATTAGAATCGTTCAAATAATGCTTGTGAAAATTTATTTGAGTACGAAGCGGCAAACGTTCACTTCGATAACTTAACATGAGAAAAGAATGCATGATAATCGAAAAAGGATGAGTTGGGCTCAATGGTCCCAATTTAATATTAGAGATGGGTGTAGGACGAATTATATGTAAAACCTCTCTGCCGTGCCGCGCCGATCTAATTTAGGATTCACGGATCTTTGTAAACTTTTCTTGCCGCGACCTCCGAGTTGTTTGACTGTACACTTTTCCGAGCACAGGTGACCAGCCGACACAGGTCCTTTTGTATTGGATGTTCCTGACTATGTCTATGTCAGTCCGTAGCTCGTACAGCTCATCGTTCGTGCGCATACGGATTTCATTTTCCACTCTAGCTGGACCAAAGATTCTCTGAAGTATCTTCCTCTCAAATACGCCCAACTCCGACTTATCCGTTTCTGTCATGATCCATGCTTCTGAGCCATACATCAGGATAGGCATTATCAGCGTCTTGTAGAGTTTAATTTTTTGTTTCTCTGGACAGAACTCTACTACGCATTTGCTTACCGAGACCAAAATAGCTTCGGTTGGTGTTGTTGTCTTTCTCTCGTTCACCACTAGTCTGATGTTTTCCCATTGACTGCACGATCACTTTTCCCAATTATGTCTATGTCGTCGGCATATGCGAGCAGCATAGTTCCTTTGTAGAAAATATTACCCATCAGATCAACGTTTGAGCATTGTTTCAGTATGTATTCCATCAGGAGGTTGAAAAAGTCGCACGACAACGCATCGACCTGTCTGAAGCATCTCTTGGTGTCAAAGTCGGAGTCGGAGAGATTTTTACCGACCCTGACAACGCTTTGGGTGTTTGTCAGTGTCATCAAACAGAGGCGAACGATTTTTGCAGAGATGCCAAGTTCAGTCAGTGCTTTGAAAAACCAGCTTTAACTAAAAATTACTTTATAATTTCTCCTGCATTTATTCCATTTATTTGATTTGAAAAATAACGGCATTTGTGCTCTTTTCGCGTCCCTTCCGCACACATGTTGCCTTATCTTTCACACTCAAACGGCGCGTCGAGGCGGTCGATAAAACAGTAGTGTTGTCTGTCGCTAATAAATGGTCATGAGTCGGCATGTGCTCGTTGTGATACGTTTATAGTTTATTTCATTGAAAATGAAACATAGGTGGCTCTCCTTTAAATGTAAGCGACATCTATAATCATGCTCGCAAAATGTTGCCATCTAACGAGTACGGTCAAAGATGGCGCTAACATTTATGGCTGCATTGTGAATAAATCTTTAAATGTGGGTGGTTTTAATATTAATTACTGAAAACATTAACGTTGACATATTTCAAAAACAATTTTTTAAAATTATTTTTGTTATTGTATCAGAGCCACTATTTATAGAAATAAATTTCAAATTTTATTTTTGCTATGTTTCTATACATGCAAATTATTTACAAGTGTCACCACCGTTGTGCAACTAATTGGCAAATAAAAATTATTTAATTATGTTTAATTAGTGGCTAAAATAATTTAACGCATTTCGATTTTATGAGTGCGGTTTTGTTTTTTTTTTTTTTTTTAATTTATATTTAGCATTTTTCCTGTCGCCGTGCTACAAGTTAATAAAGAAAACACAAGTGCGAGAGTTGCCTTCATTAAAAATCGTAAAACGTTTAACTTTTCGCACACTTGACAATTTGAGATTTTTTTTATTTTTCGGATTTTCAAATGAACGGCAACGGCGACATCATCAGCACCCACAAAAAGAACAACCCTCAGGTGAGATGCTATTGCTGAGGGTTGTAATTAATATTTCAAAAAATAAATTGAGAGAAACAAGTATGGCAAACAAATTGCAGCACATCGAGTGCCTTTTTGCGTTTATTTATAATTAAAGGTGAGTTAAAAAAGACGTGTCATAAGTTCAAAATAAGTAGCTACATTGGCATTAAGTTGGGAAATGTGAAAAACTTATTTGCTTATATAATTATTTGCTTATACATCTTTCAGGTTTTGGGTGCACACTATATGTGGCGGGTATAATAAAAATCGGTTTGTACTTGACTGCGTTATTGCTACATAAGTAAGTGGGAAAATAAGATGGTTTTTCAAAAATAAGTTCTGGTTTTTGGGGCATGTCTCGCAAATTACAAGTATAAATCACTTAAAATTTTTAATTGAATTTATAGTTTAAAGTTTTTAGCAATTAAATAAAATAAAAAATCAATTTAATAAAAATAGTCAAGCATGCGTTTATATTGTTTTTTTCAAATCACACACACAAAACGAGATGAGATCAATTATTTATCTCTCGCTTCTCTTCTTTTCACAAACTTTCGCTGCACTAATAAAAAAAAAAAAAAAAAAAAGATGGCTGGCCGGCCGGCGTCTGACAGTGAAGCACGCCGTCCACAATGCAACTTTTTGCATTTGCAATGAACAATTTACACTCGATAGATAATAAATAATTCTATTAGCATTTCTTTTGCATGTTCCAATAATTTACAATTATATTTTTTATACTAATTGAAGATCGATTCACATATTTCAATTTGAATAGCAAAAAAAAATTGCATTGCAAGAAACGTAATGCGCGCCCGCGATTCAATACATTTTGCAATGAAATGAGAAAACACTTGCACAGACACTTATAAAAACAAATTAAACTTCGCTTAAACACACAAATTAAATTAATTTAAATTAAATTAAATTAATTAATTAGATGTTTAAAAAATATTTTTATTTTGCCATTGCGCCATTGCGAAAGCTCGAAAATATACCAAAGTAAAATATACTAAAAATGACCACGTATTTTATACAGTTAAAGAAGAGAGCGAGTGATGAAAACAAAAAAATAAAATTACAGTGGACCCTCGGTTAACGAACGACTCGGATAACGAACATTTCGGATAACGAACGAAATTTTTTCGAAAAAAAAAATTCCGGTTAACGAACGAAGTTTCGCACAACGAACGAATTTTTTTTATTTCATATGTAATAATTATTTCATATGTAACTTTCTTTTAATAAAATTTTGAAATTTAAGTATTTTAGCGTTAACTTTTTCGACTTGGAACGCATTATTTTATTTTACATTGATTTATGTATATGCAAATATTCGGTTTCGGTAACGAACGTTTCGCATAACGAACAACAAGTTTCTGGAACGAATTAAGTTCGTTAACCGAGGGTCCACTGTAATTTGAATATTTGTGTGTTCTACATCATATTTTAAAAACAGTTGAATAATTATTGACTTCTTTAGTCAAAAAGGGATCCGTGGGGTTTGACCTCACACCGGGGCTGCGGTCTAATTCTGCTTGTTACTGCAGTACCCTAATAGGTAAAGTTGTTCGAATCGATCAAACATTTTGCTCAAAATGTTATGCATGCTATAATGGAAAAAAATTTGAGCCTCGAAAATATTCGGAAATGACAGGCTTTTTAACAAAAATTATGTCTGAAAAGTTTCACTTTGACAAAAATGCTATGGGTTACTAACTAGTTCTGGTAAGGGCTTGTAAGTCAAAAGTGGAGAAATTTGACTTTTTCTAATTTAGAATGAATCCTTTTGTCACTTCACAAAGCTGAGTACCGTCAACATCACTTTTTCTATTGTACAAACCTCTGCAATTTTTGAGTTCAAGTCCGATTTTTTCCGATAATCAAAAACCTTTACCGCTACTCTTTTGTGTGTCCAAAAAGTCCTTCTAGGCGCCTATGACATTTTGTCATAATCAGAAATAAAGTAGTTGTGCTTAAAAAATTCGAAATTGTCACAATCTTTAATTAAAAATTTAAATACCTTTTCTTTTAGATGAACTGGTTCGATTCACTGTTCAGAGCAAAGTCGCATAAGCTGCGCGGTTCGGTTTAAAGCCGTTTCGGTTCAAAACCGGTTTGCAGCATATATTTGTGAAAAGGATACGAAATTTGTTTACAAATATTCTGTACCATTTAGCTAATTATAAAAAAAATTTAAAATTAAACTCAATTAATTTTCTTTCCATAAATTTTTATTATTTTATAAATTAATCATACTACGCGAAATACAATTTGACAATCTGATTTTTTTTTATTTATTTTTATTATTTTTTTTTTACTATAATCAAGATTTATGCAATACATTTATACTTAAATTCATGATCGTTGATGTTATACATACATATACACTTGTACATATTGTATATAATGTACGATATACATACATATATGTGTAGTATGTATCTAATAGATACATAGATACTATTTATGTATATAGTAAATAAGCTTAGATTATCTTAAAAAGTGCATTGCACCTCGTTGCTGTTGTTGTTGTTTTTATTTGAATAATTAAAAAATGTAAAAAATAATAAAATTCAACATTTCAAATTGTGTGAGCCCATTCATTTATAGTACAAAGGATCATTTATCTAATTATACAATAATATGCTACAAACTTAAAACATAATTTACCATACATACACATAAGTATCTATCATCGAAATTGTAATCGAAAAATTCGTCACTGGACTTATTTAATTTATTTTTATTTTTTAAGTAATTTAACATACTTTTCTGGGGACTAATTATGAATTCAAGGGAACGACGGAAGGAGGGAAGGAAGTAAGGAGTGTTTGGAAAACATTAAGTTTAGCATGAATATGGCGACATTGGCGAATTCAGTTAATTGCTTTCGTTGGATGACGTTGGTCAAAATATGACAGTCAACGGTCGACGAAAATCAGCACCACCTGATGAACTCGTCGAGCCAACAGTTGGTGCACCACCACCACCACCGATGGCACCACCGATGCCACCAACGCCACTGCCTAATGCATTGCCATAATGCGAATATTGTGCTGCGGCAGCATAATCCAATTGTGAATTTCCTGGTGAATGTAAATGCAATTTTGATTCACTGGCTGCGGTACCACTGCTATTGCCATTATCCAAATGTGGTGTACGATCGTCACGTTCATCTATGCTATTGTTGTTGCTATTTGTTATGTTACTGCTGCTGCTGTTGTTGTTATTGTTGTTGCCGCTACCACTGCCACTTACAGCACCACTTGCCGATATGCC
Organism: Leucophenga varia; assembly: GCA_018903435.1. NCBI lineage: Eukaryota > Metazoa > Arthropoda > Insecta > Diptera > Drosophilidae > Leucophenga > Leucophenga varia. The sequence continues at coordinate 113,322 of JAEIFJ010001866.1, forward strand.
CAAACCGTTGAGCAATTGTTGTTGCTGTTGTTGATGCGCAGCAACTGCTGCCGAACCATGTTGTTGTGCACCATAGATTTTCGATATATCAAATGCATAATTCGTTGCACGATCTTGATACATTTTCGAATCGAAATAGGCTTTTGTCAGAACACTGGGATCAAGATAGGCGCTATAGGCAGCACTCGCCTGTGCCGCTTTGCTGCTTTCGTATAAAGATCCAGCGTAGGAGCTACGATCAAGCGCAAACTTTTCCATTTGGCCAGATAGCGTTGACTGTTAAAGAGACGAACAGAATTTTTTTTTATGAATATACATGCACAAATACTACAATGAGATTTTTTTCATTGCAGCACAACTATTAAAAAATTGGGACTAGTATGAAAAATTACAACAACAAAAAAACACTAAAAAATACCTTGTTTTTTATCAGCGAGACCACAATATGTTGGGGCTGGTATAAAAACTTCTTAAACGAACAGAATGTACCAAATGCATTGAGTTAGTGGTCTATAATTATACTTGCATTGTTGCCTTTCAAATGAAATCGGTTTGGGACTCATCGATTGGTTGCCTTCAAAGTCCATAGCGGACATAGAAACATGTTTACTAATTTATATATAATATATAGATTTATAGTCCTTAAAATAAGTACCCGGAAACCGTTTTCTTTGATTATCGTGGTGTGTTTTACTCTGAGTTTCTCCTCGGTTGGTCAAACGGTTAGTAAAGTATCGGCTTTAATGGAGCCTATTTAAAAGGCGACACAATAAATACTGATTCGAATCATATCGAATAAAGAGACATTCCTCATATACAGGATCTCTGCTGAGCATTTTTATTAAGTCTATCAAGAAGAATGTTTCGCATTCAGTACTTCCATTGCCAAGGTATAACTTCATCGAATCGAAACGCTTTATAAAAAAGTATCAATTTATATGATAAATACAATTATTGCAAATGTAGTTCCCAATCCCTATACATCTGTATGTTTTTATAATGCCAACTCCTACAGCTAATCAAACATTGCACCATTTTAATACAAAACGAACTATTCTTGCGTGAAAAACAATCGCTTTCAGCATGACTGATTAAACGTTTGCGAATTGTTGCAATCTCTAAACCCACTACAAGCTACTTGTTTTCAATAAATTACATACATAACAACAATTTCAACCCCACTAATAAGATTAACAAACACCTCAAAACAATTGATTTTACCTTTCGGCCCATTCGAAAATTTGTTGCCGCAAGCGAAAATGTTGCAGCTGTGATTTAAAGCTTAAATACAAGATACAAGATACTTTGACAATCTGCGGTTTATTTAAACATCTAATCGAACGCGCTGTGCTGTTTGACAATCTGTGCGGTTCAAGTAGTACAAAAATAAATTGCTATTCAGGTCTGTTTGACAAATACCGAATTAAATTTAACCGCGTTGATTTTTATTTTATTTTTACGATATTCAATTGCAATAGAAAATAAGCGTACAACTGAAGGGTTGCTTCGATTCAACTCGAAACGCCTCAGTGCGACACATAGCAGAGGGGTGATTTCATACTCTGTCTTTAGTATGTTTGTTTCTCTGTCCCAAGGCATTGCTGCTGTTGCTGCTCTCAGCTATATAATTATGTTGTTAACACATCACAACACATCATCGGCAGCAACATGAAACTCCCCCTTAAACGAGATCGTATGTGTATGAGAAGTTTTATTTGTTTTTGGCTACGAAAACGTTTTGGATTACAATTTTATTTGCAAGCAATTGGGGATTAAATTGAATTGTAAATATTTTGATACTAATTAGATTTGGTGTATTCTTACATTGTATATAATTGTTAAAACCTGCTGCAATTGAATGTAATAAATAATCGAAGCATTATTCTGTTGGAAAAGTATAAACAATGAAAAACAGAGTTATTGATAGAATTTAAGCTAAATAAAATAAATCGGAAATGACTGGGGCCTCCAGAATCCATACCCCTGCGAATTTACCACGGGTTGATTTCCACTTCTTTGACTGCCATCTGTAGTACTTCTATTTCTTCTAGTCATTTTATCCATGGTTCGTGTGTGTTTTTGGTTGCGAAACCTAGAGACTCCTTCGAAACCAAATTCACCCGAGGACATTGATTTTTAGACGCCTTTTGTTGCTGAGCCTCTGTGTTGGTTTTTTTTGACCGCCCAAACACCTGGTAAAAACTGAAACAGTTGATTTCGGTAACAAAATTGTTGGACATGGACGGATTGGTGGTGTCGCATGGTCCAGCCCGAACTTAAGAACCTTCAAACTAAGTTTCCTTGGTTTTTAAGAGTAAAGGTCTGGACTAAGAGTTTTTTAGTAGAGAATATAGCCCATAGTAAATAATTCCCAGCAATTCCCCCTAGATAGACAATAAAATCATTCTGGCAGTCAATCTGAACTAGGCAACCATTGGCTCCAACTATTTGCGATTGTCTTTGTTGAAAATTAAGAGTTCAGAAACAGATTGATTCTGCGTCTGCGATTTTGCAGCTAGAAATTGTTCCAGTGAGTTCTCTTTTGCATTAAGCCAGGCAATTGAACATCTCTTTGTATTCAGCATTATTCAGAAACATTGCTTATATGAAGGTGCGGACTCAATGATTATCCATTATTCCATTGGTCATCCTGAGCGTTGTGCATCTTTAACATCGAAATTAACGGAAATTACCAGGCCCAGGCAGAGCTCATAATCGTGTTCATTTTTGATTCGCGTTTAAATTGAACTTGGTCGACCCATCTTAAGGTTTTTAGTAAAATGTCTCATCGAACTTATCCTGATCGGATTTGTCAACGCAAGATATATACTTTAAAGCTCTTTGTTGGGGAAACATAAGTGTAATATTTTTTACTAGATCTTATATACATTTATGGGTCTCACAATTAAGCGATAAAAAATCTATTATCGAAGAAGGATTTTTATTCTGCACTAGCATCTATTTACATCAGCACGAAGACTATCGAATCCCAAAAAAACTTAAACGAAAATCCTTCTGATGCGAGCTTAATACGGAAGAAGCCATTAGTTATAATTTTTAGGTCAATTTATCAACAAAATTTTCTTCTTTTTTTTAAGTTCCATAGCCAGATGCAGCGAATACTGCAAATGAAGACTGTTTTCTCGACATTTTAGATATTGTATTGCATAACTAAATTAAGTTTCGACACCCCCACTATAGACATACAAATGCGTACTCTGTTATTTAGCTATCAATCATTTTGAATAAATACATCAGATTTTCAAGTAAAGTCAGCTTGCAACATTTTTAATATAATAATTCGTACAAGAATGTTGAACAATACCAAACAAAAGTCATGGCTTTTAATGGGTTGTTAATGAATACCATCCATACTACATATACTATACATTCCAGTCAGTACTCAACAAGTTAAAAAGGTTGCTAAATTGAAATAAAAAAGAACTGAATGAATGAAAGAAAGAAAGCCAACAGCTTCCAAGTTTTTAAAACTCAAAGCAACAACATATTATATCGTATAAATTTATTCAAAATAAAATGCAAGAAAAGTACGCGAACGAAGTTGCCAGACATTCAAAAGCAGCAGCATACAAAGTATACAATTGGTTGTTACCCGAACAACGTTTTGTGTATCATTAAAATGTACTGCCTGCCATACCGTACCTACCAGACCATACCATGTAACCAAATTGAAGCCTAGCAACGCCTCCCAGTCGACATTGAAGGCGTTGCAGTACATATTTGTGTATGCGTGTGTATGTATGTAAATGTATCTAGATACTTGAGTGTATTTTCTTATTTCCTACTTGCTTATTATGAATTTAAGACTTAGTCCATACTCTCTGTCTGTCTGTCTGTCTGACATCTTTCGTACTTCAACTTGCTGTGCTACCTTGGTGCTTGCTTTCGTTTATTGTTGAAAAGTTATGCTTAACACTTTAATTGTGAGTTAAGGTATGTGTACAATGTTTATTGTTAAAATCGTTCTTGTGGTCGTCGTTGTCGCTTTTTAATTACAACTTTTGCCAGTCTTCACAGCTAACAAATCCATTCAAATGCCACTTTTATACAATTTTTGTGTGGGTGTTTTTCTATTAACACTCGTTTTTTTTCTTTTTGTTGCGGAATTTAATTAATTATTATAAGAGTTCAATATTTTTAATATAATTATTTTAGCAGCACCTGTTCTCTTGTTCTACAAAAAATACAATACTTTGAAGTATTTCTTATTTTAACTGTTCCCTAGAATATGATTACAATTTCAAGATATATTCTATAATCTATATTTTTGCTTATATTTGTTTTCAAAATAAACATGTTTGTCGGACTGTCCGCCTTTTTTGAAAAATAATAAACAAATATTTGCTACGGCAACATCGACTTTATTATGCTCTTTCCATAGCCAGCATATCCCAAGGTTGATGCCTGATATCCCAATTTGGGATCACACGCACTCATGCTGAACTGCCATCATTTTTCTGTACACTGCACCATGTGAGAAAGAGAGAAAAAACAATAGATTGGCTGGCAATTTTTGGTTTGTATCCATTTTTAAGTACTGGGAACGTTCAAGATCAAAGTTGGTGCAATTTTCAGTTTCCCCGCAGTCGACATTGTCATGTATGTCTGTCCGTCCGTCCTGACATGTTGTCAGCCGTATAAAAACGATCATCTCAGAGACTATAAGAGATTGAAACACGATCTTTTTGAAACCTAGACTCTACTGAACCAGTCAAGGTCTATTTTAAGGGGTACTCCCATACAAAATTACGCCAAATTTTTCATGAAAATTTGTATGTTATGCAACCGTCTTAAGGTTATGCCTAAAATAGTCCAAATGAAATATTTCACCATGGGTTACAAAAGCCAAACATTAAAGTAAGGTACATTAAAATTGGATACAGGGTCTCTAATACCTGACTTTAGGGCTTTTTTTTGTTTTTTTTTTAATCAAGCGTCAAACGATCTAAAAATTTTGCTTAGTAAAACGTATTTTTACGGGCCCGGAAGGATAACAGAAAAAAAAGGTTTAAAACCAATTTTTTTCGACTACGTTGCAAACGTTTCATACAATTTTAAATATTCTCAAATATGCTACCTGCTAAAGGGTATACATACGCACAAACAAAACTTAAATGCGTAATAACAAGTTGAAATGTTGTCGTTGTGTTCCTTTGCGTATTCGAATAAATGCCCTTTTTTTCGCGCGCTCAACAAGACAACTGCACAATGACTCTTCAAAATGAAATTGTTTCGCTTGTTAAAAAATTGGTGTGAAAATAAAAGGTTAACATAAATATACAACAATATAGTTAGGATCGAAACGTATCGGAGATCAGGAAGCATGTCTGCGCTTTCGCTTAGTCACGCTGATGACCTTTAGGCTGAATTGTCAGTCTGAATGTGTATGCCCCTCCCGTTTTGCACCTTTTAAAGTGGGCGTAAACAGAAGGAGTTTGTAATTATATTATTAAAATACAATAAATAGTTAAGTAAGGGGCAGGTGTGTATATAACCGCGTGTTTCAGCAGAAGTTTTAGGCCAACTATTACCACTACTACGACTACGACTACTGTTGCTGCTGCTGTCGATTATAATCGATTCAGATAATTGGTTTAGTGTGGGTTGTATGATGGAGGCTACTGTTTTTATATATTTTTCAACTACTGCTGCTGTTGATTTTTGTTTTCCATTGTCTTCACAACAGCTTAATGATATTTCTTATAAGTATGACTGTGATTGAGAGTACACTCAATCTTAATTAAGTTTTGAAAAGCAGCTACTTTCTTTAGTTATGGCGCTTCTTCATTATTATTATTTTTTATTATTATCCAAATACAATTCATATATGATACGCACCTGCGATGTTGGCGGATTGGATTGTGGTAGATGACTGCCCAAATGATATGCAGCCGCTGTTGGGCCCGGTGCAAAATACCCTGGCGTTATACCTATAAAAAAAAAAAAAAATTAAAATAGATTATTAAAAGTTAAATGTATTTTTTTTTTTTCTTTTATTTTTTCGGTTTTTATCTTGTTAGCGCGTTTATTGTAATTGCCACTCAAGATATTTTTTTTTTTTTTTTTGAAAAGAGGAAATATTTTGCTCTTAGCAAAAGAAAGGCTTGTAAACGGGGTCAGACCTTTAATTGTTGTGATTCAGCTATTTTAACAAATAATTTTAAACTACAAAAAAAAAAAATATATAAAAAATTATATTTTTATTTGTATAAAATTTTAATTGATTTTTCTGTGTTGGCTGTTGCCGCTGTTAATTATAGACTGACGACTCCACCTATTCAAGTAGCAAACGATGACGGAATTAAGTAATTTTTTTTTCCTTTCTTAATTTTTCATTTAATAAAGATGTTTATCATATATAATTTTTTTTTTTGTATTTTATTAAGTTATACTCTAGACAAATAACTATTGTTGGCGTTTTGTGTCTCGTAAACATTTTTACTATCATTTCCGATTTGCATAAATCATTCGCATTCGCATTGGCATTGTTGTCGTAGTTTCGCCTGCTTCTTTCAAAGTTAAAAACGCTTCATAGCTAAGCACTCACTACTTCGCTATACTATAATATTGAATACAAAAGCATTAACAAATGGTAATTTCAATCCTCCAACTTCTTCAAAGAACTTCATATGTACGTATGTCCTTAGATTATATATTATATACATACATATATGCGCAATGTCAAGCGAATGAGTTGTTAAGTTGAGATGATGACTTCACAATTTAACATGAGCAAGCGTGCGCGCGTGTTTTGTCTATAACGATCAGAATTACGACTTGTCCCACTCCCATTTTCATTTTTTTTTTTTTTTTTTTTGTTCATCACATAAAGACTGTCGTAGACATTAAACAAATTAACATACTTACAAATACAACAAGCTATTGTTCGAGGGTAGTATTTAAATTCAAGGCATACTAAAACTTCAAAACGCGTACCATTTTTCTTTACAATACTGTAATTGAAAGCGACTAAATCACAATTTAGCAATTAACTTCTTAGAGGTATAACCATGAATCTAAAAAAAAATAAAAACATTTTTTGAATGACAAGTCTTGCCAGACTTCTTGCATGACAAATCTTGCAAGATTTCATGCATGACATTTCTTCCCAGACTTCATGCATTACATGCCTTGCAAGACTTCTTGGATGACAACTCTTGCAAGACTTCATGCATGACATGTCTTGCAACACTTCATGCATGACATGTCTTGCAAAACTTCATGCATGACATGTCTTGCAGGACTCTATGCATGACATGTAAAACAAGACTTCATGCATGACATATCTTGCAAGACTTAATGCTTGACATGTCTTGTAAGATGTCCTTTTGGCAGACTTTAAGAGCCCATTTTGGCAGACTTTCAAGAGCCTATATTGCCAGGGGCTGATCGCTAGTTGTTTTGCTTTTTAGCAGAACGTTTTCATGTACATAAGTGGAGTTTGTACCTTCTTAAATATGCTAAAATTTATTATTTAAAATCCACCCTCGCAGATGTCAAAGTAGTATTTCATAGTTTGTCAAATTTGTCAAAGCAGAAGAAGAGCCATGGTACAAATGAATATGCTTGTCTATGTTTTTGTCATATCGTGTCACATGGAAATTTGTCTTGCGCATATAAATTAAAGTAGTTTCATGTTTGTATATATTTATGAGCACACAAATACATACACACATATCTGTCTATATCTATGTTAAACAATATAACTAAGTAGTTTCTATGCGCATGCAAATGTATTTCATTTTGAGTTTTACGCCATTGTCTTACCGCCACAAGCAGTCTTTTTTCGCTTTCAAGTCAAACTATTAATTAATATTTTTTGACAACAACATACGCCATATTTAAATAAATTTCAAAATTTGATTATATACATACCAGCACGTAGCGCTTCAACGGGTACCGAAGGATATGGCATTGGATATGGATAACCATCACGGCGTAAAGCTTTTGGCTTTCTTCGCGGTCGATATTTATAATCTGGATGCTCTTTCATGTGCATTGCGCTGAAAAATGCAATTAAATTTAAACAAAAGTTTGATTAGCAAACTAATTTAAAGAGCTTACCGCAAACGTTTTGCCTCATCGATAAATGGACGTTTTTCTTCTTCAGTAAGTAATTTCCATTCAGCACCTGCAAAAAAACAAAAAACAAAAAGAAAAAGATACAATTTAGTACAGCATTTAATTAGAGTCAACATTTTAATTACACTTTCTGTAGAACATTTGCTTTCTTTTGTGCCCAATAAGAGTAGTACCAGTAGTAAAAAGGACAATAAGAACAAGACAAATATATAGCTTTTGTCTGAAGAGGAAATGAATACAATGAATGACATTTCTCTAACCATTTTTATACCTTAAGTAGACAATGTTGGTGTACATATGTACATAAAGATACATATGTATCTGTATCTTTGTATCTGTGTATATGCTATATTTTAACTGTTTGTGTATTTGTTTGATAAAGACAATTTACCAAAATGGCGTATGCTCACTCACAGTGGGTGCTGTCAATTGTTCAAATAGACAAGAATCCGACAACGACAACGTAGTAGCTCAGTTGGAGATACTTTTTCTTCAAAAAAAAAAGTAAAGTACTAGCAAGGGTAATGAACAGAAAGAACGAACTCTATCCTGCCGTGTGTCAGGTTATAAAAGAGTTTTGTATTTTCGAAAATTGGTGCAGAGAGCGAGTAAGCTTTGTCATCGTTATTTTTTTGTTGTTTGTTGTTGTTGCTATTGTCGTTGTCAACATTGTCATTGAGTTTACATAAATTTGATAAAGGATATCAAATATTGTTCGTACATATGTGTATGTATCTACCAAAAAACAGATTTCGTTAATGTAAAATATGTAAAGATACTTTTTAAAAAGGGTGGCTAGCTACTGTTACTGTTGTTGTTGTTGTTGCTGCTATTGTTATTAAAACTTGACAATGTCAACTCTCTCAACTCACAATACAAATATGTATTACCAAACCTGTCTATTCATTCATTCATTCAATGTTTGTATTCATTGTGCTGCCGTTGAAGTTGCTGTGGCAATAATATATGTACACAAATATATACAAAATATATAGTACGTGTATTACTTTGTATTCCTGTTTCCATACATATCTACAATTCATTAATCTATAAATGATAGAGGTGACAGGTACTTGTTCCTTTTTGCTGCATGTACTCGTATCTATACTTTTATTATAGCTTTTGTCAGACTTTTTACGCCTTTCACAAATTGTATTGCAACAATTCAATTAAATTATTGTATTTTTTATATTTACATAAAGAATAATTAAATAAATTTTATATAAAATGAATCAATTTCTTCAGAAGAATGAGTGAAAGGACGTTACGAAAAAATCGGCTGCAAGATAAAAGTAAAGAACGAGAGTTCGGAGATTGGCAGATAGTTCTCAGAACCTTTAGTATTTTAAGAGAACGGAGCTACTAATAAAAAGCGGTCCCTCAATTTGGGAAGTCAAAAAAAAAAAAAAGAAATAAACTCATGACCGGTTAAACAAAGACGATTATAAAAAAATCAATGCTTTAAATATCGATCCATTTTTTTTTAGTACTAAGAACATTTTTGATGTCATATAAAGGTGATAGTAGTCTTTATTTTATACGACTTCAGTTTTAAAGATACGATTTTTAAGATTATTTTTCTTTTCAACATATGAGAGCGATTATAATCGATTAATCGTAATTAAAATTATTAAAATTCATTAAGAAGAAACACTTAAATAAGAACATCGTGCTTCTATCAAGCACAATCGTTGTCAAAATAATATTAAGACCGGTTTTTCTAAAAAAACAAGTCGAATATTATCATTTCAACAACAGAACTATTGTTCTTGATAAAAGGAACGATTGTTCGCAATACAAACCCGAACTGTTCCTACTAAAATCAACAATTGTTCTTGATAAAATGAAACGATTGTTCCTGATACAAGCCACGTCTATTCTTTATACAAAGAACCATAATAATAATATAAATCTTAATACATATAAAAAGCGATTGTTTTTGATACAAAGGCCATCTGATCTTTCTACCGAGAACCATAGTTCATAATAAAATAAAATAAAAAAAAATGTCTTACTAAAAAGAACGATTGATCTTAATAAAAAAAAAAAAAAGAAGTTACGCTTTTACTAAAAAGAACGATTTTTCTAGATAAAAAGTACGATTGTTCTTAATACACACAACTGTTTACTAGAATGAGCAATCGTTGTTGGCATAAGGAACAATTGTTCTTGATATAAAGACCATCTCATGTTACTACAAGGAACCATAGTTCTTGATAAAAAAATATTTATACAAAGAACGATTGCTCTTGACAAAAAGAACGATTAGATTGATATAAGCGTGAATTATTCTTGATATAAAAATTTTATAAAATCAAGAAAATTGTGCTTAATACAAGCAACGGTAAAGACATCTTTTCTGCTTTTTTTCTGTGTTCTTGTATCTAGCACAATGTTTTTTTTCACTCTGTGTACGCACCCACTTTTAGGCATAGTCACCTTACAAACCCCTTTGAATATTAAAGCTATTGTAACGTTCCATTGTAATATTTATTTGATTGAGATTAATTAAATAAAAACTTTTTAAAAGTACAATTTATTTTACTCAACAGATTGATATCTATTTATTTTAATTATAAACATTGATAGATACATATGTATTTATGAAACCACTTATCGAAGCTAAAAATATAACAATATATTTATTTCCTTTAAATCGTTTGGCCTTAAGAGTTGTTTCATTGCACAACACCTTTACAAATATTAATTATTTAACTATACAAACACATTGGCTTATTCAATTCAATTCATTCAATCTGTCTGTCAGTAACAGAAGCAACAACAACAACAACATAAGTAAGTAACTACGACAATAAATGCAATATTTGAACAACAAAGAAACAATTTTTCGTACTTTCTGTTTAGCCTTCAAACTATGAGTAATAGAAATTATTTCTATTATTATACTATATAGTATAGTACAAGCAGCACTATGAAGTTTTGATGTGACATAAAATGGCTTCTTCGGTCTGCCAAAAGTGGCCAACGTCAACTCAGTCTCCCCAGTTTAGCACATATCACAGAAAAAGACCAATATTGCTCCTTGTGTTTTGTTCTGTTTTTGTTGTTCTGAGCTGTCGCAAACAAAAAGCGCAATGCAACACTGTATGCGACACCTTCAAGTTGATGAAGACGACGTCAAAGACAATGACAAAAAGATACAGATACAGATGATGGATAATAAACTAACAGAATAGAAATATCACATACAATATAAATGAATATGTTTGTATTTGTAGTTACTGTATGGGTCTATATTTCTCCAGTACACTTGAATAAACTAAAGTAATGCGTTAATAGTCGATAATAAAAGGAGCACAAAGTCTATAGATGTCTTTGGCGCCCCCTTGACAAAGTGAATGTGTATAATATTTGTGTTCTGTATGGCTAGTTTAATAATTGACGCAAACACAAACAGAACGGAACAGAAGGTAAGATGTATCTACAATATCCACATATGTATGTATAGTATTATTAGTTAAGTACAGGAAGGGATACAAAAGTACACTTTCAGTTTGGTTCAGTTGTTTGACAATTAGCAAGTTATTGTCCGTGTAGCATAGAAAAAATAAACTGTAGTAGTGAAAGATATTTTTTTTTTTTGTGAAACCAATGTATGCACTCTTATATTTTTTACTGTTCTGATCTTTTTCTTATTTGTGCACTCAATGCTAACCACAAATCAAACAAATGAATTGTAGATACAATTTTTATGTTGCTTAATAGCGCCACAGAATGTTGCATGAAAGTAGTTGTAGAGTAGCTACTAAACGCTTTTTTTTTTTTGTGTGCTTTACATGAGATTTTGTTCTATTTTTTTGTACTATGTAAATATGAAGCAGAATTTCTATTTCAGAACTAAAAAATTGTTGACAAGAGGCAAGAGGAAAGCTAAATAGGCGTAAAAAACGAGGTAAAAAGGAAAAACGGTCTGGGCGTTTGTCAGCTGTTACAGATGAAAGCCACGTCAAGAGAATCAAAAATTTGTTTCGGAACCTTTTTGGCAAAAACCGTGGTGAATATCGGTTTTCTAACCAATAAATTTGCTTTGTCATGTGACCTTTCGGTGTTAAAAAGTCACCACATTGCACTGGGAGTACTATTGTGATTGAGTAAAAACAAGTAATATATAGTCTTGGTATAGTTTGTATAGGGTTCTAAAATACAAAGTACTTAGGACCAAAAAATTCAAAAATAACAAGGAAAAACTTTTTTTTTGGTGGAACCGTCACACGAATTTTTAAAGAATTTATGTGTAATGATCAGTGGCTTAGATAAAATTTGAGATGGGATGGATGGGGTCAATGGTCTGATACAATTGGTATCAAATTTTAAGCTAAAAATAAAGATATATCAATAATTTTCTTGAAAATATCAGAAAATGAGAGGTAAGTTTTTATTGGGCTATATGTCGTAATGGCCCGATGCATACCATATCGGTGGTGTGTACATAGGATGGTATTATATTTGTTTTTACCCCATTTAAAGTGAATACATTCATAAATGCTTCCTATTTTCATATGGGTGCTTTACCTAAAAATGTGCGTGGCACCTTGGTTTCGACATTGGATGACGTAAGAAGAGTTTTAACCCAATTTGGGATGAATACATGCATAAATAAAACTTATTTTCATACAAAATGTAGAAAATGAGCGGTATATTCGTATGAGAGCTATGCCTAAAAATAGGAGTGGCACTTTGGTTTTAACTCTTTAACAGCTTAAAACTGAGAAAGAAAATTTCCGGTCAATATTCTTAAAACTGAGTGAATTAAACGCATAGTCGGACATTGCTAGATCAACTCATCTCGTCGTGGTCATCAAGAATATATATACGATATCTCTCTTAATGCGTTACAAAATTTCTGACAAAATGAATGGTGAAATGAGAGCGAGGATTAGTCTTGCTCCAATTTTCCAATTATTATAAGAAAGTGCTCCACTCATAAGCAGCATGATTGATAGACAATTAGTTCTTAAACTTGTAAATGTTAAAATTACTTCCTCTTCTTCTTCTTTTTACGAGAGTTTTTATAATTTCGAAATTTTTTAATAACCTTTTTACCACTTCTATTCACTGCCTGAATTTGTTTTTTAACGATTTCCCATTGTTCCCTTAGTACGATACTTTTATGAATAGCAGCTCTAAGCAAATATTTAATGGGCGTGTAACAAAAAAAAAAACAGTGAAACTCAAACCGAGCATATTAAAGCAGCGCACACCTGTCAGTTGCAAAGCCCAAAAGCGTTCTGCTCAACTTCATAATCTACAACTGCAATTGATTATTTGCTTTACGAAATCGAACGTATTCTTTGCAGCAATATTACAAAACAATAAAAAAAAAAATAATAATAATAAAAACACAAGAATAAAAAAAAAAATGTTTTCTGTTGCGACGTTTTCTCAAACAATGCGAATGCAATTTTCAATTGAAAACTAATCATCTGTGTTCATTTTTACAATGCAATGCAACATAAATAGCGAGCGAGGGTAAAAAGGATTAAACCTTTTTAGCTTTCTTTTGTGCCCTTTTTAAATGATGCCCACCCAAATACCGATCCAATTCGCAAGCTTCCTGAATTGGAATAATATTAAAGTGGGTTGAGAGATTTGGGAGTTTTGTTTATTGTTCGAACGACTTTCCTTCGTCGTTCATTCGCTATGGAATGTGTGTTTGCATTGAAATTGGAATCAAACTTGTTCTATTGTTTCTACGCCCTTTATTCAATTTGGAGCTTTACTACACTTCTCAGTTAGCCAGCCACCCGCCCACTTACATATATGTTTCGTATGTGTTTGTTTGTTTGTTTATGTCTGCCATTATTAAATATTCTCCAAAGAATATCCTGGTTACAATCATCATTACCATTGCTTGATTAAAGCTTCTTGCACTCAAATTTTCTTGAAAGCATTTCAACATTTCACCTTCTATAGAAATATTTATTCTCATTTAATTTCCATTCAACAGGGAAGGCGTTAAAAAAAAAACAGTATTAATTAAAATATGTGAAGGGCTATTAAATCTATACCATGGGAAGCTTTTAGCTTAAAGACTTTCCATTATGCTGTATTATAGAAAAAATAACGTTGAAAAATATTTAAAACTTCAGACTGTAATTAATGACAGTTACAGTTTCATTTACGTCAAAGCAAACATTTTGAATTATATAAAAAATTTTTGAAGCATACTTCACGCTGCCTGTTTCCATACATACGAACTTCCTTCCTTATTCAGTAATTCATGGTTCTCTTGTTTATTTTTTATTTTATTTAAAAAAAAAAATACATTGAAAGGAAAATGTTCTCTGCCAGTTTTTGTGTGTTGTGCCTTTGTTTTCCGGCCTTATTCAAAATAATATAATGAGCTGTACATTTTATTTTATTTTTCATTTTTTTTTTACTTTGATTATTTATTTATAACAAACTTTCAAGTGTAAAACTTTGACATTTGTATTAATGTGGCAAACTGGGCAATTGTTCATATTGTAGACGCTTTCGGTTTTTTGTTTCAATTCACTTTTATTGTAATTGAAAAAAAAAAAATAAAAATAATAATAATAATAAAAAAGAGCAGTTGAAAAAGTTTAAAAAAAAAAATACAACGGAGATAAATGAAGTTCCAAGCAGGCTTGAACAGTTACTAAAATTCTGAAACATTGCATTAAACTCATTTCAAGACTATTTTTTAAGTTGAAAAAAATCGCATTCAAGAGAATTAATAAAAAAAGATGGTTCTTGATATAAAGAACCATTGTTCTTGATATAAAGAACCATTGTTCTTGATATAAAGAACGATTGTTCTTGATATTCTTAACAATTGTTCTTGAAATAATATACGAATGTTCTTCGTGTAAAAAAGTACTGTTCCCGACATAAAGATTATTCTCGATATAAATAAGGACGGTTCTTAATATGAAGAACGATTATTTAAAATACATTGAACGATTTTTGTTGATATAAAGAACGATTGTTCCCAATAAAAAAATAACTATTGTTCTTGATATAAAGAACAATTGTTTCAAATACAAAGAACGATTTTGTTTCATACAAAGACCGATTATTTTTCAAACTATAAAAAATTATTCTTGATAGAAGAACGACTATTCTTGAAATAAGAACGTCTGTTCTTCACTCAAAATAGCCAAAATTTGTTGTAGGTTTGCATAGGGTCCAAAATAATAATTTTCTGAATCGATCTAGATTGATATATTATCCAGGGACTATATCTAAACGGACTGACAGACGGACATAGCTAGATGGACTTAGCTTTTGATGTTGATCTAGAATATATACACTTTATGGGGTTTGTCCTGACTCCCAATGCCTGTTACATATAAACTTATTAATATCTTAGGGCACTGGGTGAAAAAATGATTAATGCCGATATCGCCCATTCCGACTGTCTCTCCCGGAGATCTGTAACCAAACTTAAAATTAAAACTCTGGAGAACTCTTCAAAGTTTACTACAGAGAAACATATTTTCCATTCCCATATTAGCCTCCCTAGAATATTTGGGTTTTCGTATGTACATCATATTTTGTCAAATTGAGCTTTCGTTCCCATCCATTTTAATGAAATAAACAAATTTTTATATACCTTCTCAGTCTCCATACAAACCTATACCTAACCCAATTATTTTAATTCGTTCTACGGAACCAAAAAAATTGTTACAACAAAATTAATAAAGGTAAAAACTTTTTTACGCTTAACTTTAACCTTTATAAAGATTAAGTTTTTACGTATTTGATTACAATTGATATATCTACATAAGCACATGCACGTACTACATAAGTTTTTATGTACCTAAAAGAGCATATTTATATTGAGTCAGTGTATTAAAAAAAAGCTTCGATTTATTTCTTTCCATTCTTTCTTTTCTTATACTTCTGCATCTTTTTTTTAAACTTTTTTTTTATGTTCTTCAAAACACAAACACAGAGAATACCTTTCAAATAATTCTTTTTGCTCAAGATACTATTTGTATTGGTATATATATTGTGTAGTATGTATAGATTTTCTTTTTCTATTGTTAAAATTTTACAAAGGTTAACAACTAAAGTTTTGAAAGCGCTGCAACTGACAGCCAATATTATTCAACTGTCAATTGACAAAATGGATTTGCTAACGAAAGTACAACAACAATGCATATAAGTAAAAAAAATAATAATAATAAAAGTAAAGTTAAAATAAAAAAAAAAAGAAAATATTTTTTTTTTTTTTTTGTTGATGAAAACAAAAATCGAAAAATATTTGGTGAAAATTTAAATCACTTTTCAATACGCGACTGCTTATTTAGAATTATTTATTTACTTGTTTTTTTTTTTTTAAATCAAATTAAACAAAGTTTGCACATTGTACTTACAGAAACACAAATGATTGACAGATGAAACTGAATTTGGTGTTTCGTAATGAATTGAATTAAATTTCAAATTAAACGGAAATTTTGTACAAACCACGAAGAAGATGCTTATCAAAGTTTAGATATCTTTGTGCTATATGTAAAATTTGAGGGATGGTAAACTCCAGCTTTTGAATTAGAGTACGTAATTCCAAATATTTATATAAAATTATAAAAATATTTCTATGTCCGCTATGAACGTTGAAACCATCCAACTGATGAGTCTCAAGCCGATTTCATTTGAAAGGCAACAATGTAAATAAATTAAAATTCCACTAAAACATTTCATTAGGCACATTCGGTTCGTTCAAGAAGTCGATTTTCTAATTTTAATATACAAAAATATTATGCTTATTTATATGGTTTTTTATACGAGCCCCAAACATATTGTGGATTCGCTGCATGCAAAAAAATAAAAAACAGGTGTTTGCAGCGAGTCCCAACATATTATGGTTGCGCTGCAAACAACAAACTGGTATTTTTTAGTACGTTTTTATGTTCAAAAATTTTAAGCATATCCTCCATACAAAGTTTTCAGTTTTCCATGAAAAACTGTGTTCAATAGATAAAGATTTGCTTATTAATTTTCACAAATGAGTATAAAAATGTTCTAAAATCGGGTCTGTATTTCTATATACAGATAAGTTATATCTTGTCAAATCCATTTAAATTAATACCCACAAAGCACGTGCTATACACAAACCAAACCAAACATAACAAAATCAAAAAATTTTAATTAGAAAACCCACAAAAAAAAATTATACAATATCAAAATCTAAACTGCAACACTCTGCGGCACACGTCAAAATATTTGAAGCGCAATGACAGCCACAGCAACAGCAACATCGACCGGTAGTTGATAAACGCCCACATAATCAGCGTGATGCCAGTCAGTCAGTCAGTCATTCAGATACACAGGTCAAAGCAGGAATTAAGTGTTACAATTTAAGTTATGACAGTCGAAAAACTGTCAAATTTTGATGCGAGTCTGTCAAACAGAAGACAACAACAACACCACAAACAACACGTCCGGTGGTAAACGAACGTAAGAAGGGTTGTTGTTGGTGTATCTATGTATCTCAACTAGTCAAAAAGCTTAGAAAGTATATTATGCACAAACAATTCGAAATACTTTAAACAAGAAAAAAATTCAACACATATTGCAGTTAACTACTTGCACAGTTAAGTAGTTTATTTTCGGAGCTAATCTTAAGCGCAAACAATGCAAAAGCCTTTAGGCTTAGACAACTCCAACGAATGAAAATGGATCTATTTAAGAGGAAAACAGGCAGGCACACACGAGGCGCGTGCTACGTTTCCAAATACAAAACGAAATTCAATTACAATCGCAACACGTAACACGCAACACGACGCAGCAACATTGATGAAAAACACGTGGCACTGACGCTGCACAGATTGACTCAGATTGCTCAGAAGATATACATAGTATGTACTTGAATATAATATATACAGAATATATTATATATAGACAGAGAGTCTGACAGATATTCGTCTTTTTAGCATAACAAAAAGCGCTTTTTTTTTTTGTCTTGCAGCAGACAGGAGTCATTGTACTTTTGTGTTAGATCGCAACATTTTCAGAAATCTTTGGCAATAAGTTTTGTTGTGTTTTCTTAACTTAAAAAGCTGTCATAACAATGATATAAATGTTAACTTAAAATTGTTCTAAAAAGTTTATTTAATCTGAAAATAATACAAAAGGTCACAAAAGAAATTATTTAGTAAAATTTTGAATGCGAAATTTTATTTACTCAGTTTGTGAAGTATCTCTTAGATACATATTCATATTTCACAACGTATAAGTCTGTATAATCTTCTATATTGGACTAACACGTGGTTTTGATACTTTATCTGCTTAGGTCTACAAAAAGTTTAAAATTCGAGTTTCAGGAAAATATCTTTCAAATTGAGCGAATGAAACGTGTAACTAAAGACAGACGGGCGGACTGACGGACATACAGGCGGATATGGCTAGATCGATTCTGAACTAATCATGAATAATTAGTACTTTATGTGGTCTCAGATGCCTCCTTAAAGCGTTATTTGGTGAACCCTGAAATAAAAGTACTACTTACCCAAACGTTTCGATATCTCCGAATTGTGCATTTTAGGATTATCCTGGGCAATTTTACGTCGTTGTAGTCTAGACCAAACCATAAACGCATTCATTGGACGTTTTATATGTTCCTCATTCTGTCGTTTTGTGGTATTTTGTATCATTAGGCTAAAGAAAACATCACTGGAAACCAAAAAAAAGGTTTTAAAGTTTATAAAAAAGTTCTAACTCTCATTCAGATATATTCATGTACCTGGCACTATTACCACTATTCATGAGTGTTCCCATGTTCTGGTGTAAATTTGTTATCGGCGACGCTTGTGAATTGTGATGCAGATGTGCAGCTGCAGCGGCAGCCATGACGGAAGCGGAGCTTGGAGCACCCGTTGAGTTTGTCGTTGAAAAATTTACCGAATTCGGTGACAGCTGATGATGATGTGTATGATGCGCGGCTTGTTGATGATGTAAATGATGCGAATGCTGCAATTGTTGTTGACTGAGTGAATTAGTTGGAGTATTATCCTGCAATGAGGAGGAAGAGGACGATGCCGCAGCAGAATGTTGACCAACAACTGTTGCCGGTGGTGTTGGTAACGGATCGGATGCAGTTAGCAATGAGGAGGAACTATGACGCAAATGTGCGTTAGAATGTGAATGTGCAATGGCGGATGAGCTGCCGCCGCCGCCAGTCGGTGAACCGCTATTACTACTCGAACAGTGTAGACTATTCAAACAGTTTAATGACAACTGATGATGATGATGATGATTGTTTGACGGTGGCGGATGTGCTGCAGCGTGTGAGTGTGCAAGTTGATGGTGTTGCTGTTGTTGCTGTTGATGTTGTTGCTGCTGTTGCTGTTGTTGCTGCTGCTGCTGTTGTTGCTGTTGATGATGTTGTTGTACTGCCGCTGCCAATTGGCCTAAATGTGCTCCAGTTGAACAAACTGATGCAGTTGCTGAAGCTGGTTGAAAATGATTTTGTAGACTCTGAGCGCTTGATATTGACAATGGATGCGTTAGTGATAGGCCTGAAAGCGATAGATGTGTCGAAATGCGTTCCATCATTTCGTTAAGGAAATTTCCGAAGAAGTTATTTGCCCCACAGGCAATATGTTGTTATAAAACGATTTCGTCGTATTGATAAACGAAGAGTTTAAAATAATCTTCGAAAGTTTTTTTGTTAAACTATTTCTGAAAAGAAGAAGAACAAAAAAAAATGTGAGTTAAAAACTGTTGGTAGCTGGATTGTAATAATAAATGCAAAGTATTTTCTTAATAAATGTGTAAATTTAAATATTTTATATTGCCATGGACGGTCCCAGCAGTACTGAAGATTGACCCATGACCAGTTAACTGATTAACCGAGCCTGATCAGCATTGTGCGGTGTCAGCTCAATATAAAAGGCGTCTAAAGAGAAGTTCCTCGGGTTGAGGTTGGTTCAAGTGGGATCCCCTTAGCTGTAAAACGACGACTTCCAGAAACGTTTTGAGGACCATGATGTACCTGGAATGTACGTGCCCTTTGTAAAGACGGCGCAAAAGAAGAACTTCAATTTAAGAACAGTCATAGTTGTCACCCAGGAAATGAAATGAACTGGTCGATAGGCTTAAGGAAAATTAAAACACGGCAGTATATAATAAATTTTCAATCAAATTATAACCATAGCAACCGCAGACACTTGTTTAACTCAAAATTAAAACTTTGAACTTAAAAATCTCTTTAGAAGAGTTGCTCATGAATTAATTAGTCGTGTAACTGAATAAGTGGATTGGAGAAGTTGCTTTTATTTAATTGACATAACCCATTTGGAATGAACTTTTGTGTAGAAACCTTTTAACAATTGTGGCTATTAGAATGTTTGGTCGTGTGCCAAATACATGCAACCCCCCTTTCGATATGCTACTGCTTGGACAGTTCTTCCTTCGATTTTGATTTTTTTTTTTTTTGCGAACGGAAAGGCAAAGTAGCACATTATACCATGAGAATCATTCGTTTAGTTTTTCATAAAATGCAAAAAAAAAAAAAAATGTCAACCCTTGAGTGTGTACGTACCCCCCCCCCACTAAATGTACTTGAAATCAAAATATAACAATAGAACATTCATTATATTTATAGCACTTAAATCGGCACACCATGAATAAACATTCGCATTCGCATTCAGCATTCAGTTGCACAGTACAGAGAAGGAACACTTTTGGATGTCAATGGGTTTCCGTTAACCTTAAAACCTTCTAAATACTTCTTAATGAAAAAAATGTGTTTCTATTATTTTCAATTTGGAACCGCAGACAGACATTCTTTGCAATCACATTCAGATTTACAGAATTGAAGGAATCACCCCTTTTTTTTGAGACTAACACTTTAAATGTCCACTCTGAATGAAGTTGAACTGGTTACTGGCTACTGAAGCAGCATTGTGTGTTGTGTTGTGTTGTGTCCTAGATTAAACATTCTTTTGAGATTGATATGTATTTATTTTGTGCTTGTTTTTATATGAAAACAGTCCAAGTAATCCATGTCTGACACATACACACTTCATCGGTTGGTACTGAATAGCGTTAATGTGTTAAATACACTTGTAAAGGATTTACTCATCCTCCGAGCAGTCTTTAGCTATTATATAATATGTGTGAATCTGTGAGTGTTTTTTTAATTTGTTAAATGGTGCATTTTATTTACAAGAATTTTGAATATATATATTTTTTTTTTGGTTTAGGTTTACGATTTTGAAAAAGCTGCCATTAAATTGCTGCTGCACATGTTCCACAACACGACAAATGAGCTCAGTTCAATTCAGCTCATCTGGCCTTCTTTTTTTTGTCGCAAGTTAAAATATTAAAATCTAGACATGAATTAAGATTTAAATATATGAAAGTGTACAACAAAACCGCGGATACGCGGATCAGTTAAGTTCTTCTTTTTGGTTTTGGTTTTGCATTGTTGGCTTCCTGCCGACATCGCATTTAATCCTTATTGAGTGCAAACAGAATTTCGTGTCAGCTGCGTCATTCTTTTTTTATTTTTTTGAAGCTGTTCCTACTGTTCACAATCTATCTGCAGGCGCGTAAAAAGGTTTAAAGCCGGTTTGTGCCACTGATCTCCACGGGTCGTCCTAAAATCTTCCTGGTCACTTGCAAATAATCCAGCTGAGTATAAATTGCATAGCAGAAATTTTTATTTACTGTGAACTTTTTTTGTTACAGAAAAAATAAAAGCGTTTCAGTGTGGCAATGTAAGTCAAGATTTTTTTGAGATTTTTCTCAGTCATTTTTATATTTTTGTTGCATTCTTCTTTTTTTTTTTTTTTGACATACTTGGTTTTCAGTCCTTGAGCTATAATGTCCAACTGCTGCTTTTTTAATAGAAATATGCAATTTTAAACGGGTGTAGAGTTCATCACTGTCTCTTTCTGTTTTGCTTACATATTTTGGTGAGTTGCATTCAATATGAAAGTAAACTATGGTGAAAAGCGTACAGGAAATATGTTTATATCACTCTAGCCTTCTACGAGACTATATGTTTATCTCTCTCCAGCTATAACCTTTTTGATCACTCAAAGCATTGTTCAGCACAAGACACCATTTTTCAGATCTTTCAAGTATTGCGTTGCATCTTACGACCAGGAAGGATAAAGAACATCATATGAACGTTTTCCAGTTGAGTTCCACAGGTTGTTTTAACAAAACACAGACCATTTTATTATTTGCAAAATCATTTCATTGTGTATACATTCCAATCTGATTTTTTATTATTAGAAAGTCGGATCACCTATTCACCTGTCTAGGTTTGACATACAGTTGGACCTGACTAGATGATTGTATTGTATTTGTGTGGGGTCATTCATACAACACTTGAATATTTTCAAACTGTTACTTTGCTTGCACCATTGTCACCAGAAGAAAGACTGGTAATAGGCATACAAATGTTTTATACATTCCAATTAACTAACTGCAATATATAATAAACGAAACGATCGATACAAATTGCTACTCTTTAGGAGCTTGTATATCATGAATGACATTTTCCTAAAATTTATGTGGGCTAACATTTATTTTTATGTTAATATAAAGTTTAAGCTAATTTTTTAACAATTACATTGTTGGATAATACAAAATAACTAAAAAGAAAGAAATATAAGCTGTCTCCAAAGTGTCTGCTTAAGTCAATTTGTATCTTTACATAAGATCGGTGGCTCAGAGAGTGAAAGAGAGCGAGAATGGTGTGTGTAAGACAGAGATAAATTAATCCGCTGGCTACAGCGCGCTAATCTAGCAACACCAGTTAAAGCGTTAATAGATATCATCCCAGAAATTTATAGTATTTCTATAGTTTGAACAACAACAAAAACTACAGCAGCAGCAGCAACAACAG
Organism: Leucophenga varia; assembly: GCA_018903435.1. NCBI lineage: Eukaryota > Metazoa > Arthropoda > Insecta > Diptera > Drosophilidae > Leucophenga > Leucophenga varia. The sequence continues at coordinate 136,273 of JAEIFJ010001866.1, forward strand.
CGACAATGCAGACATTAATATGCAAATCTTGTTGCACAGTTGCAGCTTTAGATAGATATTTAGATACATTCGTGTTTCCATTCAGTTATCATGCAGCGCATACAGTTTGGTTTGGTTCAGTTTTTTTTCCAGTACGGCTCAGTTTTGTCAGTTTGACATCGCGCAAAAAGGCGCAGTAGGAGTAAATTGGCTTGCGGCCACTTGACTGACAAAGTATTCGAGCAGCAACAGCAGCAGCTACGACATAACAAACGTTTATCCACACACTTATTTAAATGCATACCAGAAGACCCTACAGATACATAGTATACTATATGTGTGTATCTATAAGATACACTCGAATTTGTATGCAATGTGAAGAGGTGTATTCGTTCATTTGTTCATACATTTGTGTGTCTGTCAAACAAAAATTATGATCGGCTTAGCCACATGCTGAGCTGCGAGCTGAGAGCTGTTTTGTTGCTGCAAGTCGAAACCAAGCGCTAAGGTATGCCAACCCAGTACACCATTCCAGGCCATTCATTGTGTTTTATTTTTTTTTTTTTCTTCTTATTGTATTTTTATGTAGTTTTTATATTCTTTGTGTAATATTTTGGTGGAACGCACAGTAGAGCTTTGAGTGTCTCCACTTTGTGTTGATTGTTTTCTTGTATCTCCTTATTTTTTATTTTCAGTTTAAATTTTTTTCATTTTTTTTTTGTGAATGAAAACTTTAATGAGCGTCCAAAAGTGCCTTCTTGTTATAGTATCTTATGTGTTGTGTTATATTCTATGAGCTGCTTCTGCTGCTGTTGATTTTGTTGCTGCTGCAGGCAGTTAAGGCCAAAGAGACAGACAGACGGACGGACAGACCAGACCCCCTAATGTTTGTAATTATTAACTTTCACACTCTCAAACAATCGATACAACCGATACAACTGTATAACATTTTGAGCATCCGTTTGGACATTTAAACAAATTTATATGATGCGACAGGCACGCATTCAAGACGTCTTATATGCATGAAGTTTGTGTTAATGTTCATTACTTATTTGTTTGAATTAGCAAGATTTACATACGTATAGGCCATAAATTGAAGAAAAGCAACATTAACTCTTTTAAAATGTAATTTCTTTAACTAATTTAATATGTAACCTACTCAATAATGTTAGTAAGGATCTATACAGTGCTATGTTCCCATTTTTCGGTACCACAAAAGTTCTGAAAATGTTCACACGATATTTGCAAAACGCTAAGTTTATTCGTTTTCAAATCGGTTGCAGTTAACCGAGAAATTGAACGGTCTGTTTAATAATCGATATACATTCTGTAAAATAAGTACTCGGAAATCGGATTCTTAGATTATCATGGTGTGGTTCAGTCTGAGTTTCTCCAGGATGCTCAAAAAAGTAAATTAACAATATTATTTAACCGTTTTGTGGAGCCTACGCGTGAGCATCCGCAGAAAACGGTCGGATTGTGGAAGCACAGCTCGTGAATTTTACGCGACGACAACGCGCCATATAATTTAGGAGTACAAAGCCAAACACTCAATAAATACCATCGAAAAACTACCTTATTCGCAAGATTTGGCTCCATATACCTTTTTTGTGTTCCTAAAACTAAAATTGCCTTCTCGGGGAAGTCGTTTTGAGTCCATCAATGCTATCAAACCAAAATTCGAAGAAGGTGCTGAATGCCATACCTCCGGCGGCTTATTAGCGAGCCATATAAGATTGACTTAGCCGCTAGAATCGTTGTATAGGCTCAAATGAAGCCCATTTTAAAGGCACAATAAATACCTGATCGATAGGCAAAGTTTGCACCGACGCTGCTATAATTTTATAGAGAGATTTGCAAGCAATAGACCATAGTTAAGACCTTGCGAGACTAACAGCTGCCATTACGGGGAATTGGCCCATTGGGGAACATGCGGCCAGATTAGATATCCCTTATAACAGTACCTGTAGAAGTTGTAAGGATGAGGACACTTCAGAAACGTTGGAATCGAGTAGACTAAGGCACTTGTAACGTTGGCAGTAAGAATCGCTGAGCAAACTGTCCCTATTATGTCCCTCCAAACTATGGTGCTTCCTTAACTGTACTGGTTGGCTCTGATCAGAGCACATCAGAGCATACAAAGACCACCTACGGAGTTTTCCCCTCAGCAAGCTTTATCTATCTACCGCAAGCAATAGAAAAGTCATATTATGGTGAGTTTTTCAATTGGAACTACGTTTTCAATACGATTTAATTTTAAAATATTCGTCCATCTGTGTGCTAATAATCTCTGGTATTCGTCAATTTACCGGAACTAATAAAGTTAAATTTTTAAAAATTAATTTAATATTCTTACAAAATCCGAAACCACATATATCGTATTCTGTGTATTCTGTGTATTCGTTGTATTCTTTTCATTTCACAATTGTGCAAATTGTGCCACATAAAAAAAATGAATATCATTTATTTAAATTTACACATAAAAAATATAATATAATTAATTCGAAAATATTTACACAATTGTTTATAACAAATTGCGCAAATGTTAATGCAAAATGAATTGTTTGATATTATATTGTATTTTAAATTGAATAAGTCGATTTACGTCATTTAACAATGTGAAATATAATACAATCATTTTTTTTTTTTTTTTTTTTTTGTCACATTTCACATTAAGTTAGCAACTATTTTAAAAATTCCATAAATTTCATTGCATTATTAGAAAGATTTAAAAAATGCGGATTAATTGTTTGCTTTTAAAATTATTTTATTTGCTCTAGTTTCAATTGTTCGATTTATTTATTTATAAAATAATACAATACCTTGAATAATAAAACATTTCCTTAAGTTCACAATTTTAATGCATAAAGATTTGTTTCGATTTTTTTTAGTTTAAATTTAATTTATTATTTTGTTATTATTTTTATTATTTTTTTCCTTCACATATAATATTTAGTTGCCTTTTAAAGCTACTTCATTGTATATTTTTGTTAGAACTCGATTATTATATGACAATACCAAGCTTTTGTATGCTATTTTTTATTTATTAATTTATTAATTAAATATTTTTTTGCACTGCAGTATTTTTATTGTTTATTGTATTATAATTTTATTCTTTAAGTTAGCACAATGCAATTGTATTCATTGTATTTTAATACAAAACATATAATCAAAAAATAAACATACGAACAATGTATAGATACATTCTATAGCAACAATATTGATTTTTGCAATTAAAATATACACACTTCAATACTTCAATATTTTTTTTTTTATTATTTCACATGTGTTTTATTTTTGTTGTTGTTTTGAAATTATTGTTTAAATTTTTATTTATTTTTGCATTCACTTGAAAAAATTTTCCACAGCACAACTTTGCCAATAAGAATGAAAACGGAAACTAGAATCTTTTGAACTGATAATATTTATATCAAAGCCAAAAAACTCAAAGACTACACAAATATTGACTTTGCGAAGTATTTTTTTTTTTTTTTTTTGAATTGAAATTCAAAAAAAATACAAATAAAAATAGCGACTTGCACAAACGACTGCGTCAAAAGGTTCTATTGGCTTTTGTAGCAGGCGAGTTACCAAATCACAAAAAAAAAAATTACAATAAGTTTTTTTTTTGACAATAAAAAAAGAAACAAATAAAAAAGCGAATACGCACACTTTTACATTTCTCACAAAAAAAGGCGAAAAATTTAACACAAAAAATGTATTCAAACGAGTAACAATTTTTTTTTCTATATACACAATATATATGTGTGTTTGTTGTTGTTGTTATTACACTGATTGTTGTTGTTTTTGCAAGTGTACATGCATATATAAATTTCTATGTATGTAGCAACATATAACGTATACGCAACGTTTACACAGCACAGGCTCCTATACAGAGCGCACACAGAGCAGAGCAGTCAGTTCCCGACGCGTATTCTTATTCGAATTCCGCGTAAAACGCGTGCTTTGCTTGCAGGCTTAACGGCAATAGGGAGCCTACTACTGGGGAATTGGTTTACAATTCCAAAACACAACAACACGTTTTTAGCGGCGCTTGCTCTTCTGCGTCTGCCCCTTTTTTTTGTGAAATGTTTTGGAGCGGAGCGGAGCTACTATGAAAACACACCCATCTTTGATTTTCTGTTTATGCCTCTCGTTTACTCTTTGTTATTCATATTATTTCTGTTATTGCTGTTGTTGTTGTTGTTGGCTACTATTATTGTCGTGTTGTCGTTCGGTTTTTGTTCGTTTTCGTTGTTCGTCGTGTGTGTGTGTGTTGTTTTTTTTTTGCCATAACTTGTTACATTTTGCAAAGTACACAAATACTAATACAAATATGTATGTACCTATTATATGCATACTTATACACATAATGAGCGATGAATTTCAACATAATTTTAATAAGCTCGTCAATGCTTCATTTTAGTGAAATGTTTTAATTAAAATTAATTAAATATTTTTTTGTTTTAATTTTTGTAGTTTAATAAAAATTAAAACATTTTTTAAAACAATAAAAATTACATAAATTTACATTACAAAAAAACATTAAAACAGCTGCACTCTTTTTCAATTCCAATTGAATAGAGCGCCAACATAAATACATATTTACATACATAACTAAACAAATTCTCTCTCTTGACTCTCTCAAACATTTTACATAAGCCATTGGCATTTTTGTTTTTGTCTTTCCTTTTGGCCTTATGCATTGCATAGCAGGTGGCTTTTTTTGTTGTTGTTACATATATACATATATATTCCAATTATGTCCATGTTGCAAGCGAGACAACTATAGTGTACACATATTGCTCTCTCTTATATTTTCTATAGTGGGCGTTTCCAATTGGATTTTTTTTTTGTTTGCTCGTTGTTGTTATTAGATACTTGACTGTTTCGTATTTTGGACACAATTTTTTGGTAAGTTGGATTATTTTTGTTGTTGTTGTTGTTGTTGTACAGAATTGACATTTAAGAGATATACTTAGTTTCTTTAAATCAGAGATAAATATAAAAGCTATTAGCTGAGTTTTTTTTTGAGCGCTTGTTTACAAAAAAAAAAAAATAATAAAAATAAAAAATAAAAAAAATACACTTATTCAAATGTATTTTTGTAGTTCAACAAAGTGGTATCATTTTAATGCAATTAAAATCCATTAAAAATAATTCAATGTTGTAATTCAATGCGTCTGTTTTTGTTGTTGTTATTTTATTTTGACCTAAACATAGAAATGTGCTTAAGTATTGATTGATTTAAAAAAAAAAATAAATGGTTGTGCCAAATAAATGTTAAAAAAATTCTCACAGTGAGCCAGAATGTTTTCAGTATACGGATTTGTCAGCCAGACGAATATTTTATTTAAGTATGTCCTAAATCCTTTTTCTGTTCTGGACATTACAAAGCATAATGCACCATTAGAGATTCCAATCTTGTGTATGCCTTTCAACATTTGATCCTCCAAACAAAGCGACGGACCGCTCTGATTTGATCCAAGTCCCCGGAGCCTCTGGCTCTATACGAAGCAGGTGGATTGAATTTTCATAAGTCATCACCTGACCGAATAACATTTGGGCGTTGGCGTAGTATGTATTTCATTAGAATTTCAAAGAAATCGCAAGATAATACTTCGCCCTGTCTAAAACGTCTCTAGGTCTGAAACACCACGGTTACTTTCCAATTTCATTTTTTTTTTTGCATGGTTCCAGTCTAGACATAATTTTATAAGCAGTTGGAAGGAAACTTATTCCACCGAATTTTTCAAAGACTGTGCGATCTCCATTTTTTTAAATTGGGCACATAACTTTTGGGTTCAAATCTCTAGAACACATTAAAACAGTTGATTCATACACCTAATGAACTCTTCTCTTTTGTTATTCTTCGATATTTCAAAAACTAAAACGAGCTCAACAATGGAACACATAAGATCCATTATTGTTGTGGAGATCCAGTTTCTCTTCTTCATTGGCGGCATTGTTCTCGTCCTCGCCACTAAGTAGAGCAGAGAACTGGTTTCTCCATAACCTAAGTAATTCCTGAACAACGGTAAACATGTTTCCATGTTCGTCTTTGCAAAAATAGACTCCGAGCTTAAAACCTTCACTCAAATACTGAATCTTTTATACTTTCTTTTAATTTCTCTCAGCATTGCTCGGAGGCTGGAGAAGTCTCTTTAAGTAGATGAGAAACTTTTGAAAGTTCCCTAGTTCTGTATATCCGTTAATGTATATATGTATTTGCAATAATTGTATTTCAAAGGTGTTTCAAGTTTTTAAAATTACTAATATAGAAAAATTTTTTCACCTTTATGATGTAACTGGAGCCATATTCCATTTATGACATAAACTGTACCAAAATAGCTGAACACACTTATATAAGCCTGTATACATACAATTGTACATTATATAATCCATTGTCTGGTACATCTTCAGGAAAATTGTAATGAATAGGAAGGTAGTTAGGTAGTTAGGTGGGTATGAGTAGATTGCAACATAGCGCAGCAATTGTCTGAATGAACAATTGCAATTTTTAACAATACTTTGCTGCACGTTCCGTTTGATTCCATACACGGCAGATAGCTCGTTTCGGCTTGGTTCGACTCGGTTAAGTTCGGTTTCATTTGGTTTGGTTTGGTCCTGCCATGCCATGTCTCGTTTCCTCTCCTTCTTCCGCTCAACTGTGTACTTTGTATATTATTTCATTATTGTCATGATATATATTTCCTATTTTTTATGTTGGTTGCTTTTGCATTGTTTTCTGTTTGTTTTGTTTGAGACTAAATAGAACTTTTATATTCTTCTTTTATAGAATTCACATTTTTAATACAGCACATAGAGCCAACTAGACTACAACAGCTGGTGCTGCTTCTGGTGCTGCTGCAGCGGTGTCATTGAATTGATCCAAATGTTAATAAGTGAATTCATATTAATCTGTTCTCAGTACAAATAATAATAATAATAAATTCGTATGTACTTGGCTTTTGAACTGGGATTATGTTTATCTTTTGTTTGCTTATTTATTTGTTTGTTTGTTTTCTAATTGAAACATTCGAATAAAAAAAAAAAAGAAATTTATGAAAAAAGTACTTAAAATAATCAAGCATAAGTAATGAATGACTTTTTGAAGACTTTTAGTCTTTGTCAACAACAACGAAAGAAATTATGCAAATGGTTTTTTTTTGCGCTTTTTTTTACTCTTTGGGAATTATGTATTTATTTTTCTTTTTGATTTTTTTTTATATGAAATAAAGAAAAAGTTACTGAAAAAAAGCTTTCTTTACGCTTGAATGCTTTCTTGTTAGAATTGTTTTTGTTTGCGAATTTCCCTTGGGAACTTTTGCCATTTTGAATGCAAAATTAAAAATAATTCTAAAGTGAAATAAATTATAGAATTTTTTTAAAAAAAAACTAGAAAAATTAAGAAAATATGTTACTATTGGATGAGAGAGAGAGTTTCAATTTCGATAAAAGGTTTTTCTTTTTAAAAAAAGGCTTTTCTTTTAAAACATTTTGAAGTCGAAGACGAAGTATTGCAAAGATGATTCCATGCGGATCAATGCTAAACGTTTCAGAAGTTCTCAGAGTCATTGGAAGTGCATAAGTCGGCATTCAACAAACGCCTAAAATGTTATGGCCAATTCCGAAAATCCTTGCCTTGCTTCGTCTTTCGTATGTCTCTCAGAATCGTCGAAAGCGGGGAGAGTAGGATAGTTCCGTGCTTTATTTTAAAATTTTGAAAGTAAATCAAACTGCAACTTTTTTCATTTGGAAACTGTACCCTTCAGTATGTTTGGTATGGTATGAAAATTCTTCGAGTCATTAGGGAAAGGACAATTGAGATGAGATAAATCTTTGTAAACTGCAGTCATGCAGACGGACATTCACAAAGATATCAACTATTTTGGGTCTGCTTCCTTATTTGCAATCATATATGTTACATATTTTTCATGGTTTCATTTTTGGTAAGAAAACCGATATAAATCGGACTCTGCATGGAAAACATCTTCAGAAAAGTATCTTCTCTTTACGTTAAGGATACTTGAGCACATGCATTTGTAATAGATCAATATAAAAAAAAACTTTTGTTTATCTCCAATAACTGTATCAACTCACATGTAACATAATACAATATATAATATTGTTTCTTCGATTGTTTCGAGACTCTTCTCAATGGAACCCATACAACGTTCTTAAACGATTAGCATCAGCTTCAATTTCAATTTGAAAAGCCACAAACAAACATTTTGCAAAAAAAAAAAAAATTTTGTCAAGTCGAGCATACGAGAAAGTATAATAAAAGAATTTGTGGACAAGACAAACGATACTTTCCCGCCACACAGATCGTTATACAGATTAGACATTTGTGTGTGACAATGTCGATAGATGGGTCACCAAATAAAACTATAAAAAAAAAAATGTACATATGCGATTGCAATCAACGCTTGAGCGCACCTAATCCTTTGCGAATTTCTAAAGATGCTCGAAAACAATCATCAAAATCGAAAGTAGGGGAGCAGGAAATCGTAACGTACTGATTTGCAAATATTGATAAAAATGACAAATCCAGAAATAAAACGTATAAAAAAATTTTTTTATTTCAACATTTTTTTTATTCCGCAACGTAGTAATTAATTCGCAAACTTGAAGTTGATTCTTAAAAAAAGCAAAGAAAAAGAAAAAATGGCAATTGTATGTAATCTCAGAAATCTTTATAAGAAAAAAAGAAAATTTATACACTTAAAGGGGGCTCACAATCATTCAAATGAATGATTGCTGACTGACTTGGCTCTTTGGTTGGCTGCTTGGCTGGCTGGCTGCCTCGCTTACCTTTTTTACATACAAAAAAATATTTCCTTTGGGCTTATAAATTCTTTGTTCGCATTTTTCTATTAAAAATCTTCTTTTTTTTTTAATAATGGAAAAATGAGCAAGCGATTTGCGGATTGTGTAAAATTTGAATAAAGAACGAAAAGAAATGCAAAAAAAATAAATGAAAAAAAGAAGGTTGCTAGGTTGAAGTTCTTTGAAAGTTGTACGAATTTTGTTATATTTTATAATATAAAAAAGTAGGCGGAGGATAAGTTGTTTAGCATTTTCAGTTTTTTTTTTTCTCAAAGGCAACCTAGCAATCGTGTTGAGTGTCCTAAATGCGCAACGAAAGGATCAAGTCACATACAGATAGATACAAGTAGTTTGTATCTATGCAACTAAATTATTGACGCGGTTACATACCTTAAATTTCACTTCATTCAAAAAAAAAAAAAGGAGAAAGAAAAAGACAATTCATTGAGCAACATTCACTCTACAAGAGCAAACATTATGAAGCCTAACGAATTTCTCAATGATAGACTCCAGCTGGGTAACGTTTCAGCGTTTGGCTACACAAGGATGCGAAAGGTGTCGAAAATCTGTAATCCGTTTTGAGGCCATTTAAGAACCGAACCGCCTAGACTGTGTGACTACACGCTCTCTCCGTCTGTCCAACCGGCCACCATGCACAACAAAACACACACTCACATTAAAACCGAACACCTTTGTCAATTCACATGAATGACTGAAAGAATGAATGAATGAATGAATATTCTATTTGGTCAATTTATTGTCTTGCCAACAAGTATCTAGACTTCCTGTGCTCTGCACTGCACAGACAGACAGACAATAACAATGATAATAATAATAAAAATGCGCACAGTCACACTTAGACATTAACAATGAATGCAACCATTTTGTAGGAGTTTTTCCATTTGAGTTTCTTTTTTTCTTCTATTTTTTCGGCTTTTGTCTTTCAGGATGGTCATGAATGGATGGAAAATAAGAACGTGCAGCTAAACAATAGCGCAGTATGTTGCATTCACAGTCAAAGTGTATTCAAAAGGAGTAGAGATAAAAAAAAATAAAAAAGATAGATGAAAAAAGATACGCACAATAAAACATCTTCTAAAACATTTATTTTTTTTTTATTTTTTATTTGAAAACGGCAGCGCATTGCATATCTTATGAGTCAAGTGGATAGGATTGCTAAGCATCCTTTTGACTGTTTTTAAATGCATCTCTTCTTTTTTTTTTTAATTGACTGCATTTAAAGTAATGCTCCAAAATCATATAATACAAAATCATTTTCCCAAGCGGCTTAGTGCAGTTCCTCTTCTTATTCTTATTATTATAATGGCGTAGAATTCCCATATCATTCAAATTGACAGAATTCCTTTTTTTGATAAAATCAGCAGCATTTTTTGCATGTAATCATGCGAAACATTTCACAAAATTACAAATGGATTTTTTTCCCAAGCTTCTTTTTAGTGTTAATGATTTAACGCTCATGCTCAGTAGTTGGTCAGTTCATGGTTGTTTGCATGGGAGTGAGTATTAATGTAAGTGAATTATTATTCCTTGAAATAAATTGAAATAAATTTTTTTTCTTGGTTTTTTGGATACTTTGCATGAATTGAATAAATTTCTAACCACAAAATATTTTTTGGAGAACGACCCTCAAAATGGCTGGAAACTAGAAATATGTACATCTGCTATGTTAAAGGATAATATTATCGCAAGAAATAATTGCTGTTAAGTTGGAATTTGCCACAAAAAAAGAATCAGGTATACACGAAGAATGATCTATTTGAAGATATTTTAAAATTTTAAATACGATCCATATCCAATGCAAATGGCTAGAGATGGGCGCTTGATATCGGGATTCATGGGACCATTGTGAAAATTTCTGGAATAGCCAGGATCAGGAAGGAAGTAGATCTGGTAAAGAACAACAAAACTGTATACTTGGAATTTTCGAGAGATCCTCAAAATCTGGTTTATGGACAAAAACTGATTAAACCCCTCTTTTTTTCATTTATGAGACTGTAACTTAGTAAACTACGAGCATAATTTTATTTTTGAACCTGTTTTGAGAGGAAAAACCCATTTCAAATGGGGGGCTATAACCAAAAATAGGCGTAGCACCTTGATTTTGACATTTTAAATTGAAAAGTTAAGTTCCAAACTTTAGCATATATTTTGACCGAATAAAATGCGTAGAAATATACAGACAGACGGATATGGCCTTTAGTGCATCACAAACTTTCCGACAAACTGAATATACTCGTTAACACTAGTCGTAACGGCTTTAAAAATGTCTTACGTGACTATTTTTTAGTGTCTAAGAAAATCGGTTTTATATGGAAAACGGATTGTGGTCTGTCACGGGACCATGGGACCTACCAGACAGTTGCAAAGAGCGAGATCAGTATAAAAAAATTCTGGATCAGAATACGTATTTTTCGTGCGCAACTCTACTTCGGATTACTGGACCGGTCAAAGTTGGCAGTGATTTTCAAAATTGCTTAAACAAATAACCTTTCGAACTATGCGACGAACTTGCCAAATTTGAAATTCCCAATTAGTACCAGCTAAATTTGAACGTCTGAGGCTTGTGCGCTATTTTGAATGAGGTTTAGAGCGGAAGACAGCACTATTTTTCTATAAGTGACATATGTATGTCTACAATATCTATAATTGAGCTATTGAAATATTGAAAGGATTCGATTGATTTGTAATTTATTTAAATGAGACAGAGGCTGCCGTTAAGTTGATGTCATATTTTGCATAAAACGTATTCATGCTGAAAAATCAGAGTTTAGATACATTTCACTTCTACAGAAAAAGAAAACCGGCAACCCCTAAAAATGAAGTCATATTCATTAATAAAAAAATTAATTCGCAACAAATGAAATATATTTAAAAAATTATTGCAAATACATTTGTGCAAAAAATTTTAAAGTGGGCGCAACCCAACAAATGTCAGAAATAAATGAAATAAAAAATTGCAAAACTGCATTGTGCAAAATTTTAAAATTGGAATCAAATCGATAGTTACAGAAATCACATTAACCCTTTCTCCCTTTTTTTATTTCATTTGTTCTATTTTACACGCCTTCTGGAGCATAAAAATTTATGCGTTTTCTAAAACATACAATATAAAAAGGTTTTAAATGGATTTCTAGTTTAAGCGCTCCATTCAAAGAAAATAAAAGGCGTTTTTCTTGACACCACCGAATTTTATTGTAAAAAAAAAGTACATCAGTTTCTTTTCACGCTTGTCATAAAGAATTTGTAATTTTTAATGGTTTCGCATATTATGCGAAAAAATAATGATTGCAAAATCGTGTTCCGAGACGCTGTGTTAATAGATGTATTTTTTTTTTGGATGGGGTGTTTCTTATAGTTTTTATTTGTAATATTTGCCATTTGCGAATTTTTTATAAATCTCTCTCTCTCTCTTTATTTTGCTGTTTAAAATTAATTACAACAGCGTAAGGCAGCCATCAGGCGTTGTTGTTCCATACACAATAACGAGTTATTTTATATACATTTGTGTAGCTGATTTCCATAATTCAAGTGTCATGTCATGCTCATGCATTCTTAACAGCTGACCTTTTATGCCAGATACATACTTGAAATGTATCTTTAAAAAAAATCGGCAGCGTCATCTCTAGAAGTTTGTTTTATTTTAATTTACAATGTCCTTGAAAAAAACATATATTCGCGCGCTGTCAGAAACGATCTGATCTAAAGCTGTCAAAATCAACTGGACTATTGTCGCGCAAAACAGCCACCCTAATCAAAATGCACAAAGTAAAAAAGCGCTATGGACCACATTAACAGATACTCAAAGTATCTTTTCATTTTGTATCTATAGCTACAATGACAAACAAATAGCAGCATTTCAAATCATAAAATTCTTCTTCTAACTGACTTCATTAAAAAGTTTTTGCTACATCTTTGAAGTTGCCACTGATTGTACATGTATAAAATGTGTGTATCTGTATCTATAAGAATCATTTATTTACTTCGAATTGTAGTAACTCAACATTTACAATGCTACTTCATGTGAGAATAAAAAAAAACTGTAACACCTTTGCTGACCTCTCGACTTGAATTAGGGATGCGCAAAATATAAAAAAAAGAAACGAAAAACCCTTTTCAAAGAAATGCGCGTTTTCTTGATTTTTATCTTTACAGATTCCGGTTCTGCGTGTTCAACTCAATTATCACTGTGACCATAATCAACGTTTTTCTTTTAACTTTAGCTAATTTTTTAACTATCTTTTGCCCTTTTCAATCTTTTCGATCTTGTCTAATTTTATTACTGTGAACCAGGTATTTAGGCTTACCCCGGCTGCCCTTTGCCTTTTTGTCTTTTACAATTGTTTTTGTCATTGCTGCAAAAGGGTAAAAAAAGAAAATTGAAAAATGAAAATAATAATAAATTTAATTCATTTACAGATAACGCAATTCTTTTGCGTTGTCAGTTTTATTTGTTTCAACTTTAATTGCAACAAATTGCAATTCTTGAATTTGTGCGTGCATAAGAAGACGTTTACCATAAAATTTTATACGCTACATAGTAGTAAGATACTTTGAAGTAATATTGAACAGCAGAAATGCACTCTATGCATCTCAAAATCATGTGGTACCTTTCAACTAGACGAATGCATTGGATCTAAACAGAAACTGTGCGATCGTAACTGATTTACAGAGTTCAGATCTGTTTGTAAGCAACGATTACGTCCAGTTCTACATGCCTTAAGCTCCACATGCTCACGGTAGGCACTAGTCTGCACCTTTGTACTACTACGAATGACTCAAAAAGCCGCCATAAAAGCTTTACAAGCGATCACATCTGCTCCAGAAGCTTTCTGGTGATCAGGAAAGCAGAAGATGCTCTTGCACATGTCTCTACTACTAAGCGGGTGCTCTTGCGAAAAGCCTAGCTGTAGCAAATTTAAGAAGCAGTGGCCCATGAATATTCTGGAACAGCTACTTTGACACACATTCTGACTTGCATCACTGAAAAAATGCACCAGTAGCGCTTCTAATCAACTGAAACATATTTGCCAGGACATTACTGTCCAGGGCCCAGAGATTGCATCATTTCCATTAGTCCATCTGTCCGAATATTTTCACGGTCAGAATTTTTTTTTTTTATTTCACAAGACTTTTTCTTTATATATAATATAATAAAATCGAATTACATACATATACATATGTATGTATCTCATTATGTACAACACAAAAAAAGTAAATATCCGTATCAAAGTGTAATCAATCAGTTTTAGATACTTCAAACTATAAGTGCTCAATGTCAAAGCGTTCTCATTATTGTGGTTGCTATTCAATCAAAAGAAAAGGAGAAGGAAAATACATATATTCAAATTCCCGCATTAAACAAATCCCTGTATTCATCAAAAATTTCTTTTCATCTCAGAAAATACAAAATAAAAAGAAGAAAACCCACCCAACATAATAGCCACTAACGCCCTGCTTTGTCAATAATGTATCTCATCGAAACGAAAAATAAGAACAACTTTGCATTTGTCCAGCGATTAATGCTTTATAATTTACGCCTGAACGACAGCATAAAAAGTCTTAGTTGAACAAATATAAAAAAAAAAGTATCTAGATACATAAAAAACGTATTCGTATTATGTAAGAAATTCATTTTTACGACACATTCTTTGCTTCATATTTTGTATATACGCTTTATATAAAGTGTGAAAAGTATATTTAATTTGACATAAAGTTTGTTAATGGCTTCGGTGAATGTCGAGAAAACAAGTTACAAAAGTTTGCATAGCCTCTTCAAGTCTTTTGCTATTAGCCTTTTACACAGTTAAAAATTTATTAGATTGATTAATTTACTGTACGCTTTTTATTGTGTAGCGTATTCCAGCTACGGTATTATTCAAGAAAGCGTTTTAATTTTTTGTTCTTTTTGACTTTTGGTTAAGTAAAAATCTAAAAAAAAAAATATCAAAATAAAAAATGAAATATTAAGAAAAGGAAAAAAGGACGAATCCCTTCCAAATTCAATGAGCTGCTGTCCACTTTAAGAAGCTTTTAGTTGTATATAATATTTTTTTTTTTTGGTTCATTTTTTTGTGTGTATAAATTGAATGCTTTCTCCATGACAACCCTCCCAGTCGCCTGGTCAAATCATGCATTTGCCACAACTTTTGTGATGCGTGAAATGGTCACCAGTTAATTTGGGGCGTAAATCGGATTTTGACGATGAGATTTTGGCACTTGTGGCTTATTCAATTAGTTTGTGTTATTATATATATTTATATGCTCAAAGATGTTAAGAAGCTGTGTACAAATAAGACAAAACAGGGAAAAACGTTGACTTCGGTAGAACACGAAGCTTAAGTACACATCACACGAATTTTTGAATAGGGAGGGGATCAGTGGTCGTATATAAACCATATTCAGATACAATATTGATATCAAATTTTAAGCTAAAACTACAGATGTAATAATAATTTTGTTCAAATTAATAGAAAGCGGGAGGTAAGATTGAATAGAGCTAGGGTGTAAGGTCACTCAAATATACTTAAAAACAAGCAAGCAAATTAACTAGCCAGAAAAGTAGCTGTAACACCAATGATCGTTCCAGAACCCCATAGAGCTATCGGGGGACACACGATAGCTGCGTTAATGCGAAATGTAAAAAACTCTACAAGAACAACATGATGGAACCAGATCAATGGTTAAAGAGACACCTATCAGCATCACGAACTTCTAACCCGACACACTGTCATTTTTTTTTTAGCCCTTGTCTTAAGGGAATGCTTAGTGCAAGACACAACTAAATCTGAAACCTAACAATCTGTGTTTTTTTTTTTAAATAATTCTTGGGCAATAAAAATTTAATATCCTTAAAATGATAGAGCTTTGTGGTGTATGAAAAATATATTTACCGAACCATATCCGAACACGGTTTAAGATTTTGTGTGGACATAATTTTTTTTTGTTTTAGGAAAAACTTCATTTTAGGACCACAGAAACATTAGATCTCTCTACGATCCATCATTCAAAATCAATTGTTTCTTTAGTTTGCAATAAACAAATAACATTAGAGATGATCCAATGCCTGTTTTGAATCAAGTAATCTATTCAGTAACTCACAGGTGCAGTATAATTTTAAAACTCAAATTTTTTCAGTATACAAATTACTATAAAGTATATAAGACACACACACATAGAAACACATAAAATGTACACAAACTTAAGGGACAACATCTGTTTAAAACAAACAATATAAACGATTTTTTTTTATATCTTTTGCTTTTGAACTCTAAGAATACCCAGCCATGTTGACCTCTTGTGGCAAAAAAATGTTCGTTTTGTTTATATACAAAAAGATACTTGTGGCCAAATAGATTATAATTTGTAACAATTTAAAAACAAGTTAACCCCAAAAGGATTAGCTGCAGTACAATATACGCCCAAAAAAAAAAAAAGAAAAGATATAAAAGTATCTTTAGAGAAAAACAATTTGTTAAAAGCAACAAACAAAAGCGCAAAATTTTAAACAAGAAACCTAAACAATACGAATGATACAAATAAGCCAAAATTGTTATTTCAAGAACCACAATGAGTCAAAAGAAGAACGCAGCATTGTGCGAATATGGGTCAGTTGCATTTATGTAAATAGAATTTTATACATTTTAAATTTATTTTTATTATTATTTGCTCACGTGTATCATGCTTAAAATGATTTAACATGCAAGAGAGCACCGAAAGATATTGTATCTTACCTTAAATGATTTTCTATTATTTTGGTAAACGAAACGTTTCGTATGAGTGCAGCGTGCATTGTGTGCCGCTTTACTTTCTTTATTAGAAAATAAATAAAAAAAAAAAAACTTTTACATTTCAATTGCAACAATTGTCACACGCTTTTTTCTTATTTTTTACTTCGTTTAACGCGAAGAATGAGTCTTTATTTTGTTTATTTTTGTTAAATTTTTCGTATCTTTTTTGAAACAAACTGTAATTTCCAACTGTCACTAGCGACTTCATATTTTGATAAATGAGCTTATGCGACAGTTATTTGACAATTGGACATTGTTTCGCTTACTTATAATCACTTATTGACAAAAAAATCGAAAGAAAAAAAACTGGTAGTAGTTTCAATAAGATATAAATAACCGTTACATGATCACAGTTAAATCAAAAAAAAAAAAATCAAAACGACAATAAACGAAACAAAAAAGCGAAACAAACCAAACCAATCAGACCTAATCAGAAAGACCACTAACCTTTCCAAATCGGATATTGTGCACAGATATTATTTTTATTATTATCATTATTATTTTTATTGTTGTATCGAGAGATCGATAGATACAATATATGTTATAGATAGATACTTATGTGATTTTATATATTTTAACGACAATTTTTGCATTGAAAGTGGAAAGAAACATTTTTATTATTATTTTTTTTTTAAATCTGAAATCTTTTTGAGCTTTAGCGCTTTCACTTACAAAACATAAATTTACATATGACAGTATAAATTGGGTATATTAGAAAGAATTTGCACAATTTTAAGCTTTAGGCAGTGTCACATCTAGACATAGCTCCCATATATGAAAAATGGTTTATTAAAGAAACGATTTAGTTTTTATATATCGAAAAAATATACATATATACATTATAGAATGCTCTATTCAAAAAATGAACCATGGTTCAGATGGGATCACTATAGCATATAATTTTTGAATATTTTTTTTTTTATTAAAAAGTGTTAATACATTTTAGTAAGCCCTATTCAAAAAATTAACCATGGTTCAGATGGGATCACTATAGCATATAGCCCCAATACTAATCTATCATCCATTTTTGAATATTTTTTTTTTTTTTAAAAGTGTTAATACATTATAGCAAGCCCTATTCAAAAAATGAACCATGGTTCGGATGGGATCACTATAGCATATAGCTCCAATACTTATCTATCATTCATTTTTGAATATTTTTTTTTTAAAATAAAAGTGTTTATTCAAATAATAGCAATCCATGATCACACATGATTGAAGTATAATCTTTGTAGCATATAGACCAATTAAAAAAAAATCAATCCAAATATCGTGTTAAAGCTTTTACTTGTTTTTTTTTTTTTTTTTTTAAATAATAAAAAAATAAATCTTTCTAATAAACCCAATAAAAACTTTAAGCCATTTTTTTATATTAACTATAATTGTTGTCAATGTACTGTACTTCCAATCCAAACTCATATACACTACATTCGATTGCAAAGAAAAAAAAATTAAATAAAATAAAAATAAAAATGCGCGAAAATTGCGTGAGATTTCATATATGAACGTTGAAAGCATTGATAAAGTGTGCCATTCCTTTGGGTTAGTGTCGGACCGATGATTTAGCATCTCGTTACATAGTGTATGGGGAGGTAGTATTGTGCCAGGACAACATATTGAACCGAGTGGATGCTAAGGAATGCGGGCAGAGTGTATGCATTCCGTTGCTTAATTGAGCAGATTTGCTTCCACATGTTCTGTTGATTTCGATTTCTGCCATATGTATTATTATTGTGCTGTATCTAGAAATGTGTGTCTGTCTGTGTGTGTGTGTTTGTGTCTGAGCTAAAGCAGACCACACTTTGTGTGTGTCTAATTTAATTTATGTGGGTGTGCTGATTTGTTGTGATAAATAAGTCACAACATTTCGTATTGTTGCTGGCAAGAGCTAATCATATTGTAAAAATTTAATAAATACGCGTACCTCACACTGCGTCTCACTTACTCATGTACAAAGTAGTTGCTTATTATTTGTAACTCAAAACAACTATGAAGGAGAAGTGGAAGAAGCTTCAAAAAAGTTTTATTTCGAGTGCATCGATTAAGGCCATAAAAATTTAGTAGTTCTCCAAGTTTATACGTTTGTGGCATGGGATTAGTGTTGCATATTAATTCGTTTTTCGGAAGTCGCTATTCATTAAAAGTCTGCTGCTAGGTTTGACACCCTATGGCGTCGCATTCTAAATCATTTGCACCGTGAAAGGTTTGGCATAAAAGTTGTTGTTGTTGTTTTTTTTCGTCGTTTCATAATTTATGACGGATTTTATAGTGCGATATGTTATGCTCTCGTTTTGATTATAAAAAAAAAAAAAAAAAAAAACGAAAACTGGTTTTATATGCTCTGTCCTTGTGTGTGAGTATCTTTTATAAAAAGTATCTCAACTTTTTATTCTTGTGTAATCTGAAATTCTTTACATCTTCAATTTGATAGTGATGGCTCATTTGCGCATTGTTGTCTTCTGATTAGTTTACACTGTACAGTGGCATCTTTTATTTTCAAAAAAAAATTGTTTTATTTTAGACATTCTTCGCTCTGCGGCACGGCACAACTTCTAAATGTTTATTATATTCGCAGGCCGCAGGGTATTGTAAAGTCAATAAATTCTTCAATAAATATGGATTTAATTTTAATTTCAAGTTGATACTTGGGTCAACTCATTAGGTGCGATTCTTCTGCTCCTCGTTGTTATTGTTGTTGTTTTTCTTGTTGCAGCTATGTCTTTTATTATTATTGTTGTAAATCATTGTTCATCTTGAATAGCTATCGAGCAGGCGGTTAAATTCCTGAGTTAGTTTTACACCCTTCATAAAAAATTGGAAAGAAATATTACGAATATTTCGAAAAGTTGGAGTCATATTAAAGTATACAGTGAAAAGTTTAAAAATAATTGAGAGAGAATTACCTGTTCCAAAAAAATGTTCCACGAAAACTACTCAGTTTCGATTAGAGATGAGCTTCGGGACGGGAATCCCTCGGAATCCCGTGGGTCTCTACCTTGAAAAAAATACAAAAAAATAGTTAGTTCCGATCAGTACAACTAGAGAAGATGTTTTGAAGTAGAAATGGGCTTGGGACACCAGTGTTCATTTGTGATAAATACAGGAATAGGTTGGACTGGAAATATACGGACGCCATAGCTTATTCATATAGACCCAACACTCTCAAAAGGTATCAAAGCAGCGGCCTAACAGCTCCTAATATTTTCTGTTGTTTTATTTTTACTCCTTACTTGAAATTTTTTTGTTAATGCAGAGGAGTATCGATGGATGTAACTCAAAAGCTGTATACCGCGACACGTAAGCGTGCTCTTAAGAAACTTTAAAACTTGTTCAGACTCAGCCAAGTTTTAATCATAATACTGACGCCGTTTGGTCTGGTGTATGCCAGACACTCGATCGACCAAACAACCAACTGACAGAACAACCAAACGACAGACAAAGAGCAACGACAAAGCACGAACTGAAGTCGCCAGCTGTGCAGCCATCCTCATTGGAATTTCAAGCCAAGGGGCAATATCGGAACAGTAAACGCTCAGTGGTTGCTCTGTTTCTTGAAGTTCTTCTCTATTCATACCAGTCAGCGTTTTCTAAATGAAATGACAGACGTTATTTTATTTTTTTTTTTACAATACACAACAGACAACAGCAAAAGGTACTCAATGGCTTAAATTTTCCTTAAGTCCCTTCACCCAACAACAACAACAAGAACAGCAACAATCAACCCAAACTTCATGGACAGGCATCAAAAGCAATCGAAATATTAAATGAGTGCTTATAAGCATCCATCTCTTAGGCATTTATTTAATAAATATAAAAATTGTCTCGATCGTTACGTAAATAAGCATTGACATGTTCGATATCAATTCTTATGCTGAAAGCACAAACGAAGTCGCAGCTTTTATAATAAACTATCTTATATCTTATAGATACCTACTTTTTAGATTTGTTTTGTTTTCGATTGATATTGAATAAAAATGCATTATCATATTGTTATGATTCTAAATTCATCGAAATCGTTTTGTTTGCATTGAAATATTGACACACGCCACTTTCATGTTTGTTTTCTTGGAATTAAAAAGGCTTACGGCCTTTCAAAAATTTGTATTGAGTTAATTGAATTGTCTTACTTCTTACTTGATTCGATGGCGTACAAAAAATTTAAATGTTGATATTTTTTTTTTTGTGATTTATTAACGAGTTACATTGTAATTACAAAGTTATATATTGGACAAATAAGTGGCATTCACAAATGTGCTCTAATTTAGTTTTTGAAGTAAGAAACCGCTTTGATACTTTCCGTTTTCCGTTGGACAACCTTTTTGCCACTTCAAAAAACTTTAAAGGTTTAATTAGAAAAATTCGGATTATAGATCATTTGTATCAGCTTTTAGAATGTTCCAAACTAAACTCTAAAAACCCATCCCCAAGTTTTCGAGAGTAACGAACTACAAATGATTTAAATATTATATATGAAGCATTCTTTCTCAACGGAAGAGTTCCTCCGTAGCTCTAGTACAGGTAATACTTCGAAAGCAAAGTACCATATTTTGAAATTAAAGATGGCGGATTCAAAATGGCGGAAGATTATAAGAAACTGCTCGGACTCGGTTAGATAATTAAATTTGGTTAAATCCGGATATCTAACTATGTACGTATAAAAAATCATTCGTTAGGTTTTGAATGGCCGACGCGAATCTTCTCGAGGTCACCTAGGCCAGATGGACCCATTGTGATACCATATGATTCCTTCATTTATTTCTTCCTACTCGAACCAGCTCGATTTCCCTATAAAAGCGACTACTGCACCAATCTTGACTGATGCAATCTCCGCCAGACTATCGAGAAACGGCCTACCAAGTGCGGTAAACCTTATTCTCCCAAGGGCTGGGCAGTGGCAGAGAAAATGTTCTACTTTCTCCTCCTCTTCCCCGTTTCTACAGCTTCTACAGAAGTCATTTGATGCTTCCCCTAGTCGGAAGGCATACCTGCCAACCGGACATTGTCCAGTGAGAGCTCCAACCATCATGGATAGAGTCTGTCTATTATGGTGCATAAGTTCGACTGTTCGTTTGGTGTTACATTCTGGCCACGTAAGTTTCGAGATATTGCTTTTGGCATTTGTGGTTCACCTTATCACTGCTAGTCTGATTATTTCCTCTTACACTCGCAGCTTCGGAAAGGCCATGGGAATTACTGTCGAACTCCTCCCTGAAGGAATAACGGAATTTGTACTTACTCTTGGTGACCCGGAACCCATGTGAGGCAAATATCCCATTGCTTAGCCATCTCGTTGAGAGATGTGCGGCTCTGGGAGGTAGCTTTGTAATACATTAAATAAGACATTTCCTTATCCGCCCGTCTGTCCGTTCGCCCGTCTGTCTAAATCCTCTCCAAAAAATCTTTTGAACAATTATGAAGTAAAAAGAAATTTCTCGATCGTACTTTAACTAAATAGTTTGCTTCACTGATTATCTTTAACGCATACAAATGTTTAGCATATCTAAAATGAATTCAATTTAAGCAAACCTAATCTTTCATAGCTCTAACCTAAAAGTAAAGGGAGAACATTATTAAAGCTGAAATTGCAGTCTGAAGATTTGCAGATATCAGGTTTTCCGACGTTTATTTTTTTTTACTTCTTCTTTTTTAAAGCTAGAACGCAATTGCTGTATGCAAATTGAATTATTCAAATGTAGAGTTTTTTTTCTTTTCATTGAAGATTTGTTTTCTCAAAGATAAACGTCAAATGCAATGTTGTAATAGAAAAAATGATGAATGATGGATGGCAGACAAATGAACTGAGCTAGAAGATTAAAATAAGCACTTTAAAAAATAGAAAGAAAAAAAAAAAGTATCTTATAGATTGTATGTAATGTATCTTTTGCATATAAACAACATTTTAGATAGGGAAATATAAAATTAATATTGAATACATTGAAACTGAATTGAGTGCAAAATTTGAATGCAATTTTCTCAGCTATTTTCTTTTCGCGCGGATTTTTTTTTTTCTATTTTTTTCTTTTATAATTTTAATTTCTTGTGACATGTGAACAATTTTGAGTTTGTAAAGTTAAAAAAAACAACGTATGACCTTTTTTTTTTGTATTTTTTTGCAAACGTTACTTTTAAGTCTTTCATCTAAATGAACTATTGAACTGTAGCGCAACAAATAGAAGAAGCAGAGCATCTATTTTGAAAAGGGTTGACGACGACGCTGACAATTCGTACAATTACATGCTTGCAAATTTTGTTTTTTTCAATTATTTTGCACCTTTTTGCAATTGATCTGAACGCGAAAATGCAATCAATTTGAAAACCTCATAACCCCTTCTTTTCTTTTTCTTTTATTTTTGCTTTAAGAAAGTTGAAAAGGGCAAACTTATAAAATGAAAACCCCTGAACTCTTTTTTTTTTTTTTTTTTTTTTTTTTTAATTGCCAAAATGTGCAGTCAATTCAATTTCATTTTGTCAAATCTTATGTTTTCTTACAATTGATTTTCGAACAATTGTCAAAGAGGCAGGTGAGAAGGTTGACATTTGAAGAAATTAAATTAAATGAAGAAACCCTTTCACTTTTGCAATTGCAAAATTTGCAGCATAGAGTAAAAGTGGGCACATATAAAAAGGGTTACAAACTTTTGCTAAAAAATTCTTTTTTATTATTGTTTTGCACATCTGTGTAAATGAAATGGGCTCGTTTAAATTTCTATTGTCGCTGAACTAATTTCAATATGCGCTGTTTTTAATTTCTGCAATTGTAAGCTTCAAAATAAAAATAAATTGAAAATTTAAACGCCGTGTGAAAAAGTTACAAAAACCGAAAGAAACGAAACACACACACAAATTTCCATAAATCTCAATTTCCGATCTATATGCACAATTGCACAAAGCGCATACTTATAGATACATTTTTGTATCTAGATACATAAAGTATATACTACTGATATAGACTATTTGTGGTTACTAAATCTACCATTGCTAATTCACTAAATACATCAGAAAATAAACAAAAGCAGTAGGATTATTTAAACAAGAAACCAAGCATTTTAATCCAACACAGATCAATATCAGTCTTTAACTCGTTATATACGTTCTCACAAAACAATGCCATCTATATACAGCAGCACAGCACAGACCAGACAGTATGTCTAGAAACTGTCCTGGGAAATTCCCTTTTACAGCAGCAGCATCAGGTGTGCTATGCACATAAGCTATACTGTATTTATAAGTTACAAAACTGTACCTGTTTATCTTTTTTTTTTTTTTTTTGGAAATTCCCAAAGAAAAACAAAATAGAGAAATGCACAAAATCATCTAACAAAAAAGTCAACTATTTCCTATGTTAATCATTTAAGCCAGGGCACACGTATATTTTCTGGTTGATCATAAGTGTATGTATTTTTCTGTATTGTTCTCTGATATTTTCTTTTCGAGATATTCTAGAGTTCGGATCATTCAATTGTTTTGTCTATACAACGGCGACAAACTGTCTGCCACGTTTATCTTGCTCTCTCTCTGAAAATGTATCTCTAAATGTATCTTTGTATTGTTCTGGTCTTGCCACACTTAGTAGTTTTTTTTTTTTTTTTTTTTTTTTATCTGTCCGTTTCAAATGAATGAACATTTCAATGTATAATATAAAAAAAAAAAAGGCAGGTGATACACAAACAGCTTGTAGGGGTCCTATGTACATAATCATATATGTAAACCAATATTATTGTATCTGTATATTGTCTTTATGCATTCATACATATACACATATGTATTTAGGCATGCACAAAGCCGTAAGAACATTTACTAATGAATTATTTTTTCCATATCATTAAATAATTGTGTGGGTATGACGTGCATATGACAATTATTATTTAAAAATGTCTTTATTATTTAAAAACGTAATTCCATTGACGAATTTCTTGAAGTTGTTCCAAAACTCGTAGTTTTTCTAAAACCTATCGTTGCTGTGTGTAAATCATTAGATTGGCGCATTGCTGGTAATAAGTGCCACCAGTTTCATTTTTGGCTCAAAAAACATCTATGAGACCCTCAAAATTTTGAACTATTTATTTTGTCTTTCTTTAGTACCCATAAACATGCTGCATTCCCGAAAGTTCGTGTTTATTAGACCGTGTACCCAAGGAGTAAAACAGGGGTAACAGGCGGAATGAGGCATGGTAGACCATAAAAAGTATATATAGTCTTGAACAGCATTGATAGGAGAGTCGATCGAGAATCGAGTCCGAAATATGTCCGTCCGTCCGTCTTTCATGCTGTCTGCCGTATGAAAACGATTATCTCGGAGACTATAAGTGATAGGGCCACCATATTTGAAACGTAGACTCTTCTGGGTCGTCAAACAGCCACTTACAAACGGTTTTTTTTCTAGTTCCATTTTAAGAGGTAGCCCCCATATAAGTCTACCCCATTATTTTGGGTTATTGCATAAAAGCTACATTGATTCTTATTCTAGGAACTTCTAATTTGGAATAAATTATGCTGACGATGGTCCTAAAGAAATATCCCTATATGGGTAGGACCAAAAAAATTTTTGCTATAGCCCTCATACATATTTTCAGGTATATTTTAGACAAGTCTGACCACTATGTCTATACATTCCAATACATACTATACACCATCCACAAATATTCAGATAGTGAAACTATGATTGAAAAATTGATCTCGAATTCGAATGAAGTGCTTTGGTGTACACATCTACTTAGTTGGTGAAAAAATTCCTCCGATCTTTGGTTCAAAAAGCAACGTTTTATTGTAAATAAAAAAATGTTACGTCACTGACTATTAACAGGGCAAATATTATAATTGTCATAGAACTAATATTACAAATAAGCATGCATGAAAATGCAAAAGATACATTTTTTTGTTTCATTTCAATCTGATCTATTAATGTATAGAGTTCCTTAGAGAAATGACATTTTCTTTTCTTTTCTAAATTTTTTGTATATATTTATGTATATTATTCTAAAGTGCACCTACGCCTTTTGTTATACCCCTACTACGTGCCACTGCAAATGCTGCTGAGCCAACGCGACAGCAACAACAATTTTCATTGTAGTCATCATCAACGTCGCCAGACTGTCTAGTCTGACAGTAATGCAGTAGATACTACATGCGTACAAAAGATACTTTTTCAGGACAAAGAGGTATTAGGAAAAGAATAGAAAAGAATAGTTTGAACATTGTAGATTTTCATTCATCTCATGACAATTTCCATTTCATGTTTTATGTATCTACAATTCCGCTTTGTTTTTTTTTTTCTTCTATTTCTTTTTATATATTTTTTTGTTTTCCAACTGAATATGTATAATGATTTTCTTTTATGTGAGAGCATTCTTTTTTCGTCTAAATACACAGGTACACACATAATATAGTATCTATAAAATATATATTTCGTTTCGGTTGCCATTTGAACGTTTCACATTCTTTTGTTAAGACATGACAAGACGCAAAACGCAGGGTATGCCGCCACACTGTCTAGCAGCAAAAGATCCTTTCGAAATTGGTGTAAACACGTTTTCGAAAAAAGAAATATTTCAGTTTTTCAAAATTGTCTATAAAATGTCACAAACGATTATTGTTCAACGTCAATGAGCGCATTATATCCAATATAGATATGAATTAAATAGAGCATATTTCAATAAATAGATTTGATACAAACACAACAAAAGATACAAAACGTGCAGTTACAAAAAAAAAAAAAAAAAAACGAGAATTTATTGTTTCAAATAAAAATTTTATGCTTTAATAAAAACATTAAATAAGCCGAAATATTTCACGAAATATTTCTGAACGTTCTAAATTTCTTAGAACTAAATTCGCAACCCATTGGAATTCCCCAACACTCTTCAGCCTTAAACCACAGAAAAACGTTTTCTTTGCATTAAATACAATATAGCTACATTCTAAGCAAACTACTTAAACAGCCAATAAAAGAACTAATAAGGTTAAACAATAAAAACTTAAATGCTTGATATAGCTTAACCTTTTGGAAGGTATTAGCATTAGCAAAAACAATGCCCCTAAAAACATTCGCACAATAACTGAATGCAATCGTTTCCGCTTTAACTTTTGTTTGGCTAAATCCAAAATCCATAGACGAGAAAGGCATTCATCCACTTATACTCGTATTATAGTTGGATCGGTAGCATAGCTCAGCATTATGTTTGTAAATTAAGGGAAAAACCCTAATGTTTGTATACTTATTTTTCACACTCAATTCGCGCTGATCCTCCTGGCACATTTTATTATATTTCATTCTCACAATACTATACATACATATGTATTCGAGGTCAGTTTAAGCTAATAACTTCAGGTCACAATACGCCTTCAAATCACTCCTACTTGAAATATTTTGGAAAAAAAAAAACTTACAATTTCGCAGAAACGTATTTATGGCGTAGTTGCCGACAAAAAGGCATTGACAAGGACCTTTCCTTAAGTGTGATGTTTATTATGCAGTTTATAAGGAATTGACATTGTATAAAGTGCCTACGTCTATTGTTTAAAACCCCCCAAAACATTCAAACATCACACCTTTCGTTTGTCAGATTTATATAATATAATCTTATGTGCATATGAAATTGAAATGAGCCCATATGTACGCTGGTTTGGTTAAAAAAAAAAAAAATATATGAAATTTGATATGAATTCGACCTAGCCGAAATATACGGTTTGGGTGGCGCAAAAAATGATATTTAGATATTTTTGTGACACCAGCCAGATCAGAAATGTCACCTATTTTTCCGTTAGAGCATATTTCTTTTACCGACCTACCTTGAGGATCACGCCCCGCTCCCATTTTTCGATACTATTAACAAGTATACGAAATGTTATTTTTCTAGCTCAAATATTTTCAAAAGTATGATGACGGCCCCGACTTAGTTTTTAAGACTAAGTTTTTACGTCGATAAATCTATTGCCTTTTAATTTGAATGATCAGAAAACTCCTGCTTGACCCAGGGAATTCCAAGAACCTCGTGAATGGTGGGTTTTTCAATAAAGACGTAAGAGATCATTCTAAGGACTAAACTTAATACCTCTGCATGATTTCAATATTAGAATCACTTACCATTCCCTAGAGTAGAATACCATATGTCCAGAAAGTTTTCAAAATGAACTGGGTAAGTGACATTTTGTTACTCTTGGCAGCATTGTTATGATGCCACGTAAGTTTTCTGTCAAGAGTCAAGCCAATTTATATGACAGTTATATTTTCTAAGGGTAATAGTTATGTGATATGATCCATGTGGAATGCGGAATGATCTTCTGGTAAATTCAAAATTTGCATGTAGATCGACTAGTAGTATTGTATAAAAACATACAAAAAAGCACTAAAAAATACCAGTGTCTTTCAATTTATATATGCGAGTAATTTTTTGGATGAGAAAAGTCAAAAATCGAACCTCATAAATGAACCGAATGTACCTAATGCATTGTTTTAGAGGTCTTGAAACATCCTTGCATTATTGCCTTTCAAATGAAACCGGTTTGGAGAGACCATGGCTTTGGATAGTTTTCAAAGTCCATAGCCCAAAAAAAAAAAATTGGTTATTTAGAAACAGTTTGAACCTGAATGACTGAAAGTCTGACTTACAAGTCACAAACTTAATAGACGCTTTTATGCTTCTAGTATAGAGTATCAATATTTCTCTACACGAGCCTATATTATTTGTATTAATCGAAAGTGTATTCTTTTGTGTAACAGGTGCTGACTATCAAAAAAAATTAATAAACAAAAATAACATATCTCGTGTTCTTTTGTTTACACAGTTTTTCAGTAATCTTTGTTGTTTCAAATATTTAATTAATAAATAGTTAAACACAATAAAAAAAAACATTTATATAGGCTTCAATTTCAACCAAATATGACGTAAAGTTATGACGTAAAATGACGAAAAGTTATGACGTTAGATAATTGGGGTTTTCAATAATTTTAGAGACTCATCTGTTTGCACAGCAGTTTTTTTCTTTTAAATCTTAAAAGTGTGTAAATTTACGTCAAATTTTCTTTTCATGACTTAGGTAATAAATATGTATAGGAAAATACATTCATATTTTCCGTTGTTTTCATTATGAATAATATAATTGAATAATAGAACCCCTAATATACGTCACATTGTATTCCATGAATTAAATCTACGATGAAAACACTTTTCTTTTTTAAATTTATTACGTCAAATTCTCGCCATTTTGTCTATTTTTAGAGCTAATTTCTTGAAACAATGGAAATATTTTTTTAGCATATAGGTAATTTTTCGTTTCTAGATTAAATAACAAAAAATTATACATGAAGGCCACCAGACAGTTACTTTTCCATAAGTTACTTCGGGAGGTTTAAGGAGAATAAATAGATGAACTCAGTAACCATATATTTTATGGATTTTTCTTAGTAATTTCGATGCTCAAATTAATCATATTTCAGTCAGCGGCTTATTTTATCTTCAGTCATAAATATCTTTTCAGAAACCGCAAAAAAAAAATTCAATATTTTATTAAATTAATATAAAATCGAAAATAAAATTTGTCTTTTTTTCCTATTCAAAACAATCAATGATGAGATGGCAATGTTATATAGCTGAGAACTGGACAATATACCATGAAAAAAAAATCCAAAAAACAAAAACAAGAAAAATGCTGGTAACAAACAAAAGCTAACAAATGAAAGAAACAAAGACCCTGAACAATGCTTGCATATTATTTTCTAATTTATGGGCATTGTGTGATTTTTTTGATCAATATTTTGTTTCGTATTGTTTATGTTTTCACATCGCTGTAAACAAATCCCATACAATACAAAAAACTTATTAATGATGTTTTAATGAAGTAATACTCTAACAAAGTACAGAGACAAATAAAACAAAAATATATGATATATCATCGTTCATTAGCAAAGCCTTTGGAAAGCTAAATCAACCGAAGTCAAGTTGAGTTAAGCTGAGCCAAGTAAATTGTTAGTAGAATAGTTCAAATTATTTAAAAAAAAATTTTTTTTTTTTTGTTGGTTCTTTAAGAGACAATAACGAATTTTTAATGTTTACAACACAATCAACTATTTAACTAAAAAATAAATAATAGAAAAGAATAGAAAAGAACTTTTTTTAAACGGATTAATTTTAAAGAGTTTTTATTTTATTGTATGAAATATAATAAAATACTTAAATAAATATTAAAGAAGAAAGAAATGAGCTTTTAGCATATTATAGACTATTAATCTGATCGATTTTGAAGTTTATTCTATAAGAAAAAATGTTACGAGAGCAATTTAATAAGTCAGTATTTTTTTAAATTTTTCGCGTTGTAACGGAAAATAAAACACTGCTTCTGTATTCTAAAATATGTTCATAAACTTCTATAAGTGTTGAGCAATCGCGTCATATGGGAATAGGGACCAAAATCTCAGAAAGTGCTAGATAAATACTATGGGATAAATAAGATACAATTAATATGAGAACTTTTTTATGATAGTATTGGTTTTTTTGCAGAAAATCAGATCTAGATTATGTTTACTTTAAGTTTACAGCCATCCAACAATTTTATTTGAATATAATTATTAGACACTACAATATAGCCTAACCTATAAAAAAGAATGGAAACAATTTTAAACAGACAAACCGATTCACACCCACAATTACAACTCAGTGGAATGCGCATTATATGAAAATTATTTAGTTTGGTTTAGTAAATTTGTTTTTTTTTTTGCGACAAAATCATAAATAACAAAAGAACAAATGAGTACTTTAATTAGAATCAGTCAGTATCTATCTTTTATAATATAAATACAATATATATAGTATATATGTATATAGTCAGTGTCGTAGTACTATGAATGACCGAATGTATGCTAAATGTTACGTTCCAATTATTTTGTTTTTTATTGAAAAAATATGGGTGCAGTAAAAACAATTGAAAAGCTAAATAGGTAGAGCAGGTTTAAACACTTCTAACTCAAAATAGTACTAAACATGCTATTCGTAACAAATAAAACGAGTAAAAATCGTTTAGATTTAAGCTTTAATGTTCGAGAGATAAATAAATTAATTTAAAAGTTTTCATTATAAGTTTGAATAGATTTTGAAGCGTAAAAATATAGGTAATTATAATGGGTGTTCAAATAGGGTTTTTTGTCTAATGACTACATTCTTATTTTATATAAATTTTAATCAACTTTTGGTTTTTTACGTTTTTTTAATAGAGCTAAATAAAATCGAAAACAAAAATATTTTGATAAAGTCTGTATTGGGTTTGTATAAGGCTTATAAGAGTGGTCCGATCAAGAAATAGTTTTTAATTTACAGTAAACAAGGATAAACGTTGAGCTAAAATACCACTCAGAAATCTTAAGTATGATCATAAAAGCTAAAATTTCAAATATCAGCTCAATAACTTCAAAACTAAACGAAACAAACAGACGGACAGACAGACATTGCTAGATCATTTCGTCTCGTCGAGCTGATCAAGATAATATATAAAATACTTGTACTTTGGGGTTGTAGTCTCCGGGCCAGTATTTATTTTCAAGAATTCCATGATTTTGCATTTGGGTGTATTGTTTGTTTGTTATATGTTTGTGCCTTATAGGAGACCAGAATACTGGACCGATCTTCCTAGAAATTTTTAACAAACACTGGAAGGAATAATAGACTAACAGATTTATTTAAAATTTAATACACATAAACGATGTTTAAAAAGATTGATGGGCTTCTGGGTTTTTGAATTTTGGTCCTGAGGCACAGTGGAAGACCTAAAATAGATTGTTTTTATTTTAAAGTTTTTTTTTACATTAGGTTAATTTTTCTATACATTGGCCTGGCTCATAATGGGGCCCTGAAACTGGAAAAGCCATATCTTTAAAATGAATAGACCCAGAGATTTGATACTAGACGCATTTGAAAAATGGTTCAAAAATTTGTTAACCTGTTCAAGAGGGATTCCGAAATTTCAAAATATGAGGGGGATATGCGAAGCACACCAGGTACAGCTAGTATTTTATATTTCAGAAGCATCTTACAACTAACTAGCTCTATGTAAATTAAAACACCCTTTATATACATATAGTACATTGTATCTAAGTGGCTAAAAAGCAAATTTATCTCTTTGTGCACTTTAAGAAAAGTGTTTTGTATACGAGTACATTTTTTTTTTTTTGTATTTCAATTTAAATAATAAATTAACACTTTGAAGATTATTAACAAGTTAAACGCTAACTGAATCGGGACGGTAAATAGGCGTCAGTGTCGTAAACTACTGTTTTAGATGAACTCTGAAAAGATCTCGATTCTTTGAAACTTGTCGTTGCTGTCGTCATGATGTCGACATTTCGTTTGTTTGTTTGATTACGTTCATTTTCTGCTACATAATTTAACAAACTAAGTAAGTACTGAAAATACACGTAGCATGTATGTGCTCGTTTATTTACATTACAAATCATTATGGATATGATTATGTGTATCTGAATCTGTATCTGTAACTATTTACAGAGGCAAATATCGCACAATTCACTTAATATGTAAATTGTGAGTAAAAACAAGATCATTTACAAAGAAGGGCAGAGGGAAATAAAGGGCTACACATGTATCTGTTAAAGACCAATCTCATGCAAGTGGCAGTCAATGTAAATTAAATTGTTTAATTTCTTAATTTGTATACAAGTGTTGGATTTTTAGAGATGATTTGTTATTTAGGGCTTTTCGAAAATAAACAAAATAACATTTCGTAGATAGAATGCATAGGTAGCTGATCAGCTCAAATGATCGTTGTTTTTGCTTCGCTTTAATGCAATAATTTTAGCTTTTGTTTCTGTATGACAACGCTTAATGTCGGCTTTGTATGTTCCACACCCATTTTTACTGCACAGTCTTTTGTTTAGTTTGACTCTGATTGAAGTTGATCGCACGCCCGAATCAAAATATACACAGTGACGGTTTAATGGAGAAACGGTCAAAAAAATTTGTGATCTGTCTAAAAAGATATAATTTTTGAAAGAAAAAATTATCAAAAATTTTTCTCATTTATGCAAAAAAAAAAATGACATCTGCCAAACTCTTGAAATTCTAAACCAATACAATATGTAAATACAGAATGCTGATCCGTAGCCAGCCAAAGACCGTTGCTAATTGTCGTTAATTGTTTGAGGATGTTGGCACAAATGTATGAAATCATATGAGCATTGTTTTGATTTTTGACCTTTTTGTGGAACATCCAAAACAAAAACATACCCCTCTGTGCTATTTTTATTGCTCATTTAGCTGACCCATCAGTCAAACAGTTTCTTAGCGACAACTGATACTTTTTTGCAACTTAAGTCTTTGAAACGAACCAAAAGAGATTTTGTGTGACGGCCCTGATAAAAACTATATCTTTGTAATCATGAGTCTTTTTTTTACGGCTATGTGCTGTTAGTCCTCCTATCAAGTTCCTAGAGTTTGGTTCGAGATTCTACTTTATCAAACCAGATTCGCAAACAGAATCGTCAGTAAATCGATCTATGAGGAGTCTGACAAAGCGTATTATGGCATGGAATCATAGATCTTATGAATCCATTACAATACTTGGGATACAGAGATTTTCTTTTATTATTTTGAGAGCAGTTTGATAAGTCAGTGTTTCTTTAAATAAAAGAAAACGTTTTTTTTTTGTTAGCATACTCTCGATAGATTTAGTCCATAGTTTTACTAATTTTTTTTAGTCCAAAAAAACGCTCAAAATATGGTTTTCGGTTTCGCCTATAGGAAATAGTTGCCAGTTGCTTAATTTAGATAACAGCACGGCCAACATTGTTAGATCGACTCAGTATATAATACCGATTTGAAATACATAGATATACTTCTAGGGTTTGTCATGCCATCTATTACCCTTTAGGAACATTTTATACTATCAAACATTTTTATATTATAAGAATGGAATCTGGGGATTTCGCATGAATTCTGAGATTGTACACGAGTCGCTATTATTAGATATTTAGGGTTTAGTCAAGCTCTTTAAAATGAACCTCATTAACCTCTCTCAAAACAACTTCAATCAAAGGGTTGTGTTTATGTTTTGGATAGATAGTATGAGAACTGAAGTTGTCCAAAAGATTTTACAGGTTGCTGATTAAAAAATGGTGTCTTTTCAGCCTAAAAAACCTTCGGACCCATTCTGCTGACAAAACCCATGCATTGCAGTGTAATTATTAAACGGTAGCCGGGGCACTGGGGATTTATATTGATGGTGTATTTAAAGTTCACCTTTCCTAGCATTATGGTAAACACTACAAGACAACCTTCCGGTCCTGTGTACACTACACAGTCACATTCAGATACACGCGATTGCATGCATTTTGATACGATTATACAAGTATGTACTACAAGTATCTATATTTATATTTATACATACCTATAAAGAGAAGTTGTTTAAAGTTTTTTTTTTTTTTTTTTTGTTCATTGTTGCTGCTCATAACGATATATGGCACATCGGGGCTATTGTTGTATACCGTTGTTGAATCATTAAGACTGTTTATTTGCGCATCTCTTTGTTGTACGGACACATAAATGAGATGACGCTTGATTTCAATTTGGACATTACCCGACAAAAAAAAAAAAAAAAAAACAACAAAATAATAATAATAAAATGAAACGAAACGAAATGAAAAGAAGAATCGAATCAAATCAAATCGAAATTGTTTTGTTTTGTTTTATTTTACGCTTATTGTCTGATTGGGTATTTGTTTTCATTGCTATTGTAGCGCAGCATTAAAACTGTGTATTCGCATTCAACTAAAAAAAAATAAAAATACAGAATCACAACTAACAACAACAAAAAACTTCACGATACGATATAATATATTGTATCGTTTAGCGAAAATAAGCAAACCTACGTTAATTGTTTGTTTGTAGCAATCTTTTACGCTCTTCACAGTACATCAGATACATTTGTAAATACAGATACAGATACATTTACAGCTTAGGTAAGAGATACATACTTGCAGCCGTGCAAATTTTTTGATTTATGACAAAAACAAAAAATAAAAAAAGGGTATCAGCTTGATTTGTGCAAAAATATTTTCAATTAAACAGATTTAATTTTTTGTTGTTGTTGTTGATTGTGTTAGGTTAGTATCTATTTTAACACTTATTAATGTTGTTGTTTTCTGCACAATTGAACAAATTTACACACAGTCTAATGCACAGCAGCAAACGTTCAAAATCTAGAAATGATTTTTTTTTTTTGTAAAAAGAAAAACTGTTTCTGTTTTTTTAAATTTTTCTTACTACAAAAAGGATTCGTTTCGTTTCGATTTTTTTTTATCCTTATAAACTCAGCTGTGTTTGAATAAGCCACTCAACTCAATCATAGACTCGAATTTTCAAGTGGCTTTACGCCAAAAAAAAATTGAAAAGTGGAAAAACGCTATGTGCTGCGCATATTACTTTTGCTTGTGGTTATTTTTCCCTCGTACGCCGCTTATTGGCACTCGGCTTATATTTTTATACATTTTTTTTTTTTTTTTTTTATAAAAACTCTCAACATATTCGCCTGCTGTTACAAATTTAGCGTCCATTAGAGCGTGTTTAATGTTATTTATTCATTACCGCTAAAGTGTGCGTGAAAGAATAACATTTTGAAAAGAAACGTATTGCAAAATTATGCCATAGATTCGAGAATCGAATAGAACGCGAACAATAAAAAAAAACAAACGGCGCAATGAAAATAATAACAATCATTGAGAAAAAATAAACAAAAAACGCTATTTTTTAGACAAGTATCTAAAAGATACAAGATATTATGGTAATTTTGGCTATTTTCCTTTAGATATAAAAATAGTTTTATAATTTTTTTTATAAAAATTAATGGAGAAAAATCATCTTTTTTTGTAGAGCTTTTTCTTATTACAAATTACATAAGATATTTTTCCATACACAAAATAGTATAGGCACATTCGGTTCATTCATGAAGCTGATTATCGGTATTTTTTAGGGTTTTTTTGTATGTTTTCATACTAGCCGCCAACATATTTTAGTTACGCTGCAAAAAAAAAAAACAAAAAGTACAAAAAATGGCACTGAAAAATGGCAAATGCAAAACGGAGAAGAGACGAAAGTGTAGCCAAAACGTCCACACAATGAGTAGCACACGCCTGGTATCCACTAGAATTCAATAAAATGTTAGAATAAAATTAACCGGAATATAATTTTTAAATATTTCATGTAGTAATCCAACATCAACATTTCCGTTTGCAATGGATGCATCGAACACTGCCTTCCAATCCGAGTTTTGTGCCATTGAAGTCTGCTTCAGTATCCATCTGGACCACGATCCACGTTGGGTAAAGATTACTATTTTCTCAGATAGTCAGGCAGCCAACAAACCGCTACCCTTATAGACTTTTTCTCCAGGGTTTAACTCTTTATTGTTTTGTTACACTA
The DNA here is from genome assembly GCA_018903435.1 of Leucophenga varia. NCBI lineage: Eukaryota > Metazoa > Arthropoda > Insecta > Diptera > Drosophilidae > Leucophenga > Leucophenga varia. Next base: position 172,310 of record JAEIFJ010001866.1, read on the forward strand.
TCAAACAATCACCATTTTCTTGGTCCCTAAACACAAAGATATCGACTCTTCACCCGAGCTGTCTACGGGGCCCTTCAGCAGACGCCTTATTTATAGCTTCTTGAGAGATTAAATGTCTCTGGCAAGATGAGATCTCTTCTCAATAAAGTTACGCTGTCCTCAGAATCTGTCTAGACGACGATGAAACTAGTTCTGCTTTGGCTATGAACCAGATACCAGATTTTTTGGTTTGGTACAATATACTTTAGTGTCGGAGTCTTCAGTTTTCTGTGCGATTTTCTGTGCGGATCAAATCAAATATCATTTGGTATATAAACACTCATCACTACTTCGGGCATTTCTTAAGAGCAAACTTTTATCGTCTAGCTCCATTTGATTTCTGCCTAATTAAAGTCCAAAGTCTCAAGACTGCTCAAATACAACTTTATAATTTTTTTATTTATTTTTATTTTATTTATACAATATTTATATTGTATTGAATTCAATAGCAAAGATACTTTTGTATCCAAAAAAAAGCTTAAAGTTCATTTAGAGTAAAAATTGTGCGTAAGTTTTAATTGCGTACGAAACTTTAAGACAATTATTTTTACCCAACTTTAGAAAATATGTTTTTGACGTGCATTGTAAAAAAAAAATGAAAAGAAAAGAAAAGTGACGCACGCTAAAACGAGAGTGTTGCGTATTTAAAGAATCTTTTCAAAAAAAAAAATTTTTTTTTGTGAAAAGAAAACAATCAAACAAATGCGTTGTTACTTTTTTTTATTTATTATAATAATAACTTAGATATGTCATTTTGATTTCTTTTTTCTTTTCTACGCTTCTATCTTTTTATATTACCTACGACGTTTCATTGTAATGTATCTTTTCTTCTATTTTCATATTTCACGCAATAAATCAAAAAATTCTGCTTAAATGTACAGCTTCACTCAAGCGCAAAAATGAATTACGAATGGCTTGTAAATTTAATTAAGATACTACAACAATATGATTTATTATAAAAATTAAAAAAGAAAACTAAAAATATTAAATTATGACATATTGTATAAAATAATATTATTATAAGGCGTTACTTAGTACGAAATCGAAGGATAAACATTACAAAATTTATGTTTGTCAGAAATCAATTTTGATTTAAATGTTAGCAAAAGGGTAGCTGCTTATGATTTATTTTGTAAAATATAAATAAATTATACATAACTACCTAAATATGAAATAAATATAAGAAGAAAAAAAATCAAGAACCAAAAAAGTGTCCAAATCCTCACCTCAACTTTTGACATAAACATAAATGTTGTTTTCGAATAAACTGTCCAAATTTCACTCCTCTTAAGAAAACTTAAGAAAAAAAAAACAAATCTTAGCAGGAAACACACACACACACATCATTGACAATCATGTACAAACAATTAACATTTGCAAATGAGCCTTTAATTTGTGCATTTGAGAAAGGCAAACAAGAGTCGAACCCTTGAAATGCTGACCCCGAAGCTATTTAACCAGTTCAAGATACAAAATAAAAAATGCAAACCAGTTCAACCTGTTTTAAAAATGAATAAAGTTTCATTACTTTGCTTTGAAAAGTGTCGTTTGTAATCTTTGCACGAATAACAAGCTTCTTAATTTACCTTCTTATACGTATCTATAAGATACAAGATACATTTATGGTATACTATGCCTCCAAGCTAATTATGCCAAATAAATTGGGGTTAAATGTCTTTACAAAAAAAAAAGTGTAGATTTTTGTTTGCTGAAAAAGGGTTTTTTGTGGTAATATTTATAACGCATTTTTAATTTGATTGGAAGCAATTGAAGTTTTTTTTCTTGCTTTGAATGAAAATATTTTTACAACCTTTTTTGCAAGTAAGTATCTCAAATCTTCGCTTTTTTTCTTAATAAAGTTAAATAATAGTTCAAGAAACTGAAACCATGTATGTCTTCATAATTTTATGTAAATATTATATTAAAAAAAAAAAAATCATTTAAATGTGTAAAATTTTGTACGTCTGCTGTCTACTTTAGTTTTGCATAAAAAATAACTAACAATGTGAAGATTTATAAGACAAGTATGTCATATTTTTACGCACGCAATAAATCACAATGGTAAGTATTAAAAATAAAAAATAAAATAAAAATAAACAAAAACTTTACGAAGTGTGTAAGGAATATTTTATGGTAAAAACAAGCGAAAAGAGTTTCGCTTTTACATTCTATAGAAATGCATCGATCTTTATAGTAGAACACCACACTTAAGTATGCAGTTGTGCGTAGTGAAGTTTTTGTTGTTGTTTTTGCTTTTTATACCCTTCACACAAAGTTAAAAGTCATAAAGAATTCATCGAAAGTTCAGAAGCTAGCTTTCTTGAATTGAATACCAAGCACAATGTCTAAAAATAATTGAAAAAAAAATTTTAGCTTTGTGATTACACTCAGTCCTGAAAAGAGGCTTTAGGAGCCCTAAGCTAATAATCGTTCGATCCAAATCAATTTGTGATATTTTATTAGGATTATCAAAAGAATATTCCAACCAAAATTAGATAACTATCGTAAAAGTTTTTTTTCTCCATATAAACTATGTTTTAAGAACTTTTGTGAATCTAAATTTTAAGTTGGGTTGCTCTATCTTTCATAATATTTGAAATATTCGGTTTAGTATGGCGGGTACCAATACGCATGGAAAATTGACTAGTTTTTATACTTTATAGGGGAAATATGAAGACATTTTCCCTTAGAAAATTTTATTCCGTTTTTAGATTAGAAGTAACAATATTCATAAAATAGATCCATTGAAAACCAGCCTTTTGGTACAAATAAAAAAAGAAAGTGAAATTGCGAAAGATCATTTTGGTTTTTGACCCATGGTTCTAAAAAAAATTACGTTCCTGCTATAGGCTTGGTACGGCTAAAAAGCAAAAAAAAATATAAAGTTACGTTCTTCAATCTTAGGGAAGAAACCCAAGTTATCAATTAATCTATTTTTTTTTTTTTTTTTGAATTGTAGTAAAGTTTTTAGATAGGATTCATGAAAATATTGTTTTCTTTCATCTCGAGAATACTTATGACTTTGAGCTACATGCGCAAATGACATGAACCAGTGTGTTTTGCTACTTTTGGAGCTTTGTCCTTGCTCTATTGACCTTTGTATTTTATTGGACCCATCGCATTTTAATTGGATCCATTTAAAATATGTTTATTTTTCTGGAAGTTTTCATTCGTCACTTAATTTTTCATAATAGATGGGGTTGCCAGTAGCCTTTAATTTTAACGTGCTTTCCTGGAATTTGCACGGTATCTTGACATGGGATACCCTCCTTTCGAAGTGCTAGTCCCATGCTCAGCCTCAAGGAGCCAATAAATTCTTCTTCAGGAAATTCCGGGATCCTAGTTTGCTTTGTATTTTATAATTAGTTTAGATCTAGTTAGTAATAAAGTGACTTAGACCAGATTATCATTACAGGGGACTCCAGATAGGCAAAATTTTGTTCTCTAGAAAAGTATTTAAGCTTTTGTTCTACACAAGTTAACGTTTTTTTTGTACCCATTTATGTTTTTAAATTACATCTTTGAGATTTTTTAGTACTAAAGTCTAGTCAAAAAGTCGTTTACAGTTTGTTAATATTGTTCTTAGAATAATTTTAAATGTAAATGAAACGCAGTACGCAAGAGAAAAAGTATAAAAGATACTTTAGGTTACAAATATTTTGAAACTACTTGTAGCACTTTTTGTGCGAAACAATGCGTCGTATGCTGCAAAAGACACTAAGAATGTTCTTACCATAACTAATTTGGTTATTGTTCAAGACAACAAATGACCGGATTTGTTAAGATTCTGTGGTAGTTTTGAACAACAATTTTTTTTTTGGGTGGCCTACGTGAAAATATGTTGTAAGAATTTAAATAAATAAAATAACAAAGCACAAATTTACCAATTAACATTTTAAAGAGACAAGCGACAAAAAGAAAAAAACAAATAAAAATAAGAGAAAAGGAGCAAGATTTTCAGAGGTATATTTTGGAAATTGTACGTGAAATAGCGGAATGTACTCTGTATGAAGCATATAATTTAATATTATTAATTAGCATTTTGTTCAGCGAGCGTAAATTTAAACAAATTGAAACTTTTTTGCGCTACAATATTTTGCATATTCAGTATTTCAGAGTATTTCATGTACAAATCTACTTCAAATTATCAGCGTGTTTAGCATTAGTTCGTATTCATAGAAAGTACATCATCCGTACATATACACATATAGTAGACCATACACATGTATGTATTTAGTTGCTTTTTCCATTCTGTATTATTAAAAGGAGTTCAGGTTTTTTTTGTATAGAAACAAAACATCTGGCGGCTGGCATCTAACTGAAAGGGTGATGTGATGCGTTGTGATGCTGCTGCAGTTCAACACTTTAGAAATCAAGTGGCGTAAGTTAATTACTTAATCTTTCTCTCGCTTTCTCGTTAGTACATAAAAAATATGTTCCATACTGATGGATTCACAGACGAAGTTAATTGCTGTAAAACTGTTTTTTTTTCTTTTTCTCTCTGCATTTTTTCTAGCACTTCTAAACATTTGCATGCATGTAACTCGATTTGTATTCGATTCAACGTTTTTTTTTATGCTTTTCAAACAAAACATAAACGAATTAAAATGTTATCAGTTTGAAAAATCATAGTATAGTAGCCGAATTACCCAGCCTTGCTCGGCAATCGCAAATTACCCTTTTGTGATACAAAGCAGCTATTCTACTAATTTTCTAATCCATCATAATTTTTCCGCTCCTTCATACCCAGTTGCTGTATATTTTTGAATTGATTATATGGAGCCACGCCCAACGCCCATCTCTCCAAAAGATCGTAATATCTTCTACACAGAGTTTAATACCGAACCAAAAGCTGAAATACCCGTTTTTACATGGAGCGTGTCGTCTTGTTTTTGACCCTGGATGACCAAAAAAATGTAATTTTACCCAATTGGGAGCAGAGTACATTCATAAATAATTACTATTTAAAAACAATTAAAAAACAAAAAAAAATCGGGGATAAGTTTGAATATCGACGACTGAACCTACCTGCAATATTTTAATGGGTCTATAAAGGCACTTGCATTATTTCCTTTAAAATGAACTTAACTCTTGGATGCTTTCAAAGTTTATAGCGGACATAGAAAAATTTTTACTATTTTATTTATAAATAATGCTAATTAGTTGAGTAGGTACGTTATAGTTGGTACTAAAAGTCCAATTTACTCATGAGTTTGACTCTTAGAACCATGTATCTCATTTTTAAATCGATTTTAGAGCTTCTAATGAGTTGGATGAGATTTTGTATGTCTCGTTGCAATGCAAACCCTTTGAATGAACTTTGCACTCTTTTGTAAATTGGAAACTTTGAATTGTTCTATTAAAAACTCTTTTATTTAAACTATAAATGCGGCTTTTGGACCACGCATTGTATGCAAGTGTATGCAATGCGAATTATAATACTTCTAAAGGATTTTTAATCCAAATGAAACTCAATAGCGTCAATAGAAAACAAACAAACAACAACAACATCCCCCTGTTGTTTGTTTCATTATTATTTGTTGTTGTTGTTGTGCTATTTGTTTGAGCGTTTTTATTTATGACACATCGAATTTTATTGTTCTATAGAATTATTATAAATTTTTATATAAGTATAGATATAGTAAATATATATATTTTCTATATAGCTTGCATGTATCTCTCTAAGGGCAAACGTGCGCCATGCGATCTCTTCCGCTTAGTCTCATTCTACGGCTACGTCCGGACAATCCATATCATACTTCCCTCTTTGCACACACGTTTTAATGCCTTTTAATGCTTCTCGTGTGCATTGTTATTGCCCAGTCAATCGTGATGCAACTAACGCCAGTTAAATTTGTAGCGCTACTTTGGCTTTTGCTTTGGCTTTATAGATATCACAAAATTTTTTTTTCTTTTATTTTTTGCATTGCATACTTTCAAAGCGGAATTGGTTGCTTTTTGGCGAAAGTAATTTGTTCCTGTTTACGCACAGCAGGATATTTACTGCACTGTATAGTATAGTAAATTCAATGTGTCTAGTGGCGTATAAATTATTACTACGACAATAAGCTGTGCGTTCTTGCCACACATTCCCACCCATTTATGATCATCGTCATCATAGTCATAATCATCATCACTTTACATCTTTACAATTGTGAAATCGTCACCAACACTACCACCCAACGACAACGGGAACACAACAACACAACTAGTATATAGTATCTCATATTTCTCGTACAATATCGCCCTCAATTGTTTGGTTATTAATTGTTTTTATACATTTGAAGGGTTCTAAATAGATATTTGTATGCGTTTTGCGTTGGGGTGTTCTAAGATGAGTTGAAAATATTTGAAATGAGTGGTAGAGTAGATACTCATAACAAGACAAACAAGCACTGCAAATGCATTTATTTGTCATAATTTCATTGTCAATTTGTATTTGATTAGCATAATAACGTCATGTCGCAACAATATGGTTGAGCATGTATACGTAGGGTTGCTGCACTCACAGGAACTCCCTCGTAAAACATTTTTTAAGAGAAGAAGATACTTAAGTATCTTTTTTGTTATTTTTTTGGAACAAAAACAATTATTCAAATTTATTGCTCATATTTTATTCAAATTTTTTAATTTATCTACTTTTGTTGCCGCCCATTACAAATTAATTTTGACCACCTGAATGTCTTTACAACCGCAGCATTATTTGTAGTACCCATGCCATCAAAGTATGACATTTTTTACATAGCTCTTGGTTTGCAAGCTTTGAGTTTGTCCTTTTTTATATCAATGGCACTAGTCATTCAATAAAAAATAAAGTTTTTAGATTTATTAGCTTTAGAGATTGAAATGCTAATGACGATCTTAACAAAAACAAGGAAAAACGGTATCTTCGGTTGGGCCGAAGCCTAAATACATCAGACTCCATCAGACATCAGTATATATCAGACTCCACGTTTTGGATATTGATTTTAAATTCACTGGAATATCGGGATTGGACAAACATTCCTCTAACTCTAAAGTTCTTTTTCGATTCCAACCATTACATCATTTTTATAACTTTGTTATGATCCTAGTGCTCTCCCTCCAACCCTAGTCGAAATCTAAGAAAAGCATTAAAGAAGGCATCGTAGACCCCATAAAGTACATATGTGTATACCTGTCAGCTCACGAGACGAGTCGATCTAGCAATATCCGTCTGTCTGTCTATTCCTCTGAATTTCGAAACTTATTTATGCATATTTTTAATGTTCAAACTAGTCACGCTATAGATAGTATAGTCCGTCTGTCTATCTATCTGTCTCAAAGTCCAAAGATTTTAAACCGCCCTTTAATTATCGTATTTTGGAAAAATAAAAATGCTTTTGTTTTATTTTTATTAACAAGTATCTACAAGTACATAGGTACGTCTAGGTCTATTTAACGATGCCACGTTGACAACACTTGAATGCGTTATTGAGCGCACAGAGTTGAGTTGAAACTTGGCACCATTATCCTTTTTGGCTGCAGGCGCTAAGCGTAATGAAATCGTACGCTGCATAGAATTTGCATTCAATTCACTTTGACAATTTTTAGTCTTTTCCTGTTTGTCGCCTCTACATAAAGGACCTTTACTGCACCTGAGATCGAAAGATTGCCACGTGTTGTTAATTTATTTATTTTTTTTTATTGGTAGACATAAATCGCATTAATTAAATGCGCCGCAGTTATAAAACAAAAAACAGGCTGTAATATCATCGCTTATAGCACCTTCTCAAACAAAAATGTCTTTGCAATGGTAACGTCACATTCTCCATCATCAACATCATCCTTATTGACTTTGAGTGAAGCGTCAGTCAGATACAAGCCTCCATTATCCTTGTAACTTAGGCGGCAACCGCAGCAGCAACAGCAGCAGCAGCCGCTCAATCGTCAGTCGTCATTAGCAAATTTGCTCTGCGGCAAGTCGAATCTTGGTTGCAGCAGCTGGGTGGTTTGGTGCAGTGGATTACATTGGATGTTTGAATGAAAACTTGGCTCTTTCGTTCTTTTTTTTTTTATATTTTTTTTTTTAGTAATTAACAGCATTTTAAGCGCACACGGTTCAATGCGGCGCATTTCGTTGTTTTTTTTTATGCTGAGTGCATTTCGTTCACTTTTGATTCGCTTCAGTGTGCACTCGTCTAATTTCCTTCGCGATTTTTATTTTAACTTTAATTAATCATTGAGTGAACTCTCGTGGGCGCCTCGTTTGATGCTCTTTGAATCGTAATTTAGTGCAATTTCATTTAAGTATTTTATTTTTTGCTTGAAAATTATGATGAAACATAGAAATATTTTAATATATTGGACTAAATTTCCTACTAATGTTGCTCACTTGCCAATAGAGAACCTAAGACGTTAGCCTAAGCGAATTATGTGTGACCGGTATGTTTTGGATACTACTAATCACGTATTTTTAAATCCCACAGAAAAACAACAATAAAAAAAAAAAAATTCTCGCCATGAGTTCCAAAATTAATATATCTACAGCCACTTTATAAAAACATTATTCCGCTCTTATCCAAGTATCGATTTTCACAGTCACCTCCGAGGAATCGTTATACTTTGGATAAGTATCGATATGGTGCTTGGATATGTATCAACAACACATATTTCTTGGGGAAGACAATATTTACTATACCTGCTTTCCTTTAAATTAAGTAATAATCTGAAACGCGTTTAAATAGACATAAAAGTAATTTGATTTCTTCAATACATCTGCTTTTTTTTATTACTTGGAAACCAAACCAAACAAACATTATATTGAAAAATTTTGATTTTTTTTATTGTTTGTCAAACATTATAAAAGTACGTACGTATTTCATATACTCCACATTTCCAAATCACATTTTCGTTTATAAACTTTCCAAGTGTATTTAGTTGTCATAAAGCAAAGTATTGTATGATGTAGTTATGTCATCACAATATAAAATGTTCCTAATAATATACTTAGAGGACATAAAGCAAAACCGAATGACACTTAAGTCTATAGCTAGTGGCTAAAGTGCACGCGACTGTTTGACTGTTACACACATACTATAGACCCCATACAACCCCAAACCATAAAAGAAATGTGACAAAAACGACGACGTCTTAGCAACCCTAAACACAGCCAGTTAGCTAGCTATTCAGTTTTTCAACCTTATAGTCAGCCAGTCAGCCGTAGTTGTAAATTGCCAACAAACAATATGTTGCGAGTCGTTAGAAAAAAACAATTTTTTTTCTTTATATACAATATACTTATAGACATTATAATAATCAACCCCCAAAACAACAAATAAAAAAAAAGGAAATACTAGTCTGAAACAGTTTGAAATTTTTTTTCCTTCATTGTTGTTGTTGTTGTTTTTTGATAATGCAACCACCCACAAATTAGGTTTTAAAGAGTGCAGCAGCGGCCATATTTTCGCGCTGTTTTGTATTAAAGCTTTTATGAATGATGTCACCAAAAAATACAACAACAAATGCGATAAAGACGAGTTGAAATTAATTTGTCGCTCGCATGCATTCAACCACCGTATAATGAGCATATTGCGAGCCAAAAGAACGAGCGAACGAACGAATGAACAAAAAATAAACAAAAAAAATTCCAAGTGCCAAGTGCAAGGAAAGCCAAAGAATTTCATGTATGTACTTCAGATACTTTATATTTAGTAGGTAGTATGTATAGTGCAAGTCAAGTGACCAACGTTTTCGTTGTCGTCGTCGTCGTCAGCTCAATTTTTCAAATTGTCTCCTTTTTGTATAAAGAAATAACTAACCCACGCATAGTTAACTATTAGCCATGGTTAACACGACAGCTGGTATACGTTACACATTAAAAAAATAATAATATAAAATGTACAACAAAATAATGCTATATTACTTTTATTAGACAGATTAGGTGGCAGATCATAAAACATAAAAAAAAAAAGAATGTCAAATAGCAAAAATACCGGACTCAAGATTTGGCAAGGTGCTGGCAACCCTAAAAAGCTCTAACTTCCATTTTTACTAATCCTAAACTGTCAAATTTGTCTACTTCGTAATTTTTTAGGGTTGCCAGCACATTACAGAAAATTTGCGTCAACTGTGGGACTGCAAATTTAACCTTTTCTTGTGTGTGGCAGGGATGGGATACTTGTGTACAAAAACTCTAGTTTCGAAAGCCTTTCATCAAAAGTCACGTTTTCAAATGAAATAAAAAACAAAAAAAACCAGCGGTTAAAGATCCCTAGCAACTGTCAAATCTTGTTATACCATTTGAATATTTTGCCAAAATCCAACTTAGGGATCTGTAATATCTGCGATCCATAAAACGTTTTGGACACCGGAAGTTTTCATAGTATTTGACAGTGGATGTCAATAATTTAAAATTCATCAAGTTTACATTTTTTCATGCACCCCTATTCTGGGAACAGGAGTTTATGAAGCAATTTTTCGTGTTGAATACGAATCTGTTCTCGAAAATCTTCCATCAAAAGTCAAGTTTTCATTGAAAAAAAAAGTGGTAAAGCCCCTAGGAATCGTCAAGATTACACCAGTTGACATCCATAAATTCAAGGGATTTTTTTGTAAGTCCCTAATTTTTGGACACCTTAGGTTTTTATAATAGTTTCAGGCAACTCGATGCTGTGCGCTAGTTGGTTAGGATCTCATCTGAAAGAGTCTGATACAGCTTTCAATATGTGATAATGGCGAGTATGTAGTATGTCAGCATTCAGCTCTACAATTGTCCCAAAAATGTCAAGGTTTTCAACTGCAATGTTCTTGAAATCATAATGGAAGGTTTTCAAGGCCAGATTCGTGTTCAGCACAAAAAAAAAGCCTGCAGTAACACCAGGTTTCATTCGTATTGCAGTTTTGTAATGTCAACACAGATTGTTAACGGAGATAATCGGAAATGCTTTCAAAGTATTTAGAATGACCTAAAAGTATCTCAGCTAATTGAGTCGTGCTCCCATATTTACTTTTCAACAAACAACAATCCTTTAAACTGTGCAGATGCACACAGACTCTATACATTTAACAAAAGTATTTATATGTAGTTATATTTTTTTGTTATTGTACTATTATAAAACTGACTTCAATTATCTAACTAAATAGACGACCTCATGTGTCACAATAGAACTTTGTTTGAAAAGTATTTAGACCTTTGTATATTTCAAAATTGGCCTTGTTGCCAAAGCCAAAAGTTTTTAATAGAATTGTTATTTGCTTTTATTTTGACACGTTGCTAAAAAGAATTCCATAACAGCTGGCAAAACCCTTTCGCCTAAGCTAAATGAAGGGTATGTATTGAGTTGAATTGTACGAAATCGTAAAAACTGTTAATCCTCAGATTAAAAACAGCATAAAATTGTTGTGCTACAAAACAATAAATCACATTGTTTATTGTTGTATTTTTTATTCGATTTTTTTATATTTCTTGTATAACAAAAAATATAAAAATAAAGAAAACAATAACAAAAATAATACAATAATAATTTTATTTGTTTAAATATAAAAGTTCTGAACACAGGTAGCACACATTTATTTAAACCAACCAAAAGAATTCGTTAATAAGCAAATCGAAAAATACAAAAAGTTATACAAAAGACAATGTTAATATTTTACCAATAATTTAGAGAACAAAAATGTACACAATGCAAGGGGTTCCGCTAGATTTTTTTTTAATAATTAAAAAACTCGCAATATACAAAGGCGATGAACCAAATTAATAGCATTTATCTGAAGATACATACATATGTTCTTTTTATATTCGAAATGTTATAGGAAAGATTTTTAGTTTTTGTTCAGTTGTAAAGATATTGCTCAGAACTACCTAGGACTTTCGAATTTCAGCTCTTTTTAAAAACCTCAAAACAGACAGACTGATGGAAATGGCTAGATTAATTCATTTCGACTTACTGATCAAGATTATATTTATACTTTATAGGGTCTAAGGTATCTCCTTTATTGCGTTACAAACTTTCTGACAAAATAAAAATAGGCGTGCGACTCATTAAACTTTCTGCTGATATATGCTAGAACTTACAAGCTAATTTCTTCCTGTCTTTTCTTCACTGAGTTTCTATTCCAGAATATCGCTGTAACCTGAAATAGGCAATACATAACATTTATTTGAGTTATCAACTGGGAGATGGGACAGAAATCCCGTGGATCCTGCTTGGTCCCGATTACTTTTGGTTATGAAGACCCAAATATTTGTTTCTTAGTTTTGATTTTTATGACAAAACTTAAAACTAAAAGGGTTAAATTCTAAAAATATTTGCAGTTTCTCACTTAAAAGTAATTAAGATCCAGCGAGATTCCTGTCCCGCCGTCCATCTCTACTACCAATTGTGTTTCTCTTACCCTGAAACCCACTATTACGTCCAGAAAAATAAGCAGCTTCAAGTATTTAACAATTCTATATATACCCGAACCCAATCTCAGTTTACCTTTAAGTCCATCTATGTTACATTGCAGTACCACACTCAAGCTTCCGAGTCCGTAGTGTTTTGAGAAGCTTGGAACTTGAAGCTTTCAACTCAAAAGAGTAAATAAAAAAAACCGTATATTTTCATTTGTTTCATTTCATTTTAAATTTTATTTTTTTAATGCTTAATACTAAATAAGTATTCAATAATACTTTTGTTTTTAATGATCTCTCAAATGTATACAATATACAATAATAAATTTAAATTAATTATATTCTTGTTTTTTTTTTTTTTTATTATTTATATACAATTTTGACTTTTGCATAAAATTATGAGAACAAAATTTTATATTTAAATAATTTTAAACATTATATTTAATTATTTAAAATGTTTAAATGCTATAAAACAACAAACAAGTATTTTCTTTTTTTAAATACTAAAATATTATTTTTATTATTATTTATATAAATATGTACTAGCAAAAAATTATAAACATTTTTTTTTTTTTAATTTTAACTTAATTAGTAAAATATTTTAAGACAACAAATTAACTTAATTATTTTTACAGGGTTTTTTTTTTGTTTGTGAAATTTGCTGCTATTAGGAATGTGTTTTTTTTGCTTTGGAGAACTTTCTAAGATGTGCGCAAATGAAAAAAAAGAGATATGATTATACTACAAAAATTAAAAATTAAATTAAATATATCTAAAAATAATTATGCAGAGCGTTTTCAAGTTTAAGTTTTTTAAAACCATATTAATCACTTTTTTTGTATTTTGGAATTACTTATTAATTTTTTTTTTTCGATAACAAAGTACTACTAACTTTTTATATTTATTATAATTTTTTTTTTTAATGTTTAACAATTTGAAATTGTACTTTTCCCAGATATATCTCATTTGTTGTATATGTTTTTTTTTAGTAGAGCACCGGTACTGGTCGCCTTAGCGCATTATCAAGTGATGATTCCATTGCATTCGTACCCGGCGATGAACCTGGCGATGATGTTGCTGAGGAATTATATAGACCATTATTCGCAGCAGCAGCATAAAGCGAAGGTGCTGAAATGCCTGAATAGATGCCAGAATAGAAACTGCTAAGTGTTGTGGGCGGGAGTTGTGGTGCTTTTTGTGCTTCGAGCATATTATGCGTTTGTCCGGATGCAGCAGCTGCCGCGGCAGCTTGTGATTGATGTAATTTGGAGAGCGCTAAAGGATCAAAACCACCGAAATATGGTACTGGATATGGTTGTTCCAAATGATGTGATGATGCAAAATATGTTGGCAGCTGATGGAATGGATTATATGCTCTACTGCCAGCGCCAGCGCCATTTTGTACCATTTTTTGTTGTGCATTTGCCGCTTGCATTTGTAGTGAACCTTGTGGTCCAGCAGCTAAAGGATTCTTGGGTTTACGACGAGGACGATATTTATAATCGGGATGTTCTTTCATGTGTAATGCACGTAAACGTTTAGCCTCATCGATGAAAGGACGTTTATCGGTTTCGGGTAATAATTTCCATTCGGCACCCAAACGTTTTGATATTTCAGAATTATGCATTTTTGGATTATCTTTAGCGATTTGACGACGCTGTAAACGTGACCAAACCATAAATGCATTCATGGGACGTTTAATGTGTCCCTCTTGACCGGGTGAAGTTTGTAAACCACCATGCATGCCAGCCAAATTTGATGCAGCACCATTAATACCAACGCCACCGCCGCCTGTTGAACCATGTGAGCTTTGTGAACCAATGCTACCAGCTGAACCAATCGAACTATTCGGTGATAATGAGTGTGCATGCAGGCCGACGGCTGTTTGCATATGTGTTGCATGTGGATGTTGTCCAATGCCGCCGGCAGCGGCTGCAGCTAAATGTCCCATGCTAGCGGTACCCATTATGGAATTACCATTTGAAGCACCATGTACACCGACGGGTGATGCACCGCTCATGGCAGCGGATATAGCAGCTAATGAACCACTTTGTGGAAAGTGCATCATGGGTTTTAAATCCATATCGTTGTGACTTGAATGTGGTGCATAGTCACCGGGTGCAGGTATATCGAGACCCTGACTGCTTAAGTGAAAGCCATAATTGGGATGTGAAGACAATGAAGCCATATTAATAATAATATTTTTTCGTTTTTATTTAATTATTATTATTAATTTTTTTGTGTTGTTTATTTTTTATTGTACACAACTTTAAATGTAGTTCAACACACACTTTCACTTTATACAGCACTGAAAAGTAGCTGTGTAAAATTTTTATTTTTATTGATTTGATTGTATTTAAGTTTTTTTTGTTCAATAAAAGCTTTTTTTCAATAATTGTTATTATTTTGCATTATATCTGTTTCTTTTTGTATTTTTTATTTAGCAAATTTAACACTGTTTCGTTTTTTTTTTCTTTTTGTGAATTTATTGTTTATGTAATACAACAATTTACTTTTTTTGTGTATATTTCTTTTTTTTCTTCTTTCAATTTTAATTCACACTTTTATTTATTTTATTTTTAAATTTCTTGAATCGCTCGCAACACTTGCCTCCGTTCGACTCAACAGCTTCACTCTGACTGATTTGTCTGTGCAAGTTTTTGTCCATGATACGACTTCGTTAAAATCCAGTTTTAACAAAACTCTCATTATGCTCTCTCTTACAAATAAAAAATACTACTTATTTCATTCATACATGCAGCCTATATGTATGCTACTCTTCTAACAAATTCAAACTACCCTCACACATACATTGCCACAGTTTTGTTGATGTAGTGAGTTGCCATTTGTTGCATATATATGAAAAAAAAAAAACATAACAAAGCAAAGCGTGCGCAGCATATATATATATGTATGTATGTGTGTATATGTTACATAGCTGCATTTCAGCCAACAGCAATTGTTCTTATAGTTTTTATCTCACTCTTACACAACTACTGACATTCATTCTTTGCATTGTCTGTACGCTTTTGTTCCATTGGTTCGGCAGCGCTTTTATTATGCATACGTCGTGTAGTTTTGTTGCTGTTGTTGTGTAGTTGGAGTCCCTATTATTGGGGTGTGTTCAATATAATGCCTAGAAAGAGTAGAATAGCTGAATGTCTTCATTGTGCGCATTTATTCGTGTTCATTATATCGTAGTCGTTCGGGTTTTTGTCGTATTTTTTTTTTTTTTTTTTTGTTCAGATAATAATAATAGAAGTAGTTCCCCAGATTCCTTTTTCTTTATACTCTTTATATATAACTAAAAAAAAATTTTTGTAGAATTGTTTTTATGTTTAGTATGTGTGTGTATATATGCTGTTTAGTTTGAAGTGTGTGTACATGTGCATGTGTATGTATGCAAACCACTTAAATTTAGCTCCACATACTAAGTTGACTAAGTTGCTTGACGTCTACATCAACACTTAACTTTTTTGTTTGATGTGTAGCCTCACCACTGCCTGTCTCAGCTATTCAGTATTTTTTTTTCATAGATTCATATGTTTGTATGCATGCCAACGGTTCTATTTCATTGCACTATACTATTTGTATAATGTATGACTTTTGTTGTAATTGACTTTGGCGTTCCACACGCTAAGTGCAATTCTTATCTTTATATATATGAATTTATTTGCGTGTGTGTGTGTTTGTGTAACAATCACAGTCAAATATGTATAGTATGTCCATTATTTATATGTATGCATGTATGTATGTATGGCGCTCTCAGCAATTGTCTTATATACATACATACATTCATACATATATTCTTCTTGTGTATTTGTATGCTTGCGCTTTCAACCAATCACAATAGAGCTACGGTGTAATTTTTGTGAATGGACACTTTTGCTGGCATTCATTGCGCTGTCGCTTCTATTTACACCATCCATCACCTTCCCAATGCCCCAACAAACTGTTATGCATTCAAAATAATATAATATATTGTATATATATG
Organism: Leucophenga varia; assembly: GCA_018903435.1. Classification (NCBI taxonomy): domain Eukaryota; kingdom Metazoa; phylum Arthropoda; class Insecta; order Diptera; family Drosophilidae; genus Leucophenga; species Leucophenga varia. The sequence goes on from JAEIFJ010001866.1 coordinate 188,695, forward strand.
TATGTATGCATGTTCAAAAAAGGCGTAAATTTGTATATGTATGTGTATGTATGTATGTATGTGTAGATACATACAATGCCATTAAAGCCTGATTACTTAAGTGCTGCATGAAAAATCACACACTGCACTTTTGTTCAAATATAAAAAAAAAAAAAAAATGAAAAGCAAAGAAAAATAAAATAAAAGAAATGAAAAGTGTGAGCGCAGTTTTCTAACAATAATAAATATGTACAATTGTTTATATATTGTATATATTTAAGTGCTTAATAATAAAATCACACACACACACATGTGCTGCCTTTTGTAATCTAAACATATTTAGATATTTAGAGCATTTTGTAGGATATAAATAAATCAATTCAAAAATATTAAAACACTGCAATAAATATTTAAATTTAATGATTTTTTTCAAAGTCCAAACGCAATTAGGTAAATCAATTTCACATAAATTTATGAATATTGGCAGCTCCCAGTCTTGGAACAGTTTTACTACGACAGGGCCGAGCGCGTGAGCCTGAGACAAATTGTTATTTTTTTGTAGCATACTTTTGTTAAACAAAACGACAGTTATATGGTAATTGTGTGGGGGAAATGTGGGTTTCCCCTCAGCCAACTCCATTTGACTACTTTTGCTTAACTTAAACCTCTTTTCTAAGCACCGGTCTCCTCAAAATACAACGGATCTGGGTGAGTTTCCATTCTTCCCACCTCTCTCTCGCAAAAACTCATTAAGAGGCCAGAGTTGTTATAAGGGTCCCATAGTGTAAAACGGGTATTATAAGTTGGTCAAAAAGTTTTGTAACATATTAAAGTATCGATTTTATGCTACAAGTTTATCGTCTGTCAGATTGTCTGTATGTTCGGTGCTGCGCTATTTAATCACAAAATTTTGAAGATATTGATCTAAAATTCGTAACTTAAGCTTTTCTCGGTCCTGTGTGAGTAAAATCTTATAAAATTTTAGCTCTCAATTAACCTGTCTAACCAATGCAATCAAATCTATGACAATAAAATCAATGAAAATGACTTTACACAAAATTAATAAAATAGAAACTCATTTGCCACTTAAATGCATACGCCTAGAATAACTTTTCTCAAAGGAAAATAAATTATAATCGAATATATTTCTCATTGTTTCTGTGCATTGCTAAAAATCAATTTGAAAATGGAAAAATTAATTACGCTAAACATTAAAAGCCAAAAGGAAAGCCACAAAACGTCAAAGAAACAAGAAGCCACAACGTTGAAAAATAAATAAATAAAAAGATTTTCAGAACAATTGTTTGTGAAAATGTCAAAGAGTTGAGAAAAGAAATAAATGTAATTGCAGCAGCATGAGTTGAGCCAAGTTGCTAAAAGCTGCTTGCTGCAGCAATTTCTTTTGAAGTTTTACGCGCGACGACAAAAAAATACGTAAAACAATTTGGAGAATGAGTAAAAAGCAAAGATTTTTGATATTGCACGAGTACACCAAAATAATGAAAGAGGTTACCGCAAAGCTTTAGATGGTAAAATTGAATTGTAGGAAAAAATGTTTGAATTTCGCACAATAATACGCATTGGCTGGATTTCATTTATTTTGCTTGTTTATTTGCGAAAAGAGTTTGCAAGGACAAGGAAAATTAATTTTATTTAAGTTGTTATTGAATTTTTGAGAAGCTCGATAGAAGAAGCCTTTTTTTCATGTCCGTCTGTCCGACATATATACTTTTTGACGTTTCCTGTCCCTCTACTAGTAACGGACGATCTCCTTAAACCTACAAAATGGCCCATTGTCCAAATTGAATCATATCTCATTTATTAATGTAAAAGTATGCTAGATTGTACTTTTTAGATCATTTACAAGGCATTTTTAGATCATTTTTAGCTAACTTTGACATTACTTATGCCTATATTGTCTATTTAATACATTTTAAAAATTTCCCACAACTTGACTAGAGTGTACGTCAGTTGTCAGTCAGTCAAAAAGCACGAAAGGATATTTAGTTGAACTAAATGATTGAATGAATAAAATGAATGACTGCTTGAAATGCCCACTGCGCTTGTGGTTGTAAATAAACCGTGGGATTCTACGCTTTTAGCAAAGCATAGCATAGGAAATCATTAATAAGTGCCTCTAAACTCTTTTACGCTCTAAACTAAAGTTCGCTCGCTCGCAGGACACTTGAATTAAGTGAAGTAGCCACTTAAGGATTTTTGCAATTGAATATGCAAGCACATTAAATAAAATTAAATATGAAAAACCAACAAATTATGAACGATATTTAGTGGTGTGCTGTGTTCTTTTATAAACCCAAAAAAGAAAAAAAGTGTATTTTAAGAAAAAGCGACACAATTTAGATTAGTAGTGTATATTGCATGCCATGCCAACCCCTAAGTGTGCCGAAAAATTTATAAAGAACTCGATCAGAGATCTTAGCCCCTTTTTAAATGTAGTTTAACTAAAGTGGTAAATATATTTCACTTCTGATTGTGAGTAGCATAACTCTTTGATGCTTTTTTTTTCTTTTCCTTAGTATAAGTTAAGAATTATTAGATATAAGCAGCTGCAGAAACATTTAAAAATCGTTTTTCTTAAGTGACTGACTGCAGCTTTTCAAGACTCAACGCAACTCTTGACTTTTATACTGCAAATATCTTAAAAAATAAAAAAATCAAGCTTTAAAAAATAAAATAAAATAAAATAAATGAATGCGTGATAAGTGCCACTTTACAACGTCTCACATATTTAGTAAAATTTCACCTCCACAAAAATAAAAAATAAAAAATTTCATCCCTGATTGCACTAAACGATCGTAAATATCATTACTTAAGAAATGCATTCTTAGTGCATTTTAATATTGATTTTTAATTTAATTTTAATATTTTATGACGTCTAGCACCTCACCTGAAGCACATAGAAACGTGAGAATAAATCACACATTTAAAGTGTTCAACAAATGAAGTAGAAAATATGTTTTATTTTTTTTTTTTTATTGCTAAATTCTGCGTAAAGAGAAAATCAGTTTTTGTTAAAATAATTTTTCCCACATGCAAAAAAAAAAAAAAATAACGAAAAAAATATGAATAAGAGCACCCGTATCTGCCTGTTAACTGCAAATTGACAGTGCCAGTGCCTTAGCCTATTTCCGGTATATTATTGGTTATTTTGTATAGTTTTATATATTTTATTGTATACTTCAATATATAAAAAAAAGACAAAAGAAATACAAACAATGTAAATAGTTTTTCCAAACAATTTGCCCAGTTCAGCAAACAGTTTGCAAAACAATGCGACTACACTCCCGCAACTTGTACCTTTTCGGAAATAAAAAAAAAAAATCAGAGACTAGAAAGCATTTTAACAAATATAAATCAGAAATTATAAATTGTCATAGTCTATGTCTATAAGCAATTTTTGTTTTTTGTTTAAATCTTTTTTAATAATGGAAGAATTCTAAGTCAATGTTTTCAGTTATATTTTTGGTTTGAAGTCGAAACAGGGCGCGTCAACATTGTTAACAAATTTTTTGGAACGGAAATTAGGTTTTGTAACACTCGGAAGGAAAACCTTTTAAGAAACAATATGGACAATAATAACCCTAAATGAGTTGAAACCAATATGCATAAATAAAACCTATTTTCATACAAAAATTTTAAAATGGGTAGTAAGTTTATATGGGGGCAATAGCTAAAAATGGACGCGACTTGCTTTTCAAATTTGTCTCAGTCTTTGCCGAGAAAAGCTTAAGTTTCGAATTTAACATCTCCAGAACTCTCCGAGTAAAGATAAACAGGAGGAGAGACATCGAGCTGATCAAGAATATATATAGTATACTTAATGGGGTCTAAGACGTTTACTTTATAGGGTCACAATGTCTCTTTTAATGCGTTACAACTTCGACACACATAGTGTGGCGGGTATAAAATCTGTTTGTACTTGACTGAGTTATTGCTACATAAATGGGAAAATAAGATAGGAAAATCAGTTTTTCAAAAATAAGGCCTGATTTTGGGGCATATTTTGCAAATTACAAGTATGCAGCTTGGTTTTGCTCGATACAATTTTTACCATAATTGTTGGGTATCTCGGTGTCAAATAAATCACTTAAAGTTTTCAATTGAATTTATAGTTTAAAGTGTTTTAGCAATTACATAAAATACAAATCTATTTAATACAAACTTACCAAAACATTAGCTGTGTAGTACAAATAGTCAAGCCTGCGTTTATATTGCTCTTTGAAATCACACACACACACACACATGAGCTAAGATCAATTATTTATCTCTCTCGCTTCTCTTCTTTTCACAAACTTTCGCTGCACTAATAAAAATGGCACTTTTGCAAAAAAAAAAAAAAAAAAAAAAGACGGACGGCCGGCCGGCCGGCGTCTGACAGTGGAGCACTGGCCTGCGCCCCGGCACGCCACCCACAATGCAACTTTTTGCATTTGCAATGAAAAATTTGCACTCGATAGATAATAAATAATTATATTAGCATTTTTTTACATGTTGCACTTATTTTAACAAATATATTTTTTCACCAATTGAAGATCGATTTACATATTTCAATTTAAATAGCAAACAAATTGCATTGGAAGAAACGTAATGCGCTGCCGCGATTGAATACATTTTGCAATGAAATGGGAAAACATTTGCACAGACACTTTAAAAAACTAATTAAACTTCGCTTAAAATAAACACTGTTTTACAATTAATTAATTAGATGTTTTAAAATTTATTTTTGTTTGACACTAGCAAAATATTTTATGATGCCATTGTGAAAGCTTGAAAAGTAAAATATACTAAAAATGACCATTTTTTTTATACAGGAAGAGACAAGAACGAGTGATACGTAATTACGTAGTAACGTAATTCGTTTACAATACATACGTTCCCTACGTACTACAATGAATTTTCTGCATTTGTTTGAATACAAATAAAATTATTTTGACTTGTTAAGTATTTCGCTGTCATTTGCAAATGTAATACGTTTAGGTACAAATCATTCAAATTGTTTTCTTTTTTAATATTTTATTTTTTTACACTCTAAAAAAATAATTTTGTATATTGTGTGTGAATATAAATATTTTTTTACATACAATTAAATAGTTCATAAGGCAAAGGGAAGTGGGCGGAGGCGAGTAGCAGGCAACACCTTTGATTGCTGCTTGCTGTCGGGTTTCAACAAATGTGTTGTGTTGCCAAAAGGAACTTAAATGAGTGAGTGAGTATTCAATAACAATAGCACAGCAACATAGAATACAATAGAATGTCAAAATTGCGTACCAACCGAAAAACCGAAAACATGTGATTAAATTGCCATTAACACGAATTTAACACCAAAAATTTGGTTAGAGTGCAGCAGCACCAGTAACGCAAGAATATTTTGTTGTTGTGATGATGATGACGACGACGACGACATGCAGCAGCAATTATGCGAAATAGTAGCGCCTATTGTATTGTCGCCCTTAATGCCTTCTTTACTCCTCTGCTAGTTTGTTGACATGTTGCTTCTTGAGTTGCCAAAAAAAAAAAAAAAAAAGGTTTTGGCTGCTATCGTAAGGTGAGAAAATTTACTGCCTACTGTGTGACATATATAAAAATACAATCTATTCATATTTAAACTACTGTTGTGATTGATACGCAGCACTTCTCGCACTATGAAACTTCAATTTATATGCATAGAAGAAGTATGAATTTATATATAAATGAGGGTTAAGCATATTGCGTGACGGTCGACCCCAATACATAACGCAACGTATCATTATCACCGCTGCGGCTCTATTGTTTGACCAGAGAGTCACTAAATACCCAGAGACCAGTTAAAGTTGTTTTTTGAAAGAGTTGCCATTCGCAAAAGTTGATATTGTTTAAAAAAGAAGGAAACCCCTAACATTCACTACGCAGGCTGGGAACTGCAAAAAAATTTGTAGTCGTTGCCAAAAATATCATACAATGCGCATGAAGAACACCATGTGAGATCCTTTTGAGTACTTAAAATACAACAAAATACTGCTCCTGTTGCTAGTAATACTATAGACAACTTATTGCTGTCTGAGCTGAGCTAGTTTATAAATGAACAGCAGGAACTTAATTGCTTCATTCAGCTTCAATTAAAGTCAAATTGAAGCTAGTTCTTTGAAAAGAATAAATAAATAAATAGCTACAATAGATGAATACATTTGTTGTCGAAGAGTGTAGTGAATATTTTTTTATGGCCATTTGGTGAGATTATATTTTAGCTATATTATTATGAATGCATGGAAATGCCATGAAAAATAGTTCAGACTGTATGCAATATATCCAAGGAACATTTGAAGTCAAACTGTTGTACTGGGCTGTAGGCAACTTAACAGAGCGATTGACTATTTGGACAGGAATATCACTCTATATACTCCAAAGGAGTTTTTCTCGAAGTTCAATTTGTGAAGGAATTTTTGCGTTATTTATTAGCCGTGAACGAAACATGGAGGCAACACACTCACACAAAACGTGGTGGAATATGACTATAAGGTAGCATATTATACCTCTGTCTCTTCCTATTGTCGACCCATTAAATAATCAGACTGACTTATCTGCGTATTTCTTTGTTGATTTTTTTCGTCAAGAAATGACTTGAAAAATTTAACAAGTCATAGAGAAAGGCTGAATATGCTGAATATGGAAGACAGGACAACTGAAAAATTTTGATGTAGAAGAAAATTTAAGACAAAGAACGTCGATGAAAGTCTATGTTAAACGCCTTACGAACTTGCAGAATTATTGAAGTTGACCATGAAACCATTTCCAGGCGTCTTCAACAGTGAATAGCTACTTGATCTACAGAAATGGAAGGGTTTTTTATGCATCGTTAATGGCAAAGTGGATCTAGCTCAGACAACCAATCATCATAGATTCAAGCTCATGTTGGGACCAGCATGTTGTAATCAATTTTAACCTGATGCAACGATCACGTGGGAGCTTTACCTAACTAAATTAATACAATTGAAATTTAATGGCGCTGAAATATACCAAGCCTCACGAGAAAGTAATTTTTCCAACAGGATGATTATCGAAACCAGTTAAAAATTTCCACGAAACCAGTCAAAACGTACCTTGAAACCAGTTACAACGTATGGGAAGTCCTACCCTGTAACCCCAACTGCGTTTTTTTCAGACATTGCTCCTTCTGACTACCACTTAGTGCAGTCGATGAGTGATAACCTAGCCGTGTAGCAGTTCAATACTTCCAAAAATTACAAAAAATGGGTCTTTTCGTGGCTAACCTCAAAAGTAGAGTTGTTCTTCCGTGCTGGTATCCTTAAATTGCCAGAAAGATTGGAAAAAACGTAGTGGCTAGCAATATAAAAATTTTGGAATAATTCATTTTTAAACATTTTTTCACAATGAAGCAGAAAATTTCGAAAAAAAACAATTGAATTTGATTATTTAAATTTTTTAAGTCAATATATATGCATCCCTTACCATAATATCAATTTTAAGCTATTTGTGTTGCATACACATAAATCGACGACCTAACGCCTTCAATAAATCAAACGATTATCGATGAATGGGTTAAGTTAACAAAATATTTCGATTACAAAAAATAAAAGTTGTTGATTAAATCAAATTCATACAAAAGCAGCAAAAGCAAACAAATGTGAAAAGGCAGCAACAAACTCGACATCGCTTGGAAAACAATTGCGAAAAACTTGGAAAATATTTGCAAAAAAAATCAAAGTTCTTTCTTAAACTGAAAAAAAGAAATTGTCGTTTTATGTGTGATTATGTGATTTTATTTACATAAATAATTCACTTTAAATATCCCCCTTTTTTTTTTTGTTTTTGTTTGTTGTTGTTCAAAATCGATTCCTACTCCCTTTGCGCAAACATTAGAAGAAAATTTACATACTTTATTTATTTTGAACTTTTGTAACTGCCGCAAATAAATGTGTGCCGAAAAAGAATAAATCACTCAATGTAAACGAGAGAGAGAGTTCTCAAAAAAATATGCGAAACATTTAGAGTCCTGTCAATGCAACTAAAAGATACGCTGTATGTTTTTTTTCTATTTTTGGCTATAAGTTGCCTAACTAGGGTTAGGAAACTTATACAACATGCTTTACCAGCAAAATGGCGATTAGTTGGGGGTTCTTTAAATGGTCCACTGTATATACACAACTGTAGTGTGACCCACACAAAACAACTTGAAAAAGAAACTGATTCAGAATAATTTCGGAGGAACATGTAAAACCAAGTTCAGTATATGAGTATTTGGTACTCCCCTACATTTTGCTAACTGTTACATATGTTCACATGAGCTAACCAAACCCAATTACGCTATGATTGTAGTGTATTAAAAAACAGTCTAAACAGTCTTAAACCTTTTTAAAAAGAAAATAATACAAGTTGTTAGCTCCATTTTTTTTTTTCTACAAGACTTTGTATAGAAATCATGTTATACCCTTGAGAATTATATTTAAATTTTATTTAAACTGCAGCAAAACAAACAAAATGAAATTGATTGTAAAAATTAAACATTTCTAAAGGAAAAAAATTTCTTTTTTTATTTCGAAAAATGCCACAAAAAGTCATCAACACTCTAAGCAAAAAAAAAACCGAAAAAAAACGTAATTGCAGACGTAAATATTTAAATAAATTTTACATACGTATACAGGCACATTTTGACCCCTTTTTATAGCTTCATGAAAAAAACAAAAACACAAAAGAAAATTTATTAAAAAAAAGAAAGCCTGGATGAAAAAAATGGCTGCAAACATATTCAATTTGCCATTTTACAAGTCATTTTGAAACGCCTTCGAAAAACAAAAATAAAAAAAAATCATTTAGTATTTAGCATCATAAACTTTTCCAAGAATCATCTTCTAAACTGTAAATTGCGTTGTTTTTCGCAGGATAACGAGCCTGTGGACGAGCGAGTGAGTGTAGAAAAGAGGCTAAAACATTGCCAGGACGTATCGCTCGCTCGCGCCTTCGCTTTTATTGTTTTATGATGTTTTGAATTGTAATTTACATTTAACTTTCGAAACATCGTCCATCGTCTCCTTTCTGAGACAAACAATAAACGTTTTTCTTGTATTTACTATATTTATTATATTATTCTGTTTATTTTTGTGAAATTTAATTACTTTATTGCTGCTGTAATTCTGCATTCGTAAAATTAACAGATATATTTATGCATTTATTTTATTATTTTATTATGGTAAACAGACAACAAAAATAAGGAAAATTGACGACGGCGTCAGCAACTAAAAATGATTTAGAAAACTTTTTCCTTTTTCAAAGAAAACAATAAAACAATGACTGCAAAGGCTCTAGGAAACTATTGTACACCAGCGTAAGGACTTTTAATTTAATTATATACAGAATAGCGGTTTAATATTCTAGCTACAAGCACAATAAATATTAAATTATTCAAATATTGAACTAATGGCAAACGGCAATAAAAATCAAAATGGCTACAATATGCTTTTATGGGTGTATGTAAATATACTTCACACACACACACACACATACTTGTGAAGAGTTTTTATTGCGAGTGCTGGTTGATAAGTACTTAAACGTGTCATATATTTATATATTTGTAGGGTGCAATAAAAAGTGCTCAGAAGAAAAATGAATGAAAAAACATAACTGATATATAAAACTTTAAAACAATTTCGTTTTATTATGTATTTTATAACAACAGTAAATGCCTCGGATTATCTGCAAATTTTTCAATTTTTTTTTTGTCAATCATGTCACGGTTTTCATTCATCAATTTTTATTTGAAAATCGTAGCTGCAAAGAGGTCTAGTGTGAAATCAGACTATGGTAAAATTATAGACCATCGCCTTTTTTTTTTTTCAGCCAAACGTGGAAGAAGACTTTTTACTTCTTTATTTGTTATAAACATATCAGCTTTAGCTAAAAATTCGTAGAACACAACGAAATCAATTGATTTTATTTGAAAAATAACGACATTTGGGCTCTCTTTTGCCGTTCCTTTCGCACTTACACGCGTCTAGTGGCTGTTTGGTCAAAAAAACAGTGGTGGCAGTCAGTAAAACAGCGACTGCAGTCGATAAGGCAGTATTATTATCGACTGTTGATATCGATTACAGGGCAACTAATTAGAACAGACCAATAAAATATTATTATGATTACAAAAAAATTTAACACCTCACAACACTGATGCCAGTGTTACAATTAAATCCGTCTCATTTACACAACAACAAAGACATTTTGCTTATTTATTTATTGTATTTTTGTATTATTTGTTCCATGTAAATAAAGACTTATGGCTGCCGGTGTCGAGTCAATTTTAAAATAGAAAGTTTATACTTAATAGCGCATTTATAGTGTTAGGTGTATGCTTTGTTTTTTTTTGCTTATTAGTTTCGATTAAATACGGATTACAGGTGGGCGTCAAATAGCGCTGTGGTGACAAACGACGAACGCACACCGCTCATGGATGGACACGTTGATGCAACCGGGGTCAACCCGGAGCAACTGAGCGGATCAGCAGCTGAGCGTTCTGAACGTCACCAAAAGCGCCAGCAGCGTAATTATGGCGCTGCTGCTCTAAGTGAAAATCGTGAAGTGGAGGAAGTTGATGCAGTAAGTTGAAGAGCGACCGGTGGCATTTTATATTTGAAAATATTAATATTCTAAATATTATTTACAGGCTGCAATTTTAGATGTACCAAATGTTACCTATCGTGGCTCACGGCATAGACAGCGCAACGCTGATAATGAGCCCAGTGGCAGTGGTCGTGCTGCTGGTGGTGGCGGTGGTAGTAGTGACGGACAACGGAATCAAGCGACTACACCACATGGTGAAGCTGAGGAGGAAGGCTTAAAATATGGCGCACAACATGTCATTAAACTATTTGCCCCAGTCTCACTCTGTATGCTGGTTGTTGTAGCAACTATAAACGCTGTTAGCTTTTATTCCAGCACAGATGTTTATCTACTCTATACACCCTTCCACGAATTGTCACCGGATCCGGGCGTAAAATTTTGGAATGCATTGGCCAATTCGTTGATATTGATGACAGTCGTTGTAATTATGACAATTTTGTTAATTGTGCTCTACAAGAAACGTTGCTACAAGATTATACATGGCTGGTTAATACTCTCCTCGTTCATGTTGTTGTTTATTTTTAGTTATTTGTATTTGGAGTAAGTTCTTTTGTTTTAAATTTTTTTAAATTAATTTTTTAATTTGATATCGTATTTTTTTAGAGAGTTATTACGCGCCTATAATATACCAATGGATTATCCAACGGCATTGCTTATAATGTGGAATTTCGGTGTAGCTGGCATGATGTCCATACATTGGCATGGACCATTACGTTTGCAGCAGGGTTATCTTATATTTGTAGCAGCGCTTATGGCGCTTGTCTTCATAAAATATCTACCAGAATGGACAGCTTGGGCAGTATTAGCTGCTATATCGATTTGGGGTTTGCAAGCGACATATTATTTTAATGAAAAATACATCATACAAAATTTGTTTTAATTACAGATTTAATTGCTGTACTCTCGCCAAAAGGACCGCTAAGAATATTAGTGGAAACAGCGCAAGAACGTAACGAACAAATATTTCCGGCATTGATTTATTCATGTATGTTTTATTTTTAAGCTAATCCAAGTTCATTTTTAATATAAAATATCCATTGTACTGCAGCTACTGTATTGTACACCTACATGGGCACACATTATCCGCAGCAAACAACAACGAATAATTCATCACCAACCTCAAGCAACTCTACTGCAACTACACGCATTACACCAAATTCGAATCTATCGCCTGAGGTGAATACCGCAAGCGGTTCACGCAGCAGTGCCCGCTCAGGTAACTGTCGTAATGCTGACCATGCAATGGCTGCTGAAGGTATGCCACTTGTGACTTTTAATACACATTTGCGCGGAAACGGTATTTATTCATAATTTTTTATTTTTTTTTTTCCTTTGCTTTTCTACAACGTCAACTATTCTGCTTGTGTAACGTACATACTCGTATATTATTTCTACTCTCGTAAACAAATAGCTTTGTTTTTTTTTATTTCGATTTAGAAACTTCGTCTATTTTTCTTTTTTAGTCTTATAATTTGTTTGCGTTCATTTTTGTAATTTGGCGAAATCGTTTTACTTTATTGTGCAGCGCTAATATTTTGGAACAACAAAAACTTATCGTTATATTTATTACAGCTGAAGCTGCTGGTTTTACTGAGGAATGGTCTGAAAATTTAAATCAACGCGTTGCACGCCGTCAGATTGAGGTACAAGCGACAAATATGGAAAATCCAAATCGTAGTGCGCAATATCGTACAGTAACAGCACCAGATACCAGGCAACAGCAGCAACCTGAGGGACAAGAGGAGCGTAAGTATTTTAGCTATTATTTATAACGAGCTTAGACTCGATCCATGTAGCCGACGTTAAGTATCTATTTTGAAGTTAAAGTTCTGCCATACTTTTGAAACATAATGCACAATCTGATCTATATTTTTAGGTGGCATTAAACTTGGTCTTGGTGATTTTATCTTCTATTCCGTGTTGGTTGGCAAAGCCTCAAGTTATGGAGATTGGAACACGACAATAGCTTGTTTCGTCGCTATACTTATTGGACTCTGTCTGACGCTATTGCTTTTAGCCATATGGCGTAAAGCATTACCCGCACTGCCAATTTCCATAACATTTGGACTGATATTTTGTTTTGCCACCAGTGCCGTGGTAAAGCCCTTCATGGAAACACTCTCATCACAACAAGTTTTTATATAAGCTAAAAAATTATAAAACATACGCAAAGGTAATAAGTATAAATGTAAATTATGTCATTCGTTTCCTGTGCGAAGCGAAATAATTCTTAAATAATCCACAAACCTATAAAAGACAAAATATTCTAGTATTATAATAGAATTTATTAAAAAAAGAATATTTAACATACAACAAGACTAATAACTTTGTTTGCATTATGCTTTTGTGGCAGTTGTTTCCTTTGGTTTAACAATAACTTTATCTGGTATATTAATAAGCCAACCTGGCTCTAAACCAAAGAAAATTTGTCTTGCATCTTTCATTGATGTTAACATTTCATATGTGGGATCATCCTCGATACGTGGCAACTCATAACCGTATTTTTGTGCAAGCACCAAACGTTCTTTACTGATCTCTTCGGGATCAGCTAGATAACCTCTATTTTTAGCATCGGTATAGTATTCGACGGCGTCTTGTGGTGGCTGCAAGCGTCGCGGTATGGGTACACCCTTTTCAAACCATTTTTTTGGATTGACCAGTATCTGTTGAGATATAAAAAGATAAATTGTTGAAATTAATATTTTCTTATACTTTAAATGTATAATATATACGAACCTGTAAGCTTCTAGGATCGTAATATGCAGTACGTATAACACCACCATTGCGTTCGATTGCAGCTATAACAGCTTCGCTGGCATGTTGCACTTCGATGCTAATTTTGGCTTTGAAACTATCGATACCCTTGTCGATCAATTGGAAACCGTATTGCATTTCAGCCGGTTTAAGTTCCAAAAGTCCGGTATTGCAAAGCGTTAGTTATATCGATGGGTCTGCTGATATCAATACGATTTGTATCAATCATTCTTTGTAATTTTATCAGTGAAATCGGTGGATATTGACGCCTCAGATGATGTCCCTTGTAGTATGGTTCATAGGGAAAACGTAAATAAAACGGCTGATTGCCTGTTTCGTAACCCAAACGCATAAAATTTTGACGCTGTCCAGAACCTTTGTTACCAGCGCCGTGCTTATCACCACCATGTTGTCCTCTACCGCGTTTATCCTGTAATTATTTCAAAATCGTTTAAATTTTTATTTAATAAAATAAAAAATAAAAGAAATTATATCACAAACATTTTGCTTTGAATTCGGATTTGGACGCAAGTTTCCAATTTGTACGCGTGGCAATGTGCGCAACATTTTTAAAGCCTTGTCGGCTGTTTCACGTAAATTGGCCATTGTTTATTAATTTAATAAGTTGACCAATTATTACAAAAAATTAAAATTATTTCTATTTTTTATAACACCGCATGAAAATATCACTTCTTCTTCTTCTTCAATTTGACATTCACACAAAAATTTAAGATAACAACACTATTCACAATGGTTTTGTAAAGGCGCCGAAATGTGATTTTGCCGCTCACTTGAACAAGCGCTGCCCAAGATAAGACTGATTGCAAATAAAACAAAACAAAAAAAAAATACATAATTTCAAAATATATAAATCTAAACAAATTGTGCAATTGTTAAAAACAAAATAAATACGTTGTCATGGAGTGCGTTAAGCTTAAAAGTTGCAGTGCCACAACAAAATTGCAATGCGATTGCGTGACGTCTGCGGTGGAAATAATTAAGAAACACTTTCAGCGTAAGTGGCTTAAATTTCAACAAAGATATTTTAATTTTTTTATAAAATTAAAAATACAAAGACTTAGGTGTAGAGGCCATATTTTGCTTTAAAAAATTCCGCATCTGTACTTTCGCTTATAAAATTTTTTTCCCGGAGCTTTTACATCCGTTTGGGACATAGGACTAGCCCTGATCAATGATGGTTTTATTAACTTCTTTGTTTTCTCTTTTTTGTTTTATAGTTGCACAAAAATATTTATTGGACCGCAATGCTGAGGTAGATCTTCTCAATGAACGTAATCAAAGCCTTACAAAAGCGGTGGAGCTCTTGCAACGTAAAAATGAAAAACGTCAAAAACGAAGGAAAAAAAACTTTACTCGGCGAATTTTCACCAAAAGGCAAAAATATTTTGTATGAGGATAGCAGCGATAACAGTATTAATAATGATGACACCATATCTCCAGCGAATTTAAATTTGGCACTGAATAGTGAGCAATTAGTAATTATGTCAATGCTAAGTCCTTCGCAGGATGAGACAATTGCTGAATCTGAAAAAGTGTCAAGTCCACGTGCGCGAAATATTTGGAATACAAGACGCAAATTGCAACAAAAACATAACGATGAAAACTGTGAGCCAAACTTAAACGAAAGTGCTGCTGTCAACACAACTTTGTCGAAAAGTTGGATAAGTAAAAAAGACGAAAGTTCTCCAAAGTTTGCTAAACCCAAAGAAGTTGCTGCCGCAATAACGCCGTCGGAAAAAAATTCAAATTGTCGCTTAATTCAAATCGACAAAGTTTAAAACAAACAAAATTGCAATTTGATCGACAAAAACTAAAATCGAACAACACCGAAAATGATGAAATCGCAGCAAGTCCGAATTTATATACTGCGCTAAAGAAGGCCAAGCAAAGTAGATCAATGCTATTAAGGTAACATTTATTTAAAATTGTATTCATATCTGTAATAGTTTTTCATTTTTGTTGGTTTTACTAAAATTGTAAAAATAAAGAACAGGCAACGACAGCGCCTTAGGATCCTTAAAGAACAAGACAAGAAAACAGCGAGAAGAAGTAAAGGAGAAAATTACATTCAATGATAGCGATGATGATGTTAATTCTGAGACATATTTTGAATTATCTGAAACAAAAATGTGATACACCGAAAAGACATTCAATTACTCAGGTATCCTCAGGTGTTTCTGAGAAACTACCCACAGCCGATACATCCAGCCTTGTCATATTGATGCCAGCAACACAGGATATTATATTCGTTGATGATTCTTGTGATGAAAACATGGATAATATTGGAACATTAGATCTAATGGCGGATCTCATGAAAAACACTAACGATACTTCGCTGGCGAACCTTAAGCGTTTTGAAACAAAAGCGTAAGTAAACAATTAAATTTAAAATATAAAAAAAGGTTTAATTTTTGTAAAAACTCTTTTTTTAGCATTAAACAACAAAAGACTGCAAATCAAATATCTAAAAAATTAACTCAACCTAAAAAACCTGCCAATATAGTTCCGACTGTATCTATCAAAAATGAACCTGTTTCGCAAGATAAATTTGATGCCGATGAAACAAGACTTCCGTTGGAAGAGCTGGATAATAATAACGAAACAAGATTAGAAACAGATCTGTTACCGAAGAAGCAGAAAGTGCAGAGTAACATACAATTCAAAGATGAGTATGACAATGACGAGGATGATAATGATGATGACGATGATTTTGTGCGTCCCATCATTATCAAGAAAGAATCAAATACGTCGAACGATTTTTGGACTCCACATATGGAATCATTTGCCAAAAACAAACAACGCAATGATGCTTCAAAAAAAATGAATTTTAAGGAACGTTTTGACATAACATGCGAAGAATGCGAGAAAGTAAGTTTGTTTCTAAAGCATTTCATACTATATAATTGACTAATAAATCATTTTTGCTTATTCTTATACAGTTTATAAACTTCCTTGGTGAAAATTTAAGTGACAAACAAATAGAAAATCATTTGCGCAATTGCAAACATCAACGTTTAGATCACGATACACCTGATGGATTTTGGAATCCGCTTATGGAATCATTTGCAGCCGACGATCCACGCAATGAAGTGCTTATAGATAAACGTTTTACAAAGAAAAAAACATAAAGAATAACTTTTGCAGTACGACTTTATTATAATTATTATTTAGTTAATAAGAGCTTATTTGCGATGCTCAGTTCTCAAAAAAACATTTATAAATTTATAAATTGCCACGTTTTTCCTGCTCAATTTCGATGGCTGTAAAAAGAGATTTAAAGTTGCCGGCACCAAATCCCTGAAAATAGAAAAAGAACGCTTTTAAAAATGCTACAATATAAATATCTTCTACTGTGTTATATTATAGTTTTCACTTTAAGCATTATTATTGCCAGACACAGACACATGCTCTTTAAAAACTTACATTATGATTATGACGCTGTATAACCTCAAGGAAAAGTGTGGGACGATCCTGACAATTCTTGGTAAATATTTGCAGCAAATAACCATTTTCATCGAAATCAATTAAAATATTTAATTTCTTTAATATTTCCATATCTTCTTTGATTTTAGTGCGACTATGCGAAAGATTCTCCTCTAAAATCTCATAGTACGACGAAGGAATAGTTAGAAAATCTGTACCACGCGCACGTAGATTCGTAACTGCTGTAATGATGTCATCAGTATTGAGCGCAATATGCTGTACACCGGCACCACCATAATATTCTACATATTCCTCAATTTGTGACTTCTTCTTGCCCTTAGCTGGCTCATTAATGGGTACTTTAACAGTCTCCTCATAGTTGGCCATAACAATGGAACGCAAAGCTGAGTATTCAGTGTGTATTTGTGAATCATCAACTGACCAGAAACGATGAAATTGCAATATACGCTCATACCAAGCAGCTACGCTTTCCATTTCCAAATCGGGTTGATTACCGACAACATGATCAATAAAATTCAATTTTGTTATTGGTAAATGCTGCAGCAGCACATCTTCAGTAGCATCGGTGAAACCGGGCAAAAATGTACCCTTATATTGGCTACGTTCAACAAATGTATGCGTCGTATCACCGTACTAAAAAAAAAAGTTATAAACAAATTATTAAAAGGTAATGCAATAAGTCGTAGTTTATTTAATATTTTTTTATTTACCGTTTTTATTGTTGCCATGCGCACACTGCCATTTGAGTCACTTTCCTCCCAAATATCGCGTACAACTTCAGCGCCACGTTCTTTTGCCAGATTAAAAATGGCATCTAAATCTTCAACTTCAAAGGCCACATCCTTGACCCCATCGCCATGACGCATTAGGTGTAATCCGTGCTCCTCATCGTCGGGTGTGTAAGCTGTGACAAACACAAAAATAATTTTATTCTGACGTACTGCATGCTTGGCAAAGCGACGTTCTCCGGTCTCGAGTCCTTGATAGCCTAAAGGTTCAAAGCCCAAACGTGTTGTATAATAACTGGCAGCCTGTTTGGCGTTGCCAACATAGAATGTTAAATGATCAAAGCTGAGAAATTTGCCGGCTTCAGGCTAGAAAAAAAAAAAAAACGTTTTGTTAGTAAGCCTTAAAATTTTTTTCTTTGTAGTTATGTAACTTACTTTTGCTCCTTTGTCAGTATAGCTGGTCTAAATTAATGCAGAATAGTTAAAATTAAATAAGTATTTCAATTTTTTATTATATAACACACACACACATTATTTTTTGTTCAAAACGTACCATTATCACACAAACTCAATTTTTTTTAAATCTTCTCTTCGCACACAAAAAAATCAAAAATCAACTAAAAATATTTAGTTTAAATTAATTCACTCGGTTCAACTTTAGTAAGCAAACTATGGCGATCCCGCTCAATGAACGCGCTTTTTATAGCATCGCGTTTAAAATTTCTTGAATAATATTATTGATAAACAGGTGAAAATCCTGCTTATAAATAATAAATTAAATAATATCAAATCAAACTAGTATTTTGTTTATTTCGTTTCATGATTCTTGTTGTTACAATTCTTGTTGTTGTTTGTTTGTTTGTTGTTCTTGTTGATCTTGTCAGCAGCAAACTTATTATCATAAAAATGTTGTTGTTTTTGTTTTAATATTTTGCTACTTAATAATATTCAAATAGAGCGATTTGTTTTTTTATATCGAACGATGTAAATATTTGTTGTAGAACAGGTGGCGCTATATTATAACACCCTAACCAGATGTGGTATTTAAGAATGAGAATTTAAGATTAATTTCAATGAGTCCTATAAAGCAATTGCCAATATTCTCTCGGAAGGAACGGGGATTTCCCTTCTTACACTTCCTTTTAGTACATTTCCACGATCAAGTATTCTTCAATCCCTAAACAAACTATGGGCTGTTGAATTTTTTTTTCATCATTGACCCCCTTCCTGTGATCTTTTTGAAGAGTTTTTCGATCCTCAAATGCTGTACTTGATGTGAATCATATCAACGTATCTGCCACTATTTGGTTTGGTCTGTAAACTCCGTCTGTCTTTAAATAAAATGTTATTCATTTAGCTAAAACTGAATCCTAAATCTATGCAGGGAATTATTTAGCCGTACATACTTTCTAGAGCACACTTACTATTTTTGTTTACTTGTTCATATAAAACGTTATTTATGCAAATTCGATTGCAGTTATTGTTAGTTATATTATACTATAATATTGTTATTTTTTTCGTACTTGTTGACAATTTTGTATGGTTTTTGTTTTAAATTTTTTTTTTATTTTTTAAGCATATAAGAAAGCCAGTTCAAAAACAAAAACCGACCAAAAATTTCGAATTAAAAATAATTTCGTTTTGTTGTTGATATGATTACCATGCATATTTGCATATAAATATTTAATTAGAATACTACGCATAAATATTTATAAGATACAATATAAAATAAAAATAAAGCGGTTGCTCCGAATTAGTTGTACATCTGGCACGCGCATATTGACTGAGTTGCTTGGTTGCTAACGCGTTAACGTGTTTTGAAAAAGGGGTAGCAAGTGTGTGTTTTTTTTTTTTTGAAAATGTTACGATTTTGCATGAAACTAGTTTTTTAAACAGGCCCCCCAAAAAATGTTTTATAACAACAAAATTAAGAACTTGGCTGATTTATAAAAATAATGTTAAACTCTACTTATCAGGCCAAAGAATAGTTGATAATAAGACATTTTAATACTACAATTCGTCATCAACCGGAATAGTGGGTCGATAAGTCTATAAAGGTCTTAGTTTGATCTTTCTAAAACTTTTGAAAAAATAAAAATCGGCTCGTAGTTGTCTAAGGTATTGCCACAGAAATAAAGATTTTGGTGGTTTCCCTCAAAGTCCAAGTATGCAGTTAGGTTTTACTCGACCATATCATAAAACTTCTCCGCACAGTATCCGATTTATGATTGAGTAAAAATACAGTTTGATTTCCAAATTTACGGATTACGGCCTACCAATTTGATAATAAATGACCAAAACGAAAAAGTATTCGTAAGATTAATATTCGCAGTTATTAAAATTTTAAATCATTTAAGTTTTCGCTATTTCTTTCATTTTTTTCTTATATTTTATTATTTTGTACGTTTGAATGTTTAATAAGGCAATCATAATAAATGTCAAGAAACAATTGGCGTGCAGCCAAAAACCACTTGTGTGCGCGCTGTCACTCCATTAGGCACACGTCTATACAATTGACGACGATGACGACGCCAACATAGTCTCTGTCTGTTGTCTCCCTTTAGACACCTAAGTACACCCACTGCTAAAGTTTATATTGCCCATCAACATCATTTTTGTTCGAAAGATTTCTTGGCTGGCTGGCTGGCTTTATGCCTTTGGACTGACTTATCATTAAAGTGATCTGCTTGAATTAGCATCACGGCATCTGTTGGCATAATCGCATACGCAATGTTGCACATATAAAAAATAAAATATTTTTAGAAACGTTTCAATAGAAATTAAATCATATTCAGCTCATCTCATATTCTAACTTAAATTGATTTGTTTTAGTTCGATTGATGCCATTAAATTTTAAATAAGGGAAACATTTGTTTACAGTTAATGTGTTTGCCTAAGTAGACATAGTGCCACCTGCTCGCTAAAAATGCTTTTATATATTATTAAGAATAGCTTTTTTTGGTGGTAGTTCTCCAATAGTTTAGCTGTGGACGCTACATTTTTTAATCAAATATTTACGCTTGCACTTTGGTGAACTTCTCCTTTGTTTGCATTAACTATAAATTTTTGCTCTAGAAGAGCATTCCTTTGCTCCTTATTTTCTCTTCTTTTCATCTTTGTATCATGCTTCTTTTGTTTATTAAAAACATGTTTTCATTCATTCGTTTTGTTATAAAAGTCCTTTGTAGCTTCGAAGTCTGTTACATTCATAGTGTAGCATTGCCAACATGAAATATTTTACAAACATATGTTGCCTCTACGTTACTCTCTAAAACTCATTTTTTAAGTCTCCCATTATTTGGTTTTATTGAACTCCAACACTAGCGGTTGTTTTTAACACCCTTTACGTGAAATGTGAAGAGGTTTCATAAATTTTTTACAAGATTTGTAACTTAAAAAAAAAAAACATCTTAGATATACGCATTTTTCTAAAATTTTTCAAATACTTATGATTAGTTTTAATTAAGTAAGAAGGTAAATAAAAATAAATTTTGAATACTCCACATTTTCAAAGCAAGCAAGACTTCTTCGTTTCTAAGATACCGACCCATGGGCTCCCAAAGTGATCATAATACAATTGTTGAAATCCCTGTCTACATATGCCTACTAGGGGGGAAGAAATCTCTCTTGGTGTATGATCAACAAATGTAGAAAAAAAGGCGACCAAAGATATATGATCTTCTAGCTCATGATACAATTATACCAGCTGGTATATTCGTATTCTGTCTCTTTCTACTTTTGTATCTCTCGTCCCTTTAAGTTGTTAGTTTGCATAAAAGTTTCTCTTGTATTTTACGCTCTCAGGACAAAGAGTAAGAATAGACACGCTGCTATAATTGCATCATATTCTAGCTAAATATTGGTGATACTTTCTATTGCTTTGAATAATTATGATAAAAAAAATTATGGAAATTGGCTACCACATATATACTATATAAATTCTATTCCGCGCTTTTTTAAGGGTATAAAAATTTCTTGTATGCCGCAAATACAAAAACTTTTGTCCTTTATTATTGTATTTCATGCTCTTTGTTTTGGTTTTCTAATATGCATAGGGGGTGGATTTTTGTTTGAAAGTAACGTCACACTCAAACAAACACGCTCAGTCGTCTGAAGGAAAAGGATATTCTAAACAAATGCGACAAATGTTTTTCAGTACGAAATTCTACGCTTTAAAAGCCGAACGCACAAAGCTTATATTTTGTAAATTTAAAATATTTTTTTGTTAAAAAGTAAATATATATTTTTTTTTAAGTATTTTACAAAAACAAAAAGTGTTCTTGAACTGTCTGTCTGTCGCGTACTAAAAAATATCTTATTTGTGATTCATGTTCAGTTCGAATATTGAAAATAATTTGTTTAGTGAGAAATTTATGCTTAGTTTTTATGTGTTCTGAAATATTGACAAATTTGTTTGGTTTTTGAGGCACATTTGAAAACGTTTTACATTATAAAATAAAGCAAAGGCATTGATTAAGATCTCAACATGAAGTGTTTCGCATTTTTAAATGTCGCAATGTTTTGTATAGTACCAAAAAAATAAATAAAAATCGCGCATAAATTACAGAGCATTTATTTTGTATTTTTAATATTTGTAACAAAAAAATTTTAAAAGCATTTTACTGTTGAGCGCATATTATTTCAATTATGTTTAACGATTTCGCATTCAATAAGAATAATTTCAATAAGATTCTTTAATGATAAATAGCAAAAAAAGCGAAAAGGCATAAATCAGCTTTTGGCGTATCTATTGAAAAAATTACCATGACGACGACGTATTGCATGACAAATAGTGAGCAGTGCTGTTCAAACTGTGCACAATTTTAATTTCAAAATGTATCTCATGAGTCACTTAGTTTGTGTGTGTGTGTTTCTATATTTCTATATTACAAAATATGTATATTTTATATTTATTTAAATAAAGCTGTGTTAGGTATTCCAAGTGTTTCGTGCTCAATGTCAATTTTTATTTTGTACACCATGCAGCACACCATACACATTGGCCCTTTGGCATCCGTCCTATCCTATCGAATGTGAGTGTAACATATGCGCACGCCTTGGCATGCTTAAAAGTCTTCGTTATTTTTTTTTGTTTATTAGTATGTCCTTGCGTCCTTTTGGCGCCGACGCCAATGCGCACTTGGTGCACAATTAACTTTTATAAGGATGCCGTAATTATTCTATTATTAGGTCATCTCTTTCATTGAAGTCTTATGGGGGTCGTCTGGGGCAAAAAGTCAAATGTCAAAGAAAAAGATTGAATAAAAATATTTTTTAAAATATTGCAGAATAAATATGGAAAATCTTTGAATCGATATTTAAGTACCCATGACAAGAAACTTTATATAGCTCATACATATACATATGATCATCGGTGGCATAGATAGTATTTCGGAAAGGAGGTGGTGGATGAAGGTCAATAATTCGATGCAACATAGTTTTAGACACTTTAAGCTGATAATTTTTAGAAAGAAATAGAAATTGGGAAATGAGTTTGTACATTTATAAATAAAAACTTTTTATGAGGAACTATCGATACCCGGCATGGGCTGCGTACAACGTAGTAGGGCGTTTTAGTTGCAATTTCGGCTCATCTCCGTTTCGCATCTGGTGTTTTTTGTGCATTTGCAGCTCTCAACATTGGCATTATTCACAATTTGTTTTTATTGGGACTAAAATAAAAACATACTAAAAAATACCATTTTTTTTTGATTACAGCGAGCCCACAATATTTTGGGGAATGCTGCAACCATTTTTTTTGTTTTTTTATTTGTTTTTGTTTTTTGATTGCAGCGATACTCTTAAAATTTTGGGGCTAGTATAATAAAAACATAAAAAAGGAAACATTTTTTGTATGGGAAAAAAATCGACTTCTTTAATGAACCGAATGTGCCTAAAGCATTGTTTTAGTAGTCTATGACGTTACTTGTATTGTTGCCTTTCAAATGAAACTTGTTTGGGACTCTTATCTAGGTTGGATGGTTTCAATGTCTATAGCGGACATAGAAAAAAACATTTTATACTAGTTTTATAGTTTATTAGATTTATAGATATTGATTGTTATGAGAGCTATTGCTATACTGGTTCGACTACTCATAAGGATTGCTGCTTTTAGAATATTGATTTGAATTTTTTCGTGAACAAATAAACAAAAGCATTTTTACTTTAAATTCAAATTAAACACGGCAAATGTGGGCAATACCAACCTGTAGTAAACGACTGAGCAATCTGCCTGGCGCTGTCAGTCAGTGTTTATTGACTTCCGAATCCATAGAATTTTTATATACAATAATATATATTTTTAGACTTTTGTTTTTTCACGTTGCTTTTTTTCTTTCATTTTTCTTCGTGCCAACGAATTATGAGTGGCTATAATTTCGTTGCTTCTACGGCAGCAGCCGCCATTTACTTTTCATCTTATTGTATTTCTATTCTTATTGTATTTCGTATTAGATTGCCTACAGAAGGGATTGCGTTTGTGGGGCACTAGGTAGACATAAATTTTAAAAATATTTAAAACTGTGTCAAAATTGTATGCACGGAATGATGTGAATGCAGTGAAGAATGTTGTCGATTCGAATCATTAGTAATTGAGTTGAGTGCATAACTGATTGGCACTAAAGAAAATATAAATTGAATATCTTTTGGTTGGGCGCAGCAGTGTAGCATCGTGTTTAACAAATTAGTGACTGATTAAGTGATATTTCGGAAACATTATGAGTGAAGCCAAATTTATTTGTCTGTTGACAGCATTCAATTTGTATTTTGAAGCTATATTTTTTAATTTTTGTATATAAAAAGATTATTTACTTAAATCAGTAATGAAGACATATTGAGTCATTGAAGAAGAACTACCTATATATAAATATTTTTATCTTTGCACGATTTTTATGGAATATTTAAAATTGAAAATTTTAAGCTTACTTTAGTTCAGTTTGAGATATTTAAGTAAAGAGAAGCGATAACTAAAGTAAACAATTCAAACCAAAAGTTTTGAGAATAAATATTGTCAAATTTATCAAATAAATTCAAGTTTAACTCAAAGTAGAAATTACACCCTTCTGGTCCGTTGCACAAGACACAGGAAGAAACGATTTTTCCGAGTGTTTTTCACAATAACAACTAAAAAAATTATTATTATAATTCACAGTCAGTTTAAAGAGTTTATGAAAGCAAAATTTTTTTTTGAATTTCCTGAATTCAAATTTGGAATTATATTTTTCATATGACTTGTTCAAAGATTTCACTATAATTTGACATTAAATGTCATCAGGGTTTATTAATATCCACTAAAATTTTTAATTATTGGTTTACATGCCATTCAAGAAGCAGTTTACTATATGCATTCTGTTTCAGAGCTCCTTTCGTGATAGTTTTCTTACTTTTTTAAAAAATTAGTTTAGTTTCATGAAGCATCTTTTAAAAAAAATTGAAAGTTTTCAATATTTTCTTTTATTGGAAAACTCTTTAATAAAGAAATTTAAAAATAGAAACAAGGAAAGACCCATTTAATGAAATCAAAAAAACATATGAAAATTATAAATTATGTACCTAATAAATTGTTTGGACTTTGATAAGTTATAACTGCATAATTACTTCCAATATTCCGTCTCTGAGACCTTAGTAGTGTAGTGTCACAGTTACACAAAGTTTTATTTGGCTTTTGCCGCTGATAAGCCGCTTATCTCTTATTTAAACTTTACTTTAATGCTTGCAAAATGAGTACAAACTGTTGCCTTACCAACGCTTGGAGTGCAAATAAGAAAAACAAAATGAAAAAATAAAAACTAGAGAAAAAATTTAACTTCAGTGAAACCAAAGCTTTGATACTGTGCTACAAGAGGCTATGTATGGATATGCTTGGAAATGTATTTTGCAGATACAACTCTCAGACCCAAAAAAAAGACTCATTTAAAAGGCACTAATAACCATTTTAGTGGAGGCAAAAATGAACAAACAGGCAAACGGATATGTTTGGATCCAATTAACTTGTCTCGTTCTTTATCTGTTTGTGTTACAAACCTTGTTATAAAATTAAAACACTATTTTAGTACTAAAGAAACAAAAAAAAAAACTTTAAATGCAACATAAAACTCTCATTACACATTCAAGTACAAAATAATGCTCAACTAAAATGACTCAAACTCTCAACGATGTGAAACGATTGCTTTTTTGTTACTCGCAAACGAATTTGCATCGCGTCTGTCTGCCCGGCTTGCTTGAACAGTTCGTGCGTCCCGTCCAATTGGCCACCATCGTTGTAGTAGACTGTTTGTTCGTTTGCTCGCAACATCGACATTCTCTGTTCAGAATAGATTTGCATACGAACGGCAGCGCATGTTTGTAATATTAAGCTGCACGGTGCCGTAACAAATAAAATTTTACGCGCGTTTAAATCGTTCGAAAAAAAAAACTATTTTCAAAATCGCCAAATTTAAAATTTTAAAAAAAAAAAACTTTGGAAAAATTTTTTTTGTCGCCAACAAATAATTTATTAATGTTTCAAATGTGCGGTGCTCAATTTTTTTCTTTACGAAAGTTAATAAATTTTGTAAATATCAAAGAAAAATCTAAAATAAATATATCAAAGTGTTTAAATGTTCTTTTAGAGTTAGGGGCACATCTATATCTATAAAATAGTGCGACATATGTAAAACATATTTGATAATAAATAAACAAAATAAATACATAAATTTGCAAATATTTTAAACGTAAAAAATAAAATAATAAAATGTGCAACTAAATAGCTACAAAATGAAATAATAAAAAGTGCTCTAGTAAATAATGCATCTATATTTTCAATAATAATACACTTCACACATGGTGAGAAAAAAAGGTTTATCAATTTTTTTAAAGATTCTAAAGCTTAAAATGTGTTTTCCGTGATCTCCTATAAAACAATATCAGTGAAAGTTCTAAGTTGCATATATGGCTTATATATCTTAAATATCTTAGTTCACGTTCCATTCTGGGATTTCTAGACCCGGTTCTTGTAAAAGATGGTTTAAGCCTCAATTTAAGCCCAATTTGGAATTTCTATCACCTCAGGCTCATCTGCTATATATGATCAAAAACAGAGTTTTTCGGGTTTTTAAAAACATTTTTTCCAATATGGCCTCGTGAATCAAAAAAAGGTTATCAAGTTAAGGTCCTTGAATCGACCTTTGTAATTTGTCTCGTTTCGACCGTAGGTCCCCATCGGCGATTAAACAAAAAGAGTGAATATTTCTGTTTGAAGTTTGCATTGTAAGCGTCGAGGAGAAAGTAATCGTTTTTAACATCTTTTTTGAATCGTTAATCGGGGAGATCTTGAACAGTAATTCGATTTTCTTTGTTGGAATTGTTAAGCTCAAGTTGCAGCCAGACTGTTTGTCATCGCATAGCATACTATATCAATTTTCTACCCAATTCACGTGTGCTTCGAGAATACAGACTTTTACTTCTTGGAAGTTTTATTTACAAATCTTAAAATAAATGAAAACATAAATTATCCAAAGCAATGTTTATTCGAATTTTTTCAGATCACTTGCGTACCAGAGTATTTCATTGAGTGTTTGAGTATTGCGATTTTTTTTCTTACAACAACTAAAACAGCAAACAATTTGTTCTTATTCAAAACATCATTCCCACAGCGATATCTATTAATCTGTACTGTAAAAACATTTCTGAAAATCACTTTTCTTTTTTAATGAGAATTCGAACTGATATGTGAAAAATAGCTACACATTTTTCGAAATCGATCTATTTCAAAAATTAAGACAAATCGCAATTAAAGTGATAAATTAATAATCATTAAGTTCATGAAATTTAAGACAAATTGTTTAAATACACATTTGATTTACACATTTTTGAGAATATCTTGGAAACGGTTCTATTTTTGAAACCTACGCCCATAAAAACATGAAAATAGGTCCATGAGAACCCAGATCCTGAGTTGGAGCCAACATTTGTAAAATTTTTCTCTAATGAAATGTGCCCGAAGTGAAAAAGGGTATATTAACTTTGTGCAAATGTATGTAACAGACTTCTGAAGACATGATAGACCCTATAAATTATATATTGATCGGCATTGAAAGGGGAATCGATATAGCTACGTCTGTCCGTCCGTTAAGTGCATTACAACTTTGGTTGCATCAAATTAAATTGTTTTTTATATTCTTTTTTTTTTTTTTTTTTACAGACAATATCAAATTTCAACAACAACAACAACAAAAAGTAAAAAATTACAACAAAAAAGACAAAATATAACAACGAATACATCGAAATGAGTAGTTAATTAGTTTGTGGCTAATGAAAATCGCGCGAATAAACCATAGCCAGTGACCACAAAAACAAACAACGCCATAATGTATGCACAAAGTGATGATGAGCAGATTCTATGCTACCAGAAACATAGTTCAATAAAAAAATTCAAAAACAACAGCAGTTGCCTTTCATGAAGACTATTACACCGCGCATATGTGCTATGATTTAATTTCCACAAATCGAATATCCCAGCGAAAATTTTCATGTCATAGTACACCACTTATTCATAGCACGTGGTCATCGCGTCATCGTCATCATCATCATCGTGGTCGCGTACATTCCTGCTATGTCAACTAGTCTTAGCGTTTTGCTTGCTCCAATGCTGCTGTGCAGCGCCGCAAAATTCTTGCATACTCTGTGATAACAACGATAGACAACCAACCAAAGATAGCAAAACGCCGAATGATGCAAATTATGAGGAATTTCTGTTTGAACATCAAGTTTCACGTAAGGATGCCATTAATGCGCTGAGACGTTTCAATGACACATACACAGCGGGTAAGCGTAATGATTAATTGATGAAATAATTAATTTGAAAATTCCATCTGACTTAAAATTTTTTTTTTTTTGCAGATCATGCAAATGAAAATTATTGCAAATTGGTCAATTGCAACAAGGAAGTCATGCGATATTGTCTTGGACCACAGTTCATCAACGATCATTGCTGGTGTGAATTGGCACACAGTGAAGGTGCGTATTTAATTAAGGAATGTGGTGGGTGGCTTTGAACTTTCCACTTGAGAGTTCCCGAAGCAGATTTTGACCGATGAGGCAACAATTCTTGATACTCACGCCGCTTTTTGGCTTATGCTGACAGCTATTAAGGCGCCGCTATAATTGAGGGCGTTACACATTTCAACTTTTAATGCTTCTCCTCCTCCCTCTCAATTGTTTAGCACTAAATTATTATTATATCATCTCAAGTCAGCCAGTTAAGTTAACTTGAACATTGTGCAACGAAGCGTTGCATTGATTTTGCTTAACAAAGCGTTGCAAATAGTTTTCTCGTAATCCAAACAAATATTTATGCACATATCATGCATTTACGACAAAGTTAAGATAACAGCAAAATAATAAATAAATGCGCCAAATCAGTTCAGAGATAATAATTGTGCGAGTATATGCAAAAACATCAGTACTAATCAACTGGAAACTAATTGACATGAGTTAAGATTGTGTATGTTGTGTTAGTTTAATCTTAAACTTAATCGACACTAATCAGCTACAGACATGCGCTCAAAACTTCACTTTCAAACACGCAGCTAAGTAAATAAATCAAATGTAAACGATTTCGCCTTTAGCATTCACTTTTTTTATTTTTAAATTTATATTTTTATTTTTCATTAACAAAATTATAAACTAGATAAAATAATGTACAATCACAACAACAACAATAAAAGAACGCGTGCCACTAACCCACTTGCAAAAGGTTTTTACGTATAAAAAAAAAATTTCAAATCAAACTCATTAAATCATTACAACAAATTACTGCAAACAATTACTCACGCAAACCCATATCTACATATATGACTCGTATAGTCAGTTATTGTCAGTTGTATAGGGCTGAAAACACCATGTGAGATTTAAGACTTAAACAAAAGATACATTTAAAAAAAATAACAAAAGAATTAAACGCGTAATGAATAATTTTCATTTATGACCACAAAATAACAATGCGCGAGTTAATATGCAACCATAAGAATCTCCCAGACATCTTGAGATTCTATACTATTTCGATGCACTTTCAAAAACATAAAAGTTCTTTTTTTTACCGAGGGCTTTTTTGTAATAAACCTGGAAAAAAATAAAATTAAAAATGTACATTTGTATATAATAAACATTACGCTTTGGCACCTGAGCAAAATCCATTTGACTGATGATTCCTGGAGCATGCCTAATTGTTTTACTCCTAATTTTTCATATATTGTACCATGTTATTCTGAAAAATGTTAAATATAGATGCTATCAACTCTCCTATAGATTAATTACTTTTAAAACTAAACGCATATTATGCAACTACATAAATCTCAAGACTATTTCAGTGTCATTTTGAAAAAGAGTTACATGCTTGGAAACCACAAAGTGTAACCACATCAAAGTTAGATAGAACTTTAGATAAAAAACAAAAGCGGAAGTTGTTAAATACTTTTAGATTTTCTTATTTTATTTTGGGAATTTACTTTGGTTGCGCTTCATTGCGTAAATTTGCATAAAAGTGAATTATTTTATAAATTTTTCTTGTTGCTTAATGCACTTTACACAAAGTTTAATGCTTTGTTAATAAGTTTGAACATGGTAAAGAAAAAAATAATTAAATATATGCTTACCAAACGTCTTACTTTATACACAACGTCTTGTGTAACCTTGCAACTTTTGAAAAATGTAATTAAAAATGTTGCACAGCTACCAACGATTTTGATTAAAATTTCATGCACCACTTTACTCTCCCCAGACACCCACACGAGACAGAACGAACTTCAAAATTAGCGGGCGGTAAGCCTTAAACACACATCTTGGAGTGATTATTATTAGGAATACCTGTAGATCAAAATTTAGGAGAGATAGGAACCTATGCTCTTCAAAGAAAAGGTAGAAGAAAATATAGGTAGGATCCTATGTGCTCTTTCAATTAGGACAAATGTGCTCCTCTTAATTTTTTTGCTATTATTTTGTATTTTAATTAAGGGCATATCATACTGATTTCATTTGCTGCTTTTTAGTACCCGTTACACATAGGGGATATTCGTTTGTCAAAGGTATTTTTTACGCATGGAAGGAGGACGGAGCCCCAAAAAAAAAATATTTTTAAAACCACCAAAAAAAAAAAAAAATAAACAAACTTCTTTTTTTTGCGATCTTTTCGATGAAGATATAAAGATATTGGGCTGAAATTTTAAACTTAAGCTTTTCTCGGCAACGACTAGGTTAAGTTCGAAAATGAGAGTGCCACGCCCATTTTTAGGTATAGCCCCCATACAATGACTTTTTGCTCCCCTTTTTTTTTTTTAAATAGTAATTATTTATGAATGTACGGGCTCTCATATTGGGTAAACATTTTTTGTCATCCAGGGTCAAAACCAAGACGACACGCCCATGTAACGGTATTTCAGCTTCGGTTCCACCGAAGTTAACGTTTTTCCTTGTTTTATTTTTTTTTATTAATTTTTGCATTACGAAAAGAATTCCATTGCATTTTTTAATGTTTATAGTTCAATGCGTTTCTAGTTGAGTGGATTTCTACAAGGTAAAATATTATAAACAAAAAATAATAAATAAAGGAATTACAAGGAATTATCTGCATGTGCAATCAAACAAATGTTATTTCAAGGTGGCCCCATAGGGTGTGTCTGTTATTTTATATTATTTTTTTTGTTGTAACATTGGTATTCCCCTTGATATATGCTGCTGCACAGTCTTATCAACATTCACTATATGCATGTGTAAACCTTATCAAAAAAAAAATCAACGACGACATCTATATAATTTTATTATATTAGAATTCCGCACTAATTTTACTAAATAAATAAATCAAATGTCTCGTCTCAGAAATTGATAGATCACAGCGAATAATATTTATTTTCTATCAAATTGTATTGAAAAGAAAACGGGAAACAGTAGAATTGTATTTCTACTTTGTGTAAGAGGCTTTGAGTAGTTAGGTAGGTAGGTGAGACGTTGGGCAAAATCTTTCTAGCGTATAAATAGTTTTTGCTTATTATGTATGGCTGGCATGCGTTTGCTTATATTGGCAATTGAACGACGTGCAAATAATTTTAAACACAACACCACCGGCAGGCACCACCTGAGTCGACGTCTTTGATTATTAAGTTATGTCTGTATATGATACAACAAAGTAAATAGTTGAGATCAATAGCGTTAACTAATGTATAGAGGGACGGACAGACAGACATATTTCTGAAAAACTATGAATGGAAATGCGGTAGCGCGTTTTTTGAAGTAATTCAATAGTTTTGTATAAAACCGTAAACGATTTGGTTGCTGTGTGTCGCGTAATATTTTAAATAAAAAAATATATACAAGTCATAAATTTAACACTTAAAGTTATTAAATAAGGAATTTTTTGCCGAAATAAATTAATATTTGTGGCGTTAAATTTTTATATATTTGGTATAAACTTATTTTGAAATTAGATATTACGTTTTCTTAAAGACAAAATTTCAATATCAAGACTAAACTGTTTCCGTTGTGCATATTACTTAATAACTTAATAAAATTTATTCAAATTTTGCTAATTTATAATTTTAGTATTGTGTGTGTGACTCACCATTTTTTTGTGCATATCCATCGCATTGCATTATAACAAACAGCTTTGAATGTCAGTCTTGTCCCCCAAACAACTCATCAAAATGTCACAAGAAATTAGTTTAATTGTATTTTCTTAAATCATTTTTAACTCAACTAGAGAAACTGTCAATAACGATAACAATTACAAATTGATTGTTTTGTACATTAATCGCGTTTTAGCTAAACTCTATGAAATTGTTTTGAATAACTAGAAAACAATATGACAAGATCTTGTTTATTTATTAAATATGGGAACTCTACAACAGCAAAAAACTATGGAAGCCGTAAATAGATCAGAGTATGATATTGGGCAGAAGTCCGAGAGTATTTTATGGGCGAATCTGTCGTGGAGATTCGATATCTCAGTGTCAAGAACTTCTTCGAACCAAAATTGCGCGTAGGCGGCTAGTTATACGCCCAACAATGTTCTGAATAGGACTGAGCGCTGAGACCTTGTTGTGTGTGTAACTGATACAGAATTATCAAAGAACAAGGAAAACAAGGAATAGTCAAATTAGTGGGTTACTTTTGGTAAAAGTGGAACGAAGTGAAATAAAATAAATCTATCGACAAACAAGATTTTTTCCACTGATAAGCTGGAAAAGTGTAAATCTATTAACCTGTAAAATCTTCATGGCAAAAAAAGATACAACATTTTCTCTAGATTTAGTCTTCTGCGACTATTTCCTGTTTCTAAATCTGAAAAAAAAAAAATGAATTGGCGGTTCTAATAATGAGATTATCATCGAAACAACAAACAAATTTTCAAGATCAAATTCCTAGGGTGTTTTTGAAAAATTTCTTACAAAATCCAGAAGATTACGTTCATGCTATATGTTTGTTCTCAGTTTTGACTCTCCCTAATGTGACTCGACCACATTATGGATTCAGCAAAGGCAGAATCAGGCCTGTAAATATTTTCTTTACAATATTCCTAAAGAATTTATGCAATTTATAGTTTCAATTTGACTTAATATTTCCTAACGCAAAGTGTTATCAGTTAATGTTATTTAAATTGCATTCTGATCTTTTGCTAATGTTTACCTTAATAAAACGTTTCACCTAGTTTCCCAAAAAAGAACTTCATAAACTAATGTAAACTAAGGCAGTGTAGAACAAAAAAAAAAAATAAACAAACAAAAAAAAAACCACACGCGGGTGGTGGTACTAGTCATGCATAGGCATGGTAGTACGAATGCAAACAATTCACGCAGACAAAGCAAATCTATCGCTGGTTCTAGACTATGAAATATTAAAATAGAAACTTAATATTTTAATACAAAATTGCTTGTTTATGCGAAGCACTTTTTATAGCATTTTTTTTCTATATTTAAGTAACTAAAATTATATAGCACAATAAAATTAACTAAATTATTTGATTAACTAAATAAGCAATTGCTTAAGCTAATTAATGAATTAAAATGCTTCGAAATTTATTTGTTTTTATAATAAACATTTAGCTCATTTGGTTTTATTTTTTTTTTTTTATAGAGGGTCTGCCATTTGTGCCGCATATTTGCTATGTTGGCGAGAAGATACACAAGCCCTCGGTCGGGTCCTGCTTCTACTATAAGGAGATCAAGGAATGTTGCTGCGCCGCAGCGTTGGCCAAAGAGTGTAAGTAAAAAAAAAAATTAAATAATTTTTATAAATTAATTAATTTCATTATAATCTCAACGCTATCAAAATGACTTTATCTAAATGGTTTCGTTGACACAATAAACACTTTACACATTCGACTGACGCATTTAAAACAATTTCGACAATTTCAAAAAATAAATAAAAATAATAATAAACAATGCCTTTAAAATTATTTCACAAAAAATACTTCTACATTTACGCTTCTTAGATAAAATCACGCACAGCAGCTCATCATAAAAATTAATTAAATTCAGTGCTGCTAATTAAAACATTGTTTAGCTAAGAATTTTTTTCAGTTTTCAATTCTTTTTGATTTGATTTCTTTATACTTCCACCTTAAATCATAAAAATTTAAGACATCAATAAATTTAAAAGTAAAATATCACTTAAATTTTTTTTTGTTCAACTATAAAGCAAACTTTTCACTCTGAAATTTGTTTAAATAAATAAATAAAAATGATAATATATGTATTATATCGATATTTATCATCAGCAATTAGAATAATTTTTTGTTTTGTATAACTACAGCATTCATAAACAATTTGCATTTAAAAAATTATCCACTCTTCAGTTTGTATATGAACTATAAAAAATATTTGTGTACTCTTGGAGAATAAATTATAAAATTATCCACGAAAAAAATAGTCTTTTATACGAAGACAATTTTAAGAACAAGAAAGAGCGCTGAAGTTGAGGATTTTCGACTCCAAAAACGAATGAGGTTCAATAGCTCTCATAATCAATTGGTGAATTATTATTATACGTAATGCCTTAAATAAAAAAAAAAAAAACACCCAGCTCATCCCATTTTGTGGCGCTTTCTAATAAGAAACTCTGCGAATCGGTTTAAGCATTCAATACAAAATAAAAAATATAAATACCCTATTTAATTTGAACTCATTAGAATCATTCTCTATAAAGAACTCGAAAAAGAAAATTAAAGTTCAATAAACAGCTGTAGGTACTTGCTCATTTAATTTCCAGGAAAATACACTTCAATAATAATTTACACACGTTTTGTTTACTTACACCGAGCGTTTATTTTATTAGGCGAATAATTTTCTACGTTGCCCATGATTAACTCATCTGGAAAAATGATTTTTTACTTTGTTTTAAAGCAACATTTTTTTTGTATTATTATAAATTCAGTTCAGAAATTTATATTCATGTTTATACTGTATTATAATAAAAAAAAAAAAGATCATATTCTTTGTATCTTGAATTCAATAAAAAATATTTATTGACTCATTTTCAGTTTGTGAATCAGTTTTTAGCTGAAAAATTTCTGCTCAGTGTAGCTTAATGATTTTGTTTTTTGTAATTATTGTATTTTGTGAAAATCTCTGTTGTAAACATTCATTTTTATTAGATTTTAATATTTTGTTCAAATCGTTGGCAAATTTTAATACATAGAATTTGTACAAATTTTGTTAATAAATTATTGTTTATTTTGCACTATTAAAAGTACATAATTCATACTCATTAATTATCCAAACACTCATAAAAATTCAATTGCACATATGCATTATATGTTGAAAATGAAAAAAATATATATATAATATAATTGTAGTAGGAGATTCCATAAATTATATTTTTTTTCTGGGTAATCAGTTGAAAAGACACTCGAAATATTGAAAAGACACTTAAAATACTTTAAAGCATACAAAGAGCAGACTTATCTAAACCGTCAAGTGATCATGAACAAACGGTTTTTCTCTAGACATATTTTAAAAAGTACCCCTATACAAACTTATAAATATTCCAATTTGGGTAGAACCAAAATATTTTATAGATATGTCTCCATAAAAATATATACCAATTTTTGTTGTTGAATTGAATTTGATAATCTCTTTTTTTTTTTTTTTTCAGGGCGTCACATATCCGGCGTCACCACTACTCGGCCTATGCCAGTGTTTATTACTACCACTGGCATATCTGTGCTGCTGTTTTGGTCCCTGTTGTTATCCATTACTAAACAATCGAGCTAAGTCAAAGCCATCACGTTCTTATAGATAAGTCGTCCACTAAGTCATCATAACTACCTACATACACGTACATACCTGGAGAATATCGAGCAAGGAAGATTTTTTATACATAGTTAAATAACTTTATTATTTTGTTTTTGTTGAGGTTGATTTTTTTTTTGTCAAATATTATCAGTCATAGCCGTGTAGTAAAGATTTTATTTAACATTTAATATAACTATTATAATATTTAAAAATAATTAAGCGATAAATGTTAATATTTTTCTAAAGATTATTTTGTAAAATATAAAATTATCCGGATATGCTAAGAAATAAAGTTGGGAGAAACATTTAAAGCATTCACAACACACACAACTTTATCGCACATTTTGTACTTGGGCTAAAAGTCTTTTACCCTTTAACTAAACTCTGTAAGCGCCTGGAATTTAAGTGAAGTAAAAAATAAAATCAATATAAATGTTTGAATTTCTTTGCATTATTTTCTTATCTTTATTTAGATAAATATCTGAATTTGTTGTAAACGACTTATTTTTTTTATTATAATTTTTATAAACTAAAAATCTTTTAAATATAAATTGAGCTGCATATATAGCTCTAGACTTTTTTTAACATACCCTATATATCTATATGAGTGTAAGTGCTGACTTTATTTTAATTTGTTTTTTTATATAGGAATTTATCAATATTTTGATACATTACAAACATAATTTTTAGGACTTCATGCACAGCAAAAATAGAAGAAAAAGTAACTTAAATAAAAAACAGAAAAAGTAGTTACGTACTACATGCTCGATAAATTAAACGATATAACAAATTCAAACTTAATGACTACATGTACAATATTGATGTATGTATATAATTATTAATATTTATGGCATTTTCTCTCGTCTTATATTTTAAGTATAATTTTATATTTTTAATTTAGCTCGAATATTTATAAAAAGTTTTTGTTTTGTAGCATAATTAATAACTTACAAACTAAATTGGTGCTGTCGACTAAACATCGAGTTTAGCTAGTCTTTGATTTAAAATTTGTAACATTTTAGCAACGCCACTGATACGCCGCTGACTCTAAAGGCTGGTACGTCCCTTAGCCAGTGTTCTTTGTAATGCATTAACACACGAGAGCACATCTTCATAGTCTTTCGACCATTCGCGTAAATTATTTTCGAGTGCATCTAAACGTGCTTGTCCCAGCCGCAGTCCACCATGTTTTATTGCCGTTATGCAATAGCAGGCAAGCAACTTAAAACATTGTCGTCGTATAACATTATGCGCAACGCTCTCCCAATTTGGTGTGCTGGCCACATAGCGCCAGGCCATTGTAACATAATCAATTAACGCATCCCAGTTTGTAGAATCGTGCAAACGCTTTGCCTGCGTTTGTACTAATCGTTTAAATTCATTTAAATGCAGCGCTGCTTTGGAGTATGCAGCTGCGTCAGTTTTTTTGCAGAGACGTGAGGTAGGCAGAGATTTAAAAATAAGACGTTTGGCATGCAGCAGTTCATGTTCCATTGCACCATATGTGAAAAGACATATTTTATTTATTATTAATAACTTTATATCTGCGCAGTGCAAACTAAGCTAGAAATGGAACATGTGTTAGTTAAATTCATTGCAAAATTTTTAAAAAGATTTTGTTGTCGAATCTTACAAGAAATTAATTACTAAAAAAAAAAATTTGATTTATTTTCTACGGCTTTCCTTAGTTTCAAAATAATTTTGATTTGTTTGAGAAATGACGACTCACCTAATGTCAGGCATGGGCAATTGTGCGCGTAACTTATCCTCTGCCGCTTTATTTGTCAAGGGATCGTCAGAGGTAATATTGTTCATTAACATATCAATGAGCTGCTGTTGCGACAAGCCTTGCAGCAGCACTGGTAGCGCTACTTCAGTATTGCACTGCGCAATAGGACGTTCATCGTCGCCGAGGCGTAATTTCTTTATAATTGGTGTACCCGACCATAAATGCTCTTGCGC
The DNA here is from genome assembly GCA_018903435.1 of Leucophenga varia. Classification (NCBI taxonomy): domain Eukaryota; kingdom Metazoa; phylum Arthropoda; class Insecta; order Diptera; family Drosophilidae; genus Leucophenga; species Leucophenga varia. The sequence continues at coordinate 226,469 of JAEIFJ010001866.1, forward strand.
ACCGTTTAGTTTCATGGGCGAACATGATTCCATTGGCATTGGATCTGGCGGTGTGCTGCCCATAGTGAGACGCTTACGCGGCGAACTGCGCAATATCATGCTGCTGGTTAGTTGTAAATTTTTTGTGGGCGTGCGTTGAAATGGACTACGTGCAGGTGTCATAGATTTGTCAGGCGAAAATGTTGTAGTAAAGCGTCGTCGTCCGCGTTGACGTATTACCAGCTCATCCGGCGATGGTAACGGTGAAAAGATAAAATCCTGAGACATTGGTAAATTTGCGGCGTTATCGACATGCATCATGTTTGGCGTATTATTATTATTTGCAGCCTCATCGGGTGTACGTCGATTATTGTTTGTAGGTGTATAAAATCTGGTTAAATTAAAAAAAAAAAAAAAAAAAATACGTTTAATTTGCTTTACTGTTTTTTTTTTTTTTTTTATTTGCAGCATTCTTCTATTTTTCTAATTGCTTACCTAAGTGCCTCTAGCCGATCGGGAATTTCGGCAAGTGCCATACGCGTTTGTTGTGTCGTCATATTAAAAAGTGTTATAACACACTTCTACTTTAATTACTAAAACTTAAAAATTATATACGCAATTAGCTGTTGTAAAAATTTTCTTGTGTTTATATTTTTTTTCGTTCGGTTTACTTTGTAAATCAAAGTCATCTATTCCCAAACAATGAAAAGTGCGCCAGTTTTCCAAGGGGGGAACAGAGTTAGATATAATTATCTAGCGTCTCGTTCGTACTTACATCGTACTAGTACACAGCTGTAAAGAAAAATTTATGCAGTTGTGTCATTGTGTTAGTGTGAGTAGCTTAGCGAAAGTTCCGGTGTACTGTGATATGCAACAGTGTAGAAAGCATTTTACAACACTTATTTATATATTTTTCTTTTATAGCTTTACAGCACTAATTCACTTTCTTGTTCATTTCGCTGCAGAATTTGGAGCTACATGCCACGTGCTTTGTTAAGAATTCAATTAAATTAAACAGAAAAATAGAGGCACTAAAATTCTTTAAAGGTAATAATGCATTAAAAACTTATAATGTACATGTTTATTTATAGCCATAATGATGTTAACAACATACCAAAGCTGATCAAATAATGTTGAAATACTACTCCATGCATCACCATCTGAATTAAATTTTGAAGAAAAAAACTTCAAATTATGTGAAATAATTTACTAAAATAAAATTTCTTTTATTTTGCAGTCGTTTTTAAAATGGCGCATAATCGGTTTAATTAACCAGACATTTGAAAGGTACGTAAATCAACTACGGCATTTACTCTAGAAATAAAACCTCTTCAACTGATGATAACTTCATAACCCAAAATCAGATTAAATAATGTTGAAATATTTTTACATGCATCACCATCTGAATAAAGTATTTATTTATATTTCAACTTTTATTTTGCTCATTATATTAAATGTTTTTATTTTTTTTTTACAGAAAAAATTTGAGTTGGCAATCAGAAAATTCGAAGCTGTCTAAATATTAAAGGTACGCAAAGCAGCGTTTTATTATAAGAAAATATGCGCTTAAAACTTTATTATGATGACAACTTCATAACCCAAAATCAGAGCAATTATGTTGAAACATTTTAACATGCATCACCATCTGAACATGTTAAACAGCATAAATAATTTATTTTGTTTTTTCAATAAATAATTGTCATGTATTACTCTTTATTTTACAGCTAATACCAGTGGAGCGACCCAATCATTTCTATGATTAAAAGAAAATTTATGAAACATTAAACACAATAAATTTACTCACCTAGTCTCATACACATACACAAACATCCTCATCATCAAGACTATTCAACTTGTTTGAAACTCAGGAAAAAAATACTACAGGTAAGTAATTTAGTTCTTAGAAAAAATATCAATTTTATGAATACAAATAAAAATAAAGAAAAAAAAAAAGTTTAATATACAAAATTTATTTATGTTTATTTAAATTTTCTTACATATGTAATTAACTTAAAAAGAAGCAATAAAAAATCTTCAAAATCTTAAATATAACGTCTAACTGGTGCAAAACCCAACAAGAGTAATCTTACTAAATGACCTATATTGGCTTTATTCCGATGCGATAAATTACCGTAGACTTTTTGTCCTCCATCAATTTTGGTGTTTGCTGCAACATCATTGTGTGTTGGTGGTGATGCATTAAATTCTCGCTTCTTTTTAAAGCTTTCGTAATACCAATCCATGCCATCTTTGCGATCAATACGCTCTACAGCTGATATATCCACTTCAGTGCGTTTTTGTGCATTTGCAGTTAGAATTTGTTCGCTAGCTGCAACCAAATTATCTGCAACACTTGGTGTCGTACGTTGATACTCCTCCGCCGTTGGCAAATAATGATTTAATGATGCATGCGGCGTGTGTACTTTTGTAATTGTGGATCTGCCGCCAGGCGCGCGTAGTGTTGGTTTTTGATACGACGACGATTTAAGTTCAAAGGATTTTGAATTTTCATTTAACTCTTCCTCCCCTTCACTAGGCGCTGACTCCGTCGTTGTTGTTGTTGTGGTGCTTGTTAGCCATGAATGTTTTTTGAGTTGTGCAACATGTTCCTCTGCCGGTGGTATCAGCAAAATAGTTTCGGCGGTTGTTGTTTGATCCATTGGTGGTGGTTTTAGTAAACCAACCGCCTGTGCTTCTAGATCATCGTAAATGTAATCATTTTCACTAGACGTTGTGCTGCTTATTGTTGTTGTTGTGTCTGGCATTGGTGTTGTAGTAAGACGACTACTCGTTGTAAGTGGCACCGTAGGTCGAGTTACTGTTGCAATTGTTGTTCTCGGTGTTGGTGCTGGCAATATATGACGTGTACTAATCGTTGTAATATCTTGTGCCATTTCTGTAACATGATAGGTTTGTGTTTCTACATTCTCATCACTAATTGTGGGTCGCAATTGCTTATGTGTTGGGGGATTCACTGTTGTTGTTCTGCCGCGTTCTAAAGCAATCGGTACAAAATTTCGCTCCGATTCTTTATTTGCGCGTTTATTTAGCGTGCTGGTGGCAACATTAGTTGTTGGTGTTGTTGTTGTACTAACATTGTATATAGCTTCGACAACGCCACGTCGTGTTTGAGGATTATGTACTGGCATAAAGCCACCAAAGTGTGCTGGAACAATTGGACGAAAACCACCGCGTTCAATACTTGAAGGCTCACGAAAGGAAGTACGAAATATACTCGGCGTTACTCCATCGTTATTGACTGCTTCATCGGAAGCTAACGATGTTGCATCTGCATAGCTACTACGTGCTGTAGCTTCTAAACTGCTCGACGGTAGCTGTTTTGCTGCTTCATCAGTCTGACGCAAATATTTCTCAAATTCTGCGCTATTCGGCTGATACATTCGAACTTTTCCGCGTTTTGGTGGCATATTAGCCTGTGCCATGCGATGTGTTGCTGGCATATTTGCTGATATGCTGCTTCTGCTTATCGTTTGATCATCCGTTTCACCACGCTGTTTTCGTCCGCGTTCACCAAAGCCGAAAAAGCGACCAACACTCAAACCGGGCAAAGGATAACCAAAGAATGTAAAAGGCGATTGTTGTGCACCGTTTGGCGTAGGACGTTTCTTAAAATAGTTCGTATTTAGTATTGTATTATTTAGATCAATATTTGAGCTAATCGTCGGACGCTGTTGTGGTCTTTGTTGTTGTGATTGAGTGGCAACAGCGTCAGTCGTGTCTGTTGTCTCATTTGCTGCTGGTGCATAGTCAACATATTGATCGTAGAAGTATTCGCTCTCACCAACAGATGGACGCTCACCACCACCATGTACTGCTGCACCTGTAGCCGTTTCATAAAAATCACATTCATCATTAAAATCTTCGGGTAAATCACGTTGAAAGACATCGCCATGTTCATTTAAAAGCGGCAAATGATTGCCCCCAACTCTATCGGCATCCACCGTTGCAATCGCATCGTCAGCTTCTCCAAAGGTTGTACTGCACAAGCTGCGATCCATTCGAGATGCACGCAATAAACGCCCATCTTGACATTTTGGTCCCGGATGCGGAAAATTGGTTTCTTGCAGCCAAACCGATAACCATTGTGTCTCACATGAGCAGTCAATTGGATTTCCTGTAATAAGCGACAAGTTAAACTAGAAAAATGTGATGTAAAAAACTTTATAAACTTACCATCGACATCCAAGATGGCAATGTTGCCACGTAAATTCCTGAAAGTACGTTCCTTTATGGAACGCAACTGATTATTACGCATCGAGAGCACACGCAGTCTTGGCATTGTCTCAAATGGTGAACCCTGTAAATAAGATAAATAAATTTAAATTTTTAAACAGAAGCAACCGACAGTTTCTTGAAATGACATCACAGAGAGATCAAAAGGTAAAGGTATCAAGAAACTCACCTTAATTTTACATATCTGATTATTATCCATTTTCAGTTCGACCAGCCAATTGAGCGCCTTTAGTGGCATAGTTGAGACCAGCTTTACGCCATTTCGCGAAAGATCCAAAACCTCAAGATTACGCATGCTACGCAGTCCAATGTTATCCATATTGCGAAAATGATTATTCGATAAATTTAAGAACACCATAGATGGTGAATTGAGAAAACTCTCCGGTGAAATGTAGCGCAACTTGTTATATTGAAAATGTGAAGCTAATAAATTGGGTAAATCTTCGAAAACATGATCCTTCAGTTCGACCAATTTATTATCCGCCAAAACGAATTCCTGTAAATCAGGCAACTGTTTGAGTGCGCCCGGTTCAACTGTAGCAATTTCATTGCTAGACAAATCTAAATATTGCAATTTTGGCATATTACGAAATGTGCCATGTTTCAGTTCAACGATGAGATTATTTGACAAACGTATTTCGACAACGTTACGCCACGCAGAGACAACATCGGCGTGTACGCGTGTAATTTGATTTGAGCTAAGATCAATATCGCGCATATTGGCTAAATTCGCTAAACCAACGGAAATATCCAATAAACCATTGCCCGACAAATCCAAATATTCCAGAGCGCTTTGCGACTCAAATGCAGCCGGTGAAATTGTACGTATTAAATTTTGTGACATATCCAAATGTTCGAGACGACTATTATTGGAGTATAAGTTATCCGTAATCGATTCCAGTTTATTGGCTTGAAGATTAAGATTACGCAATTCGGAGAGTGGCAACAGTGCACGCTCATCGATCAAAGCCAATTGATTCTCCTGCACGTGTAGCAACTCTAAACGTTGTGCGCCAATGAATGCGGTGTCATCGAGTACGCGTAAACGATTGTGTGCCAAGCTAAGCACACGCAATTGTGGTGCACCTTGAAAGCCATATTTCGGCAGCTGCTCCAGTTGATTTTGACTCAAATCCAACATGCGTAAATTCGGTAAATTAAGTGCTTTGCTGGCAGCTACCGGTAGCGTTTGTATATGATTGCCACGCATCGATACGCGCTCAACAATACGCGGTAGACCCGATAAAAATTCCGTAAAATGATTAAAGCTAGCATCCACCTCGAAAAGATGATCAAGATTACGTAAAGTGGCCGGATGTAGTTTTGTTAGTTCATTAAATGACACATTTAGCGTTTCTAACATGGCATTGTGTACGAATGTGGTCGGATCTAAAATGCTCAAGCCATTATCACTGACATCGAGGCGTCGCAACGAAGGTAACCCGACCAGTAAACGTGAATCTATGCTACGGAATTGATTTAACGATAAATCGAGTCCTTTTAAACCGGGTAAATTCCAAAATGGCAACGGTAACTCAGACGAGAGACTATTATTGCGCATGCGTAACTCACGCAGCGCTGGCATAGCCATCAGTGCATCTCTTTCGATTAAACGCAGCAGATTATTATTCAAGTGCAACTGCTCTAGCGTGCCATGGCCACGTAGTGAGCCATAGGGTATATCACTCAGATAATTATTACTCATATCGAGAAATCGCAATGTTGGCAATGCATCAAGCAGCGAACGCAGCTCATCGACATGCGCAATTTCATTGTTGTAAATGTACATCGTATCAACGCCGCTGCCCGATGCCTGTAAAAACGACTCCGGATGTATGCGTTTAATGTGATTATTATGCAAATAGATTGTCTTGAGCATAGGCGTACGCAAAAAAGCGCCATACTCAATTTCCGTTATGCGATTATCGTTGAGATGTAGCTCTGCTAAATATGGCAAATCAACAAATGAACCGTCCTCCACAATATTTATGGTGTTATGATCCAAGCGCAGCTTTTTCAAATGTTCCAAATCCTTGACAATGCGTCCGATCATGCCAACATCGCTGATTTGATTATACGACAGCTTAAGACTAACCAAATTGGGTAGACGTGAAAAAGGCGCGCAGATGTATCCAATTGATTGCATTACGACTCAAATCGATATTCTTTAATGAAATCAAACCATCGAATAAGCCCGCTTCCAACCGATTTAAATGTAAGCCGCCGGTAATGTGTATATGCTGCAATTTGGGTAAATGTCGAAATGTATGCGGCTGCAATTCCGTCAATGAAGCGCTTTGTACACTCAAATAGGTAAGACTTAATAGACCCGTAAAATCTGGTAAATGTTTAAGCTCTTCACTTTGTATCGTTATAGCAACCATATTGATCATGCCATTCAAACTCTCCACGGGTATGCTACGTAATTGTGGCTCAACAATAAAAATTTCGACAAGACTGTTTTCCAATTCATTCAGCCAGCCAGTGGAGACACGTTCAATGCTATTGTAGCGCAACATAAGGCGTACAATTTGTAGATTACCGAAAAAACGTCCGGGCAAGGCGGGCAGCTGATTATTCTCCAGCACTAATTCATCGATTTGACCTTTAATATTGCGTTCCACTGCTTTAATACCGTCCATAATCTGTGGCAGATTGCTATGTGAGCACCTAGAAAGGTAATTGAGGCTTAAATTATTTGACAGTTTTAAAATGAGTTTCTTTTTGTATTTATTACCAAATTTGTATTTCTTTGCCACGCTGCGAACAGCGACAGGGTAGTATAGCATCGGAAGGCGGACATCCTTCGGCATTAACGTGGACGAATTAATACACTATAAAATTGCAGTAGACATATAAGCAACAACGTCTTGTCCATTTTAACGATCCAAGGTATCTTTATGCTGCGCTTACGCTTCATCTCAACGGCATTGTTCTGTAAGTATTTTTTTTTCTTTTTTAATGTTAACAAAATTGTAATCTTAAAACAAGAAAGAATGCTGAAGTTGAGTATGCTTGACTGCAAGATACCCTGTACCCAATCTTTATATACCTTAAGTCTTTTCTTAGTACCATACTGAAAAATGCGTAGGAGCTATACAATTTTCATTAATTTGGCTAGATAACATGGATCTATTTTCTTGAATTTCGGGGCTTACGATCCAAAAATTGACACCATAAAATTTTCTCAATAACATATTCCGAGATATCTCCGGAAAATGTTTTTTTTTTTTTTGGCACTTCCACAATTTTTTGCTGCATATCTCTGGGAGTTCGTGGAATTTTTCGGCATATATAGGCTTTGAGCTGGTCCAGAGACACTGGTTTATCGTTATAAACTTCCACTTTTTCAGGCAAACCCATACCGTTGCACAAATGTTTAAATTTTATCATGCGTTTCACAGGAACTGGGACCATTATTTTAAAAGTTATTCTTAAAAATGCTATCCGGAGAAATGGAGAGGAAAATGTCTATTAATGTATAAATTATTTTTGGTTTGAATAGTTTGAATAGTTGAATAGTTATGTCACATTTTCCATTTCAATTGTGTTTTACGTGAGAACCTTATGTAAGATGATTAACGCAATATTAAATTTGTTAAGTGGAAATGTAAAAAACGTCATAAAAAATAAAATTCCTATCAATATTATTTAACCATTAATATGGGGATTAAACCATTTAGTTTCTATTATCTTTATAAATGCTTGGTTCAATAGTCTCTGAAAGACAATACACAAAACTATGGCGTCTAAAAAGTTTGTTTAACAGAACTTATGTGGGAAATTCCGCCGTCCTCTATATTATGCGATGCGGAGAGGGCACGACTATCTACCCACTTTCATTAATAAATGTATTAATAAGGCAACAAGGCAACCCTTTTTTAAACCATCACTGTTGTTATTGTAGAACTAAAAAAAAAGCCAAATCTCCCAACGGATCTATACTGCGCAACAAAAGATTATTAATATGCATTTAATTCGATTGTGATATCTCCGAAATGCATTTAATTGGATTGTAGCCAATTTTCATATCAAACAAAAATATAAATCAAAGAAGTTTAGCGTTAATCGCAGTCCTAAAAGATAAGTCACTGGAGTACCTACATATTGGTTTTGATAAACAGCTCCAGTATATAAATAAAGAAAAATAGCTTAGATGGGCTTCAGTTGAATACGGAATGTTAACTTATTTGCGGTTCTCGTTGTTAATTTTAGCCAGTGCGCTTACATTGCACTTGGCCACTGGTATAGAGTATAGCAGTTTACGTGGTTTTGTTGCATCGGATGAACGTATTAAATCACACGGCTATGTAGCCGAAGTACATGAAGTTGAAACCAATGATGGATACCTTTTGACATTATTCCGTATACCATTTTCGCATAAATTGAATAATGCAAATGCGCAACGACCGGCAGTGCTGTTACAGCATGGCTTATTTAGCAACTCCGATGCGTGGCTAAGTAATGGTCCAGATTATTCATTAGCCTATCTACTCGCCGATGCTGGCTATGATGTATGGCTTGGTAATGCACGTGGTAATATCTATTCGCGTGCACATAAACAGCTAGCCACAGATTTTTCAAAATTTTGGCATTTTGATTGGCATGAAATTGGTACCGAGGACATTGCTGCAATGATCGACTATATACTCGATAGCACCGGGCATGAAAGTCTACATTACGCTGGACATTCACAAGGTACTACGGCATATCTGGTTCTATTGTCCGAAAGACCCGAATATAATGCAAAAATAAAATCCGGACATATGTTGGCACCCTGCGCTTTCTTTGAGCATGGACGTGCATTCATTTTTAAGCTACTCGAACCGTTAGTCGGTACACCTGGTGGCATGTGGAATCAATTGTTTGTCGACACTGAGCTGATACCACACAACGCTTTTGTAAATCGTCTTGGCGACAATGCATGTGGCTTTGGCAGCGCCTACGAAGATCTTTGTAAGAATGGATTTTTAATATTTGCAAACGGTGGCTACGAGAATACAAATCTGGTACGAAAATTTATACCATTTTTTTTTTTTTTTTTCAAATTAAACAAATATTTTCATGCTTTTATAGAGCGGCTTACAAGTGCTAATTGAAACGCATCCTGCTGGCTGCTCAAGCAATCAAGGCATACATTATATACAACTTTCGAATTCACATAAATTCCGTCAGTACGATTGGGGTGTCAAGAAGAATCGACAATTATACGGTCAGGATATGCCGCCAGATTATGATCTAAGCAAAATTACCGCACCAACACATCTGTATTCCAGTGAAAACGATGCACTTTGTGGTCCTAACGACGTCAATACACTTGTTGCGCATTTCAAGCATCTCACTGAGGATTATCGTATACCGTTGAAGAGTTTCAATCATTTGGATTATATTGTTGCACATAACATGAAGGAATTGGTTAACGATGTCGTCATTGATCGCATTAATTCACATGAATTATTGTAAAAAGATTTTAAATTTATAAAAAAAAAAAAAAAAAAAAAAAATCAATTCATTGGATTAAGTGTGGCATAACTTGATAGCATTATTTATATTGCACTACAACAATTTTGGCTATTTGTTTGTTAACTAGGTTTAATAAAATATTCTATTTATATTCGATTAAGATTAGATTTTGGTTTATACAGAGGCCTTATCAAAAACTTCAGAAACGACTTTAAGACCCCCCGTGTGGTTTTGCGATAGAAAGAAAATTATGAGTTTTTTTTGTTTAGAAGGGGTTCAAAGGGTTCCAATTCTACTTTACTTGTTTTATACTTAAAGATTTAATTTGGTTTTTATGGGGACTTCAAACCAAATAAAAAATTTTATTAGAATCTTCGAAAGTAAAATTAATTTAAAATTCGGAATTTTTGGATTAAAATAATTTTTTTTAGATAAGGTTTATACAGGGACTACACATTTTCCGATACTTGTGATTATGCAAAAGTCTTGACAAGTTTTAAGACAACATCCAAACACCATGCTAGGCTATAAATATTGACCTAGAGATTATGTCAGCATTGGAATGCCATTGAATTGGCTAAGCATGATGCTACTGATGCCTCATAAATTTTATTACAATTGGCAGGAAGTTGAAACTATTTTGAAATAGACAGACTTACAGAGTCTACATATATGAATATGTATGAATGTGTATCAATGCAGTTGCACACAACAAGACTTTTGCTTGGTTATTACTATTTTTTTTTTTTTTGCGCCAAGAAGCGTAACAAAGCTTTTCAAAAATTTTGTAATCATTTAAAAACCAAAAAAAGAAACCAAGTTTTTGATTGTACAATTTTTTTTTATTTATTTTTTTTTTTTTTTCTAAAATCGTACTTGCATTTGTGTCAGACATGGCTGCGGTTCCGTTCCATGCGCTTCGCTGTTGTACTAAAACTTTAAGTGAGATTTTTTTTTTTTTTTTACCAGTAGTAACTCCAAAACAACACCATCCAATTCAGAGTATAGTGCGCGCGTTTGTATCAAACGAACCTTGAAATTATTGTCGTTTTCGTCATTTTTTTTATTTTTTTTTTATTTAGTAAATAAGTTAAACAATTTCTTTGCCTTTTAGCAAGGTTTCTCTCTCGCTTCTCGAAGCGTTAGAGAAGCATTTGACAATGTTTTAGAGCCAGGCTGGCGCATCTAAATGCGGCAGATGAAACTCAATTCATAATGTATTGCGCTTCAGTTTAGTTTCGGCCGACATATTTGTGGTGAGTGGGTGGTATGTGGTATTCTACCTTTTTGATGTTTATGTTAAGATTATGTTTTGCTCTGGTTTTATTTTTTTTTTATATTAAATTAAACAGTTAAGTTTATTAAACGGTTAATTCATATCGTAAATTTATGATATGTGAAGCATAGTTTATGACATGAAATGTTATAGAATAACTAATATGATATACGCTGCGTTGCTGGAAGAACACTTTGGATTTTTGTATATCACTCCCAAAGGGTCTAAAAAAAATTTCTCAAAAAGACAGTGGATATGAATATCGGACTATTCTTTAGTTATTCAATAATATATTTTTGTGATTTTTTAGATAAACTTGTCCGGCCGAATTATTGGAACACTAGAAGCTGAGTTGACCAAAACTTCAAAACTACTAAAATATTGTTTTGAATGAAAAGACTCAACTCGTTACGGTCCCAATTTAAAATCGTGCTTAAATTATGGGAGCGCGAAATCGTGGTCCGAAAAATGTGAATCTTAATTCAAATTTTTTAAACCGAAAAAAGTTATCAATTTGAACTGGAGTGAAAATTCTTTACATCTGGAGTGAAGCTGATACAAAGTGAATTGTAGATCTAAAGCTAGATTTTTTTAGACTTTAATACGAAACTGAACCTAAAATCTTGGGCAAAAGTTCTTCTAAAAAATAGATTAGCTCCAATTTTAATTGCGATTAAAAAAAAAAATTTCTACTTAAAAAATATAAATAAATAAAATAAAATCTTACTTCAACTTATGCAGAAAGTGGTTTATTATTTTTAATCCTTTTTGCGTAGAATGCTACTCGTATTTTTTAAAAAAAAAATCACTTCTATATTTTTTTTTTTTTAGAATCACAAAATTTTTTTTTCTTGTTTAACCAATTTTAAAGGAAATTATTACACAATTTATGTACGCCCACAATTGCTTTTGTTTTGCTAAGCGCTTCACTTTCAAATATTCACTTTTCCTTTTTTTAGTTTCCACTTAATGCGTTTTACACATAATTTTTTATTTTTTTTTTTTTTTTAACAATTTATTAGTTTAAAGCCCCAAAGTCCGTTGTCTGAACCGTACCGTTTGAAAATCGCGTCTAAACTGTTTCTCATTTTTGTATTTCACGCAAAGATTACTCAAGATTTCTATCGTTTGCTGTCGACTGACTATGAAACGATGAAGATTTTCAGTATGAGCAACAATAATTTCCTGCATTACATCGTTTCGAATTGGTCACACTCGAGAGATTCTCACTCAAAACTTCAGCTCAAAAGATCCACAAAAAAAGTTGTTGTGATAGTTTACACCAACGAAGACAAGCGTACAAGTAAAAAAATCGACATAGATGTGTACATGTGTGTTTGGGTTAATTCGGGATATCCAAGTATGTTTTTGTTTTTGTTTTTTTTTTTGGTGGTTAGCTCAACTATGACGACCTCTTGATGAATTTATTCAAATATTAAATGACTTAGGTGTTTCGAATGTGTATAAAAGTTTTAAATTGCATCGTAAATGATTTTAGTAATTGTATGCAACAAGGTCTTAACCAGCATTTGTACAATTTAATTATTTTAATTATTTATTTTATTTATTTTTATTTTTATTTACAAAATATGTTTAGGCGATACCACTTATGAGTCAATTTAAAAAAAAAAATGTCAACTATTTTCGTCGAGTCTACTTTTACTGCACCTTGTATAAATTCAACAAGAAAAAAAGAAAACTATATTTATTCTTGATCAGCATCGAAAGCGAACTCCATATACCTTTATATCTTTGTCTTTACGTTTATCCGTTCTGCTGTCAGACTGCTTGATATCAAACATGCTTGCAAGCATATTTGGCACTAATTTTAGTGCGCATTTCAACATGTTTGATATCAAACATGCTTGCAAGCTTGTTGGACACTAATTTTGATGTGCAAATTACTGTAAAATTAATGTTTTACATTATTTTTAGTTCGTTTTGCATTGCATCACACTAATTTTGGTGTGCGCAACAGCATGTTTGATATCAAACATGAATGCAAAACACATTAAAATTAAAGTCAAACACTAATTTAAGTGCGTGTTTGATATCAACGTGTTTGTATCAAGCATGTTCGACACTGTCTGTATGAACGCTTATAAGTCATGAACAAGGGCGAAAAAAAATATTGCATACCTAGAGGGTGTTATGTTTGTATTTTTTTCATCCTGAAGTATGCCACTACTTTTTAGTCTTATTACAAATTTTGTAGTGCCTTCCTGATCGTTCCTAAAGATAGTCAAACATGCTTTTAAAAATGTCAAATATCCATCATGCTAGTTTGTGCATCTCACTAAGCGTCAAACATGTTTGATGATATACATGCTACATCACACACATTATTTTAACATCAAACATGTTTCTGTACGCATCTCAATTAGCGCCAAACAAGTTCGTTCATACACCCCAACTAGCATCAAACATCAACGAGTATCAGCGAACATGTTCGCAGTTTACTGTATTTTCAAAGATTTCCTCTTGCTTACTTTTCCAAAATACAAAAACAAATGTATTTATTTTGTTTCTATAATTTAAAAAAATTAAGCAAATACTGTCAGTCAAAAATGCGCTCTGGGAACTGCGATTACCTATAATATTTTGCTTGAAAATTAAATTTATAGAAAAATAAACTAATCGTTTTTGATGTAGTTACGTAAAACATCGAGTCAACATATTCAAACCGAAGCGTCATCAACTATGAAACGCTTGGCTTGTTGTCTGTCTGCCTTTGTTGGAATTTCATAAAGTTTTTATACCATTCACACATAGTGAAATTCGGAACTAATTTTCGAAGGAACCATATTATATGTTTTTAATGGGAAGTTAAAAAAATGATAATCGATTTATGCAATATTCTGGAAATACAACAGATGTTGAAGCAGCTCATTTGGAGAGCTGCTACGATAACTTTAGCAACTTTGTTGTGAACCAAGATAAAGTGGTCTTGTCGTTCGGTGTTTTTTTTTTTTAAGATTTTCACGACATTTCTAAAATATAAATAGCAACCCTCGTACTCATATTTTTGGAGGCCCGTTTGAACGCTCGCAACGCGTGGGTGTTCAATTCTATTTTTGTGTACATATATCTTTTTCCTCATTTTTTTGAGGTTTCTTGTTGGCATATTTCAAATCACGCGATTGAAATATTTTGTTGCTAAAAAGTTTTTTAGTTTTGCGTAAATATTTTTAGCAAAAGTTTTTTATTTTTTTTTTATATTTTTAATAAAACGTCAACTTGGAAAATAAAATAATATTTACGACTTTTATGGTATTTTTTTGTTATTAATGTATTAACTAAGACGAACTTTGCTGGAGGTTTTGTTTATAGACAGATTGTCAGACTGCATTGATAAGCAATGCAATCAGTTTTTACTTCTCTTCTATATTTATATTTAATTTTCTGTAATCAAAACAAATTTAGAATAGTTTTTTTTTTGCTCGTACATATTACACGTGCTGATAATTGGATCGTTCAGTTATTTTTTTTTTTTTTTGCAAATAGTGTTCAAGTCATTTGCCGCCCATGAAAATTAATTTCAATTCCAAGGTTAATTCAATTTAGTCAATTAGAAGCATCTTCAACTCAAAACTATGCTCAAAACTAAAAAAAAAAATATTTTTAAAAAATCAAAAAATAAAATACAGAGGCTGAATAGCTGAATTAGCTCTGGGGATGTGTGTGTTTAATAAAACGAAGCACCCTGTATACATGATTTCTAAATAGGGAAGTAAATATATCATAATATATACTAGTACAAGTAAACATATTTGTCCCCCCAAAAAGGGGCCAAACACAACGGCTCGTGCGTTTGCAAATACTTTCGCTTTTATTTAATTAAAAACGAGAGACAAATCTTGCCATGACAACAACGTCAGCAGTCAATAACCAAATGTACATAATGCGAGAGCGTATTGTTAAGTATTTAGCAGTCACAAATCGTACGATGGTTAGTAAGTAGATACCGATCTTTTTGTCTTGCTCTCATTTGCCGCTGATCCCATTGAATGATTAATCGCAATTTCCGCGAAAGGTTAACCAAATTTTGTGCCTAAGTCTAAAACTCTTTACTCGTGGGTTTTCGGGATCTTTGTTTATGAATTCGACATCAGTTTTTTTTTTCTAAATATGACCAAAAATATATACATTTTATAGTGGATATCTTCGAGTAATAAGAATTGTTATACAGCTCTCTTGGTTTTCAAGATTACATTTACATTTTTTGTATAAAATATCTCAAAAACTCTAGGGGGGCTCTAGTTTCGGCTATTTTTCAAACTTCCCACATACACAATGCCATGCCATAATGCATCAAAAGATTTGAGTGTGTGCCAACGTTTAATTTTATGTTTTGTTAGTGTTTTGACGACGTCGGACAACGACAGCCGAAGCGAAGCGTTACGTTACGTTAACCTAACGCAATAGAAGACTTCGCGATTTTCCGGTAGAATCGAATCAGTTCAGTTGCCATCCGTTATTTTTAGTACTCAGTTTAGAATTGAACGTTGTCGCTGCTGTAGCATTTTGAATTGAAAAATATTAGAAAAAAATATTTAAAAAAAAAACAGGATAACAAAAAAAAAAATTAATCACAAAAGCCATGTTTCGAAAATGTTTAGCTACGCTGGTGGCACAAAAATACAACACAGAAATTTAGTTATGCAATACCAGCGGCGTCTAGGAATTTACAACAAAGACGTCAGGCACATAATGGTGATTTGGGTAGACCGCCAAAAATTTTGATTACTGGTAAGAAACATTTTCGTTTGCAAAAATTTAAAAATATAAACGAAGGTCGTATTTCAAAAAAATTTTTTTTTTTTTCCGAAATACTATTTTTTTTTTTTTTAATTGTATAATCGCTAAAGTTCTTTGTTCTTTCCAGGCGGTCTAGGGCAACTTGGCATCGAATGTGCAAAACTTTTACGCTCACAATATGGTGACTCAAATGTGATACTTTCGGATATTATAAAACCCAGTCAAGCAGTACTCGAAAGTGGTCCATATATATTTGCTGATATATTGGATTTTAAGGGTTTACAAAAGATTGTTGTCAATCATCGCATCGATTGGCTGATACATTTTTCAGCGCTTCTAAGTGCTGTCGGCGAACAAAATGTGCCACTGGCAGTAAGGTGTGTGTGTGTGTGTGTGAAGTGCATTTCATGACGACATAATTTTATCGCGACAACTTTCACTTCAAAAAAAAAAAAAAAATTATGAATTGAATTGGCTGTATTGCATGTTGCTAGCTTTTCCTGATTGCATTTGTCTTAATTAATTTGTTTTTTTTTTCTAGAGTAAACATTGAAGGCGTTCATAATGTCATCGAACTGGCAAAACAATATAAATTGCGCATTTTGTGCCAAGCACCATTGGTGCATTCGGCCCAGACAGTCCACGTAATCCAACGCCAAATGTAACGGTAAGTTTTTGCTTTTTTCCGTTTGGATTTTGCGCTTAACTCAATTCAATTTGTTTAATCGATATCAAAAATTTTTCTATTTTCCCGACTGTTAGATTCAACGTCCCCGCACTATTTATGGCGTTTCCAAGGTGCATGCAGAACTTATTGGCGAATATTATTATCACAAATTTGGTCTAGATTTTAGATGTTTACGTTTTCCGGGTGTCATTTCAAGTGATCCACCAGGTGGTGGCACTACTGGTGAGTTTATAATATTATTTAAACTAAAAATGATGCTGAAGAAATGTTGTAGTGTGGCTAAAGTAGTGGGAAATGCACCATAGTGTATAGCTAGCAACTCAATATTTTGGGATATGCTTGTAAAGGGGGATTCCCCTTAAAATAGGGCTAGAGAAAACCTGTTTGTTAGTGTCCTAGAATATTCTAAGTTTCGAATATGATAGCGCTATCTCTTATAATCTCCGAGACAATCGTTTATATGGGTGTTACCGCGTAAGTTTCTAAATTTCAAGCATGGTGGCTCCATCATTGATAGTCTCCGACAAATTCTGTTTCATACAGAAATAGCTGAATAGACGGAAAGACAGGCATAGATGCATCATTGCAAAGTACATAGCTAACTAGAGCCAAAATTTCGAGCTCCACAGCACCAAAGTTTGCACCAAAAACACTGAAAATTATTAAGAATAATGGCGCTCTGAATCAGAATTCCATAATGAAAAGAGCTGAAATCGTAAATGCTTATATGTGGCAGTTGAAGTATTGAAATAGTTTTAAAAATCGTAAAAAAAAATAAATTGGAAGATTTTGTTATTTTGCAATTAAAGAAAATTACAATTGTTAATTTTCTATTAAATAAAAATTTAATAATATATAATCTTTTTTTTTTATTAATTTAAAAATAACCAGGTCCCTCCCTCCGTTCCTATCTTACACTACAAAAAAATTGATTTGCTTATCTGTGCTCGTTTTGGTTAGGTATTTTTTTATTTAAATTAAAAACATCAAAGCGAAATTACAACTAATTTATTTTTCTATTTACATCAATTGTCGGCGCCCATTAGAAAGTAAAAGCCATAGTTTGCAAATTTACTCTCAATTATGGGGGAAAGCTTTTGAAATGTATGCGCGTTTTATGCTTTATTAAATCTAATTTAATAAAAATAGAAATAAAAAAAAATAAAATATTTGTATTTGTGCATAAATTGTAGTATGTTGTGAAAATGTGAAATAATAGTTTGTAGATTATAAATAAAAATTTTTTTTTAACTGTTTCCAGACTATGCTGTCGCTATTTTCCACGAGGCTTTGCGTACGGGCAAATACAATTGTTACCTGCGTCCGGATACACGGTTGCCAATGATGTACATTGAAGATTGTCTGAGGTAAGCAAGTATTTTATCTGAGGTATTCGGAAGAAATCAAAAATTTATCAAAGAAAAGGAAAAAGGCATAGTTAGATCGACGCTTCTTTTAATACTGATCTAGAATCTATATACTTAATAGAGTCCATCATGCTTCTTTTTATATAAGTTATACTCGTACTATATATAACTTTTTACTTATTTAATTTATTCTATTTTAGATCGCTACTAGAATTTATGCGTGCACCATCGGAACAATTGAAGCGACGCGTTTACAATGTAACTGCAATGTCCTTTACACCTGAGGAGCTGGTCGACAAATTGAGTCGATATGTGCCCAATTTACATGTCACTTACAAACCGGACAGTCGTCAACATATTGCCGATTCATGGCCAGAGGTCTTCGATGATTCAGATGCGCGTCGTGATTGGAACTGGAAGCACAAATACGATCTAGATAATCTTGTCGATTTTATGGTTAAAGATGTACAGGAGAATTACATTAATGTCGAAAATGCACAGAATGCACGTGCAACGGCAAAAAATTAAATTATCCATTATCCATCTGATTATACCAGCACCAAATTAGTATTTAAAAAGAAACAAAAAACAAAATTATTTAAATAATTGCATTTAATATAAATGGCATTTAAAAAATGTGAATGTTCAAAATAAAACTTTATTCTATACAATACTAAAGCTTAAGTTTTGAAATTTATCTCAATATTTTTAAAACTGAGCAAATGAAACGTGTAACTAAGACTACAGACAGACGGTCATGGCTAGATCGAATCTTCTCGTCGAGCTGAGCACGAATATATATGTATAGTTTATGGGGCCTACGGTGTCTCCTTTCATGAGTTACAAACTTTCACACGGGGCAATTTGTTGTAAATATTTACAAATAAACTTAAAAAATATTTCTGGTCCAATATTAAGGACAGCACTGTAATTTCAGAAAATTTAACAAAAAAAAATCTTCGAAACGCTTTTGTATTAGGCGAACAGAATTGTGTAGTAAAGAGTAAAAGAGACCACACACTGCATTGCAAATTTGCAATTTACCGTTATAAAAAATGTAAACAAAAATTTCACACGTGCTTTTATTTTGAATTTCGATTTGATTTTAAGCCAATGGGAGTGCGTCAGCGTACCGTTATATAAAGTGTAAACAAAAACATGTATGCAAATGTGCGTGAGTGTGTGCGTACCTTATTAATCATTCCAATTCTGTTCGCCTGTTACTCGTACCAAAGATTTTTTAAAATTTTCGTCTTGAAATTTGAACTTTTTCTTAACCCTTTACGGACCTGTACATTTTTGATCAATTAATTTCCATGGCTGATATTTTTTAAAGAAAATAATAATTTAAAATAAAAACAAGGAAAAACGTTAACTTCGGTAGAACCGAAGCTTAAATTCCCGTCACACGATGATTAGACTATATTTTATGACTATCTTTTAAATGAAAATATTTTGGTTGACTGTAATTTTATCGACAATTAAATTACTAAAATAAAAATAAAAAAATTATTTTTGTGCATTTAAAGCTTTTATTTTCCTTCAATTTTAAAATCAATTCACAATTTCACTTGGAAAACTTAAATTAAAAATAGTTTGATTTTTGAGCATATAGAATAAAGTTTTTAAATAAACTAATTCATGTTTTTTTTTTTTTTATTGAGTTTTCTTACTAAATTTTTGATATGTTTGCATTTGATTGCTTTGGTGCAACAAACATGCTTTTTTTTTATATAAATCTTTTTTTTTTTTATAAATATTTAAAGTACAACAATATACATGCGTGGTGCTAAACACACACAAAAATAGAAAATTAATGAATTTTAAATATCCTTCAAAATTATGCACAAATTTTTGCAGACAACCGCCGTGCATGCTTAAGAACATATTATCGGCATCGACTGTGTTCAGCCAGAGCAACTTCTTATTTGAACTTTTTGGCATGGAATTTTTTAAAAGATGGGCCAAAGAGTTTTCAATATCAGTTTGTTTGTTAGATAGGAGAACGACTGTTGTTGGGTCTGTGGTGTCTGTAAGAAGAAAGGCGCTGTCAGTTTAGTTTGCTTCAAGAACATATTTTGTTTTTTTTTTTTTTTTGTAAACGATAAAAAAATTTTATTTTAGTTTATTGGAGAATGTGGAAAAGTTTTTGCGCCTTTAAAGTTGTTCTAAAGAACTTAAAGAGTCGGTGCTATGTTAGGTACATATAGGATTTTTAGCAGGAATTTGTTTTTCTTTTTTTTTTTTTTTTTTTGGTAAACTATTGCACTACGGACGCAAAATTTAGGATTATTATGCATATTTATATATTACATATTAAATTTATAATTAAACTATAATAAATTTTTAATTAAAATTAAGTATGGTACATTTACAATTAAGTAGTTTGTTTTTGTATTTCAGGTGAATCATTATTATTAATTATTGCGGAGTTGTTGCATGTTGTACTATTTAAAAATTTTGTTTTTTATTTATTATTCCTTTTATATTCTTCATACACTAATAAAAAAAATGTGTTATTAAACAAAGGAACCAATATTTTTTATTATACATACATATTCGATTAGACAATTTTTATTTAAGTAAATTAATTGGTTTGACACCCGGAACCCGCGGGACAGTTGTGAAAAAAAAAAAACCGTAATGGGCGAGTAAGAACTTCAGGTTTAGTTCCGACATGCCCGAAAGCAAAAATAAAAAAATTACAGATTCCTTATCTTAAGTACTAAATTGGAGTAAAAAAGATGACCGATTTAAATATCTAAGTTATAATCCATACTTCAGAATGGGAATTCGAAAACTTTAACTGATTGTCGAAAACTTAGTTTGGCAAATATTTTTTGTCTTTTATGGAAATCAAGTTTTGATAAGGAAAGCTTTTTTTTTTTTTAGATTTTGAACCATGTAACAAAAAATCTTGGCACCTTGTTTAAAATTTTCTTTTCTGCAATTGACCTAATTTTTTCTTTTAAACTATTTGTGTATGAAGAGTATTAAATGTTTGTTTTTTAAATCATATGCGACATCATGCAACGACTCACATCTCGATTAGCGCGATGCAAATGACCTTGATAGTGTTGATGATGATATTGCTGCTGCTGCTGTTGCTGCTGTATTTGTTGTTGTTGTTCTTTAAAATTTTGTTGCTGTTGTTGTTGATGACATTCGGTTGTTGTTGTTGTTGGTGTTGCACTACTATATTGCTGTGCATTTTGTGCTATGATTTGAGCATTTGTGACACCATTTACCTGTTGCGCTTGCTCTTCTTCAATATCCATGAGACATAATTGTGTGCCAACAACTTGTGTTACCATTGGCAGCGAAAAGAAATCTGAAATATAAAATATGTCATTTGTAAATATGTATTTATAAAGTCAATCAAGTCAAACTTAATACAGTGTTCGCATGTTAAATGTAAACACTTAGATATGTGATAAGTTTCTATCCTAACATTTTTCTACTGCCACAGAACTTCAACATTATAAAAAAAATATTCTCAACTTGTTTATCACCTTAAGCCTAATTAATTCACGTTTTTAAGCGAACACTGTACCTGCGGATATGTTTATATGTGTGTTGTTATATACAGAGCAAGTCAAGTAAATAATTTCAATTAAGTTGCTAATTAAATGCATTCGTAAATTCAAATTGAACATTATTGCAAGCGAGCAAAAATACATACAATATGTATATAAAGAATGAGAGAGAGAGAGAAAGAGCGCATGCAATAATACTCGTTCGCCGGTAGCAGTCATTTAACGTCAGCGCAGCGACCGAGTGCCCCAATTCAGTTTGCCTATAAATAACGAACACAAGCAGAGCCTGCACAGTGGTTTACAATATGTTTAAAATGAACATATCGAGAAGTCTTTTAAGTTGTGTATTTTGTTAAGCTGAGCTGTTTATATGAAAATATATAAACATTTTAGTAGTAGTATATATATATGCATAAATAAATAAATTAAAAAAAAAAACACCACTGTTTCATATCAAAATGAGAAAAACATTTTGTTTCCGCAATTAAACCACTGTGCAATGTCGTAAGCAACTTGCTGCGCAGCAAATGTCAACATGCCGCACTTCCCCACGCATTTCTCTTCCATTGACATAAATTATAATTTGATAGCGGCGTACTTATCGCTTTTTTTCGAAGGTGTTTGAAACGGTACATTTATATTTTCTACAAATCTGTGAAATGTATTAGAGACATTTGACATAGACAAAGTACCACAGGAGGTATGTCATCTTTATCTTTAGTTTAAATATAATTGTCTTTTTTTTTTTTCGAAATCGAGTTTGCGATGATTGCGCGATATGCACGTTTCTTATAATAATATCAATGTATAAATTTTTATATTTAAATAAAAAAAAATTTCCAGTTCAAGGCGATAATATAAGCAATTAAAATATTAAAAACAAAATATTTTCATTTTTTCTAATATTACAACTGTCAGACTGGCTCAAGGTGAGCAGCAATTGGAATGGTTTTTTTTTTCAAATTGCCAAATTTTTATGAAAACTTACCATTACAATATTGCGCAGCCATATCGGCTTCAACATCATCATAGCGGCAACGTTTTGATCCATTCACTAATTGCATATCATCGCCGGCTGGGAAAATTCCATGACGTTTTTTGCAGCGTGCAATATTATTGGTGGCAATGGTCTGCTGTTGGAAATCTTCTTCTGTAATGTTGCCGCTGCCAATATTATTGTTTGAATCCTGTTGAATATTTTGTTGTTGCTGTGCTTCCATTTGTGGTGTTATTCTTGAAAATCCATAATAACCATTTGATGATATTTGTGAGACTGTGCGTGGATTAAATAAATCAACATTGGCGCGATTATTGGCGCTGACAATTTCTCCGGCCGCTGCTGTATCACCGAAAGCATTGTTTCCCATGTTGCCGCCATGTGCCCAACATTCGAAATTTGTTAAAACCATTGCGCGCCTTTTGATTTTTTTTCTGCTTTACGAATGCAATGGAAAATTACCAAAAACGTTTTGTGTTTTTTTTGTTGTTGATTTTGGGTTTTTGCCTTTTTTGAGTTGATTTTGTCCGTTAGTTTGTGTGTTTCGTATTTCGCTTTGTCGGTGTATAGCTGCAATATATGAATGTAATTTATAAATATGTATTTCATATACAATATATTTAATTACTGCGCTAAAAAGATTAATTAATAACAGCGGCAGCAACGCAACTACGTACACGTACAGCAGTAGAACAGCTAGCTACATCAGCACAAATCGAAATGAAATCATATAAAACGCTTGCTGACGGCAGTTTTTAAAAATAACACACCGATCCGATCCGATACTCTGACAGAAAAAAAGTGGCGGTAGCGTAGCAAGCAGCAGCGTCGCATCGAGTTTACTCAATTATTTACATTTTGTCAATTTGCTTTTGTCGGCGTCTTCGTCACAATCGCACGTTTCTTACGTTTTACGCCGTTACTGTATCCACAACCGGTAAACACAATGCCAATTATATATTTGTCCCGCTCATATGCATTGAATTTATATAAAGTGTAATTTTAGGGCTACATAAAAAGTAAGCTTCATAACAGAAAACTTTGTACAGATGACGGCCTCAATTCATTGGAATTCATCGTAAAACATCGTATAACACTTGCCAAATCGTCTTTAAATAACGGGACGCTCTAACCGCACGTCGGTTTTTTAACGTCTTCGACCATTTTTTTCAATAGATCATACCCTACCAGGCTATTGCATTTCTGGTAACTACTACTTTTAACTTTCATCTTACCTTTCAGAGTTTTTAACGATATTTTGACTGTTGACTTAAATTTTCTTTGAAACCTCTGCAAACCAAAAAATTGCATTATTTTTAAAGCTAATTCTTTAAAATTGTTTTGATTGCTTTTATATAAAAGCTTTCCAGTACTTTTTCCGCTGTTTTTATTTTCTTCCTAAAAAATACCAAAAATTTGTTCGGTGTTGTAAAATACGAAATAAAAAAACAAACAATAATAAATAATAATAAAATAATACTTGCTGCGGTCGGTAAAATTACTTAATTTTTGCATTAAATTTAAATTAAATTAATTTGATTAAAATATAATAAATTAAATTAATAAAAAAAAACACACACACACTGGAAGCTGCGAATAACCTTAATATTATTTGTAACTGACGCAGCTGTACATTTTTATGCTTTGAGTGCTTAACACATTTGTAGCGTCTTAGTAGAGATGTTGTGTCTTGTTAGTTGCAACTTCAACGCCGGTAGCCATTGGGAAACAGTAAGTAAACTCCCTGCCGGTTCCAACAAATAATTTAAACTTTTCTTTTTTTTTAAGTGACCGACGAATTTGAAAATAAACGATACAGAAAGAGTGTAACACAGAAAAAGTGGAGTTACAGCGATGTTAACAAATTATTAAGTTACATTGTGAATCATAAAGAGTTTGAGGTAAATCTTGTATTTTTAAAAAGTTTATAAATATTTTCTAGAGCTGTGCCCTTATTGAAAGCTCCTTTATATATTGTATATAACAATTATTATTTATTACATTGCAGAAACCAACAGCGCAATTGTACTATAATGCACTTATTGAGGAAACAAAACTGGACCACATGGCCACATGGAAAATGGTCAAAGCTAAAATGCAAAACCTTAAAAACAAATATCATAAGGCAAATGCTTGGCTCAACTCCTCAAATGCAGCTAAAAATGATACAACAGGAAAACTTCAAGACATGTGTCCACACTATGATTTGCTATGCGAAATTTTTAACCCAAAAAAGGAGTTTGATGGCTTTGATGATAATGATAATAATAGCAACAGATCAACGAGCTTTGACTTTTCGTTGGGAGAGAAAGATGAAATGCAGCCGGATGTAAGTTCCGATTTGGAACAACTTGCAACGCCTTTACAAAAAGATTTTCCAGATGACATACCAATGCAAAAAAAATTTACTGATGCTGAAGTTACCAAACTCCTTTTATACATAAAGAAGCATGCAGATTTTGAGGTAACATTTTTTTCTTATTCGAAGTACTTATTAATACGTATTATTTGTTTGCAGAAACCAACAGCGCGGATATATTATACAGATCTAGCCGAGGAAACGAAAATTGACGCTTCATGGACTATGCTCAAATCTAAAATGCAACACCTCAGAAGCAAGCTTAAGAGAGCCAATGATTGGCTCAACTCCCAACATGAAGAAATAAACGATAAAACAGAAAATCTGCAAAGTATTTGTCCACATTATGATTTACTGTCCGAAATTTTCAAGCCAAAGAATGACTTGGAGTTTATTGATTTGAATGAAAGTGCTATAGACTTAAATGATAGCAATAGTTCAGTATGCTCTGCTAACACATTAGATGCAGAAGAAGATGAAGATACGCTGCCCAGGCCAGAAGTTACAACCACACAAGATGAAAATGGTATTACAAAACCAAAGGACCAAGGAAAAATTAAAGCTGTCAATAAGGTCATAATAAAGGCAACACAACGCATGAAGTTGCGTAAAAGCCAAATAAATGCAAAATTAAAGATGGACCATGAAATATTCAAGTGGCAAAAAACGGTTGATGAAAAGAAGTTAGACATAGAAGAACGACGTTTGGAATTAGAACAGCAGAAGTTCAATAACGAATTTCAATTAAGAAGAATGCAACTCGAACAAAAGGAAAGACTTGTGAAATATGAATTAAATTTGAAATACGGAGTAGGCAATAATTGAATCTTAAAGCAACTTGAGCAATATGTGTTTTCAATAAATTTGCTATGATACTATCCATCGTTTAGAAGTTCAAAGAGTAAACATGATTACATTTTGCACTTAAACTTTCAAAACTAACTTTAGTCATTTAAGTCAAATAGTAATTAAAATTAAAACATTTTTTTTAAAATGTAATCCTGTATTTGATACGGAAAATAATAGATTATATACATAATTTTATATACGTGAACAACATGACAAATAACATATCGCCTTTCTTATTCTATTTTTATATTATTATTTTTTTCTTTTTCTTCGAGAAGTTAATCGTTTATTTAACTTAGGCATGTTTGCCATGCAAGACCACCGCAGAACATACTTACAATAACATAGATAATGAAAATAATAACCAGGCCAACAACAATATAGATTCGAATATTTTTCCAGAACATTTGACGCGCAAGATTACGTGAAGCCTTACGGAATGCAACAGACTGGAAATAAATTTTTTAAATTAAATTAAATTTTAAATTAAAATTTAAAAATACTTACATTATTGCTTAGATTTTCTGTTTTGTTAACGAGAAGCTCTAATTTTTCACCACGATCTCGTAGGCTGTCTGTAACAAAAAGAGAAAGTAAGCTATAATCTTGTAATTTAAACTAGTGTTTGTGTTTAATAGGATTAGAAAAACTCTCAATTCGAACATTTAAGCCATACAGAACCTGCTAGCAGCTACCAGTAGGTCAATGATCCTTTACCTTGGTTCGAAGGTTCTTAATCATGCATTATATAGTAGTACCAATAACTTCATTGCATTAACTACGCAGCTATAATTCGTTTAAAACTGAATGATTGGTTTGTTTGTTCGTTTTTTTTGGGAGTATCGTGATGGCTGTGTGAATATGTTTGTGCACTATTTTGTTACTTACCAATGTTTTTGACCATAATATCTTTCAGTTCGTCAATTTGTCCATGTACCCGTGATATAGCATCAACCTCACGCGATTGGCTAAAGTATATCATTTGCTCAGCCAAAACTTTTGAGAATTCCGTATTCATGGCATAGGCAATTGCCGTAGCCACTTGTAGGCCATAGGTCTGTATGAACTTTTGCTTAATGTCGGCCAAAAAAAGAAACGCACGTGAACGTTCAAATTCCTAAAAAAAAATATATATAACAAAGAATTAATTTATTTTCTATTATTAATATAAACACAAAGCACTTACATTGTCTGTGATGCACATATAAACGATTTTATTTTCGCAAGCGTAATGTATCAGATATTCTCCATGCGTGTAGGTCATCTTGCGGTTTTCTAATGCAATTCTTGATATAATTTGCTCGGTAACTTCTGCAAAATTTCCGACACATTCGGCGAATTTCGCCAGCACGGTAGTGCCGCGAGCTATAACGCTATAGAGTATGGGCATTTTTTTTGTTTTAATTATAGCTGATTATTATTTTTATTTTTTTGTTTGTTTTGATGATTAATTTTCGTCTTTATCAGTCGCTGCAGTTTCGCTGAAATTTCGTTATTGTTAGTTGTTGCAAGCTGTTGCCGCAGTTGCCACTACCCTCATTACAATTTTTTTTGTTGGTTTTTTTGCTAAAAGATTCAGATACGCAATAAATGTAATTCAATAGTCTAGACCTCGTTGAAAACTAACCATTAAGTTAAAGATTGTATATGTTGATTACTTTTTCGATGGATTACTCACCCAATAATGAAAAATGTTGCTTTGTTCTACTTCTCAACTGCTTTTTTTACGCTTAGGCAAGGCAGCTTAATGTTTGACAGTAAATGAATATTTAATTAATTAAGCCAGTTTTATTACACAGCAGCACTATCACTCTTAACGACGGCTAAATAAATGTTATTGCACATTTTTCAATTCTCAAATATGAGTTGGAGAAAATTTATAATAAAAAAAGTGCATACGCACTTAAATAATTGCAGTTCTTGTTATTATTGCTTTTACTTTCGCCAGAGTTGTCAACAACAACGCTTAATAAAAAAAATAATGTTCGATGTAATGGCAACTCTATCGCGTTGCATTGTTGTCGCAGCAAAATTTGTTGTCTACACTTTAAGCGCAATTGTAAATATTATTAATAACAAAAGCAAAAGGAAAAAAAAATAACAAATATTTTATTAATCGTAAACACAACATGAGTACGGAAATTGTAAATGGCAATGGTAGCAGCAGCAGCAACGTTTCCGCCGAAAGTTCAAGCAGCAACGAAAAACAAGAGCTGCTTGGGCTGCTTAAGCTGATAAAAAAATACAACTTAAAAGGCACGCAGGAACTACTTTGCAAAGAAGCCAATATACGTGCAGAGGATTTGGATGAAACCAATGATAATGATATACAAATGCTATTAAATTCCGCCGTTGCGGATGGTGTTAACATTGCCGATCAAATACAAAATTCAACGTCAAACGCGTCAAGTGCGCCGCCCGCAACAACAGCAACAACAAAGCCAAAAGTTATTGTGGAAGGTGACGATGCCATTGATCCAAAACAATATGAAACTTCATTTGCCGATTTACGCACATTTGTGGAAGAATCCTTAGATATATATAAACATGAATTGTCCATGTCATTGTATCCAATATTGGTGCAAATCTACTTTAAAATGGTTGCCAGTGGACATACGTTGGCGGCACGAGAATTCGTTGAAAAATACAAAACCGATATGGACCATTATTACTATGATGATTTGCAAAAATTATTACTTATTACGAAACCAGAAGAGCTAGAGGATAATGATTTTGTTAGTGCAATGGATACCGATAAATTTATTATACGCATGTCTCGTGATTCGCATTCTTTGTTTAAGCGTCACATACAGGATAGACGGCAAGAATTAATTGCGGATATAGTTGCAAAATATTTACATTTTGATACGTACGAAGGCACAGCACGCAATAAAATGCAATGCGTTTCGACTGCTGGTGCACATACTGGTGAAGCAAAACGTCAGGATAACAAAATGCGTGTCTATTATGGGCTGCTTAAAGAAGTCGATTTTCAATCGCTAACCACGCCCGCACCAGTAGCAGAGGAGGAAGAAGATGATCCGGATGCACCGGATAAGCCAAAAAAAGAAAAAACCGAAAAAAGATCCGTTGTTTTCGAAAAAGCCAAAATCAGATCCAAATGCACCTATGAACGATCGTATACCACTGCCGGAACTAAAGGATACCGATAAATTATTAAAAATTAAGGCAATGCGTGAGACTTCAAAGCGTGTCACACTGAATAAAGATTCACTGCCATCTGTGTGCTTCTACACGGTTTTAAACTCATTTCAAGGCGTAACTTGTGCTGAAATATCTGATGATTCAAGTATGCTTGCCTGTGGTTTTAGTAATTCTATAGTGCGCATTTGGTCATTGACACCGGCGAAACTACGCGAACTAAAAGACGCAGAAAGTCTGAAGGATTTAGACAAAGAAATGTCCGATATAAATGTACGCATGTTGGACGATCGAACGGGTGAGGCAGCGCGCATTTTCTACGGTCACAGTGGTCCAGTATATCGTTGTGCCTTTGCGCCAGAATTGAATATGTTGCTGTCATGTTCGGAAGATACCACAATACGTCTATGGTCACTGTTGACTTGGACTTGCTTAGTAGTTTACAAAGGACATACATATCCAGTTTGGGATGTACGGTTTTCACCTCATGGATATTATTTTGCATCCTGTTCGATGGACAAAACAGCGCGTCTGTGGGCAACAGACTCTAATCAACCGTTACGTATTTTTGCCGGACATTATTCCGATGTAGATTGCGTACAGTTTCATCCCAACTCCAATTATATAGCAAGTGGTGGCAGTGATCGCACAGTACGTTTATGGGACGTTTTAAACGGACAATCGGTGCGCTTGATGACTGGACACAAAGCGTCAATACACGCGCTAGCTTTCTCATCATGTGGTCGTTATTTAGCTTCTGGTTCGGCTGATCACAATCTTATTGTTTGGGATTTATCAAGTGGACAACTAGTAAGAACACTATTGCGACATCATGGCACCATACACACAATATCATTTAGTCGTGATGGTAACTTACTTGTTGCTGGTGGACTTGATTGTTGTCTGACGCTTTGGGACTTCTCCAAACTAACCGAAGACTACTTGGCACATCAGGTTGTACCTACGCACGACCAAGACGAGAATGATGAGGATTTTTATCTTTTGCGTTCATATCCAAGTAAAGCTACACCATTTTACACGCTACACTTTACGAGAAGAAACTTGCTGTTAGCAGTAGGCGCCTTTAAATCATCTTAATACCTTTGTTTCATCGGACACATTTACACACACATTATTATTTTGAGTTTAAAGAAATACATATAGCAATTTAGTACAAAACTAATTGATGTATTCCATTGGTACACATTCTTCAGCAGCGACATGGGAGGGAGATGAACCGTCAAGATAATGTTGCGGTTGATCGGTTTGGAAGCTGTATAATAAATTATTTATACATTAATTATATATGCTTTCAACAATATAAATATTTCTTGAACATACCATTTCGATGGGCTCTCATCACTAAGCATTGTTGCGGGAACTGTTGCAGATGGCCATTCCATGGCGGATGGCTTACGCGCTTGTAGTTGTCGTGTTATTTCAGCTGTTGTCAATTGAATTTCTTGCGGCTGTGTTTCTATGGTTGTTGTTGTTGGTTCCGAGGTTGCAGGCATACTAAGCTGTTGTGGCGTCAATTGTTGCTGCTGTTGTGGTGTCAATTGCTGCTGTTGTTGTTGTGGTTGCAATAATTTCTGCTGCTTCTCTCCAACTGGTGTCAACGTATGATTACCTTGAGCAGGCATTTTTCGTTTACGCCCACGCGTAGCGCCTCCCGCAGACATAACACTTGCACCCTTTCCATCTAATTTGCGTCTGCAAAAAAATCAATTATAAACGATTCTTGGCAGCAGTTAAAAAAAAAAATACATACTTTCGTATAGTTTCTTTGGCATTTTGTGATGCCCGTGTCGCTGTATCATCATCGGAGGACTCGGTTGCATCGTCTTCTGATGAAGTATTTCCAGGTTTCTCGTATTGCAACAAACGATCAAGCAAAAAAGAGCGATCTTTGGATATTTTTAACAAACGTCGTTGATTGAAGCGCAATGTGTCTTGAAAGTATTCATTTTCCTAATGTATGGTAATAAACATTTATGCATTAAATTAATATAAACTGTTTTTCTAATTGCAGTGTGCAATAATTACTTACATAAACAAGAAATTTATATTTTCTTTTTAATTGAAGATATCGCGCTTTATAGTCGACGCCACCGCTTCCGCCTCTCATATTCATAATTCCTTGGTCATTTGTACTGCTGTTTTGTGCCTGTTCTTGGCTTTCATCACTCATTTCATTGTCTTCAGTTTGTTGATTAGCCATTGAGCGACAGTACCAACCTTCCAGCATGATGTTTAATAATAAACTGCGTCAAACAATAAAATGGATGTATAAAATTAAAAAAAAAATTAAAATTGTATCCTTCTCTCACGACAGAGTTGCCAACTTTCGTTATAACAATATTATGTTGCTGCGACCAGGGCTGCAGTAATAAATATTTAAAATTCCTTAATTGGAAACCGGCGGTCCAACAGGGAAAATAGGCCGTAACCCTTCTTCTAAAAATCTGAGCAATTTGGTAATCGCTTAAGTTCTTAGAGATTGGAACGGTACTAAACATTTGATTTCAACATATGCAAAGGCTGAACAGTTGATTGAGCGCTACGTCAAACAGTTATTTAATCTCCAGTTTAAGGGTGCAAACCCGTAAAAGTCTACCAAAATCTTCGTTATAAAGTATAGAAACTAATGTAATTTTGCATATTCAAATGGGTATAAAAAAATTCTTTATATTAAAAATGAGTAAAGAGACAAACAATATTTTGTAAATCACAGCTAATGTAAGTAATCCATTAGAAATGGTGTATCATCTGGACCATACGGAGTAAGCGGTACATCATAGGGCATTGGAAAAGGTGGAATACCATCACGAACATTACACATAGGAAATGTTTCTTCACCAGTCTGCAAAACAATTTATGAATACAATTGCAATGATAACATTTACTTAAACAAAAATAAATATACTTCCTTACCACGTATCTGGGTAGAAAGAGTACACCAGCCTCATAGTTCGCAATACGTAAACATTGCTGTATATTAACATTTTTATTAAAGGACCCCCATGCTGCTTTTGAAAGATTTGCGGATGTTAATGCAAACCAGTACACGCACTGCTGTTCCAAATTAAAACGTGTGTAGCACTTAATGTGTGGCATTGCCTGAGAACGATGCCGATCATTAGACTTCCATTGATGCAAATAATCTTTTTAACCAAGGTTGTTTATCGTTTGTGTTTTTGCTGTACGGCAGACAACCGCCGCCCAGCATGCCATCATGACTGCGACTTACATTACCAAAACTCGGATAGATCATTTTAAATTGTGGAATTTTACGTATGCCCAATGGCTGCGAATCTTTACGCAGACTATTAAGAAAATCGTGTTGTATCCAGGCTTGTACATTTGCACCTAAGCTGCCAATACTTGAACTCTGACAAACAATTGGTATACGCTCATCAATAGCAGTAGCATGCTTTTGTAGAAGACCACCAAGTCTTGCATGACCCCACGGATGACCACGTACACCGCTTTCACGATGACCACCAGGTACCGAACCAATAAAGAATACGCTGTAAAAGCATTTGGTTAAAATTGATTTAAAGCAGCAAAATATACTTTTCGTTCACTTTACTTTACGGCACTAAAATCCGACTTGCGTATACGTGCTATCCATGGCTGAAGTTTTGCTGTATTATACGTTACTAAATACAACATTAGATCTTGTCTAAATGATGTTGGACTTTCGCCTGCTGTAGTGTCTGCTTCGTCTGTCAATGGTGGCAGTTTTGGACTTATCCAAATGCCTTGTGTGCGATTGTGCCAATCATCTTCGTATAAATTCGCTGTTGATATAACCACACGCATCGAACCATCTGTATAGCCGAGTAGCATTACTTTGGCATGTGATGTTGCGAATGGAGTAGGCATATTTACTTTGACTGCGGTTACCTGTGGCTTATGTTTACTAATTGAAAGCAATTCCGGAGATTCATCACCGTACAGTACAAGCAGTGGAGTATCGCTATTAAAGTAATGGAATAAATTAAATATTTGAAAACAATAAAATTTTCTAAAGTTGAAACAAACTAACAGTATGCCTGCAAAATAATAGTGTCCAAGAAGCCAACCAATATCGACCATAAAATTTATTTGTACGGAACACTCTATCTTGCCAAGACTTTCATCAAGAATTTCTGTAAAAAAAAAAAAAAAAAAATTTAATTATAAAATTACAAAAGGAAAAAGTATATGCTACCTTGCAGTGTAACTGTCAACGGTTCATTATGCGTATATTTGCAGTCAGTAATTGCAGTTAGAAACATATTGTAAGGAGCAGCTTTTTCTAATTTGGCTGCCATGCGTCCTTTCTCGACAACAACGGGCACATAGTCGCGTATATTTGGTGATAGTTTTTGTTTTTTTGCTAGATTTGAAGTGCCACTGCAACGCTCAGCAGCTGAAGCCTTTGTAGCAGCATGTGCCGCCGTTGCTGAAGTACTGGGTTTGGATGGCGAAGAGCTGCGTGTATTGTTATTTTTTTGTGTATCATTCAACGCCACTGTTGCAGCTGCGGATGATTCGGGTTTTCTTGTTGCTTGATTCTCTGATTTCTTTGATGCTTGCTTATTTGGAAATAACTTTTCAAGTAACTTTAATTGTGTGTCTATAAGCTCTTTTGAGAGGTGTTTAGGTATAACATATTCATTTGTATCTTTGCTGCGTCCATTATTGTAAATTGCGTCCACTTAAAAAAATACAACAAAAAAAGTTTAAACTTTGCAACATTCTGTTTGTATTTTACTACTTACAGTGTGCATGTGAAAATTCCTCAAAGTGTATTGGATTCTTGCGATAGCATTTCTCAGCATATGGACATTCCTTCATAATGCGTGTTTGTTTTGTTTTTAAATTATAACAAAAACAATAAAATAGAACTTCAATTTACAAACAACTAAAACAGCAGCAACAACAACAAAAAATGCCGGGCAACTTTTTGATAGGGCTGCAATACAAACGCGCGCACAATTAGCTTTGCGACAACCCATGATCATGTGATTTCTGTCAAAATTTAAGAAGAGGAAGACATAGAAAGCGTAAAACAGCAGCAAAATTTTATTTACTTGTATTTCATTCCACATTTTTATTAATTAAAATAAAAAGAAAAGTTTAATAATCTTTCAAAATGGCTAGCAAGAATAAGCAAAATAATATCGCTGCTAAAATACGTCAGTCAGAAGTAAGTGAATTGTGTTTTTCGCTAAAACTAAACTAAACTTACATCTTTGCCACCACCACCGGCATTGAAATTTCTTTACAGGATTCACAGGATTACAGTTCTTTCATCATAGTGCTCTTCTACTCATCGTTAATAGTTTTCTTTCCCGTTGCCACATTTTTTGCATTGAAATTCTTTGTGATTGATAGTTTTTTCACATTGAGTGAGGTGAAAACGAATATCTTTGCAGCAGTTGGTGCCGTTGTTGCGCTGCATGCTGCTTTGGGGCTTTATATTTACCGCGCCTATTTCGGTGGTGGCACTCAAAAGGCACAAGCTAAGATCGATTAACAATGTAATGCAAGTAAATTTATTAAATTGACTGTGTACATTCGTATTAATGTGTGTGTGTTTACTCTTTTAAGTTCATAGTTTATAAAGCAATAAATACAAAATACAGAATGTAAAAAAAAAAAAATTAAAGAAAATTTACACTGGTCGAACACTGCTGTTACGTTACATTGTCTGTATGCAGCCCTGCTGTTAAAAACGTAATCTTGCGTAATTTTGTTTGTGTTCACAAAATGTTGTGCTGTAAATTAAACTTTTGTTAAAATTATTTTGTTTAAAATAGTAAAGTAATAAACAAAAAAAAAACAAAAAAAATAGCTATGAGAAATTTACTAAAAGTTGGTCAAAAAATATTACTACAGCGTGCTTTGTGGACTGACGCTGTTAAAAATTTACTGCCATTTCAACGAAAAAAAAGTCTACAATTTGGGCGCATGCTTCGATGTTGATATTTTGGTAAATATAAAAATGTTGTGTAGTGTGTTATGATTCAATTATATAGTTTGCTAGAAAATACGCATTGACCTAATTTAAATATAATTTAAACGTTAATTGCTTTAACGATACTACATTTTATGAAGAGTAGAGATAACGGCACATTTTAACGGCATAATCTGTTATTGCTGCTTTCTACAAACAAATGCAATTTAGGTGTGTAGGTGTCTCGTTGTTTTCGATTTTAAAAATCTAAATTCTACATACTTTTTTGAAACTTGTAGTTTTTAAGTTCAAATCACAAGATTCCACAAATGTGCGAAGACCGAGTTTTTTAGTTGTGTTTTAGTGTTTACGCATCGTAAACTGTGTGCATGAAAAAAAAACCTCGTGCGTGCAGCTCAAATGTAACGAATGACACGAAAAAGCACGACAAACAAATTTTGAAAGAGCATATATTAAAACTTGTGCTGTTACTTAACTATGTAAATTAATAATATACCATAAAAAAACATTTTTACCCAAATTTTGACAAACCATAAAAATTCGTTTAATTTTTTGCCACTGAGTACCACTGTACACCGCACTGTGATAGAACAGAGTTGCAACACGTTATTAAGAACAGCTGTTAACGTTTTCTTTTGTGCGTATGTATGTGTGTGTTTATATACATACGTGTATTTTGTTTTTATTTTATGCCGCTCGCTGACAACATTTTAAGAACTTTTTTTGTTTATAAATCTTTTAATACAAATAGACGCAACTTTTGTTAAGTTATTCCCAAAAAAAAAAAATCGCAACTAAACAGCGTCAAAGCTGCGGCGTATCTCGTATCTTTCAATTTCGTTCGTTCTACTTGTTTGATTTGTTTGTGATTTATTTATTATGTGGCATTAATTTGAAGCACCTGTTAAATTTGAAGACTTTTTTTTTTCTTTTATACATTTTTGTAGCAAAAGTGACTGCTTTGTTTTATTGTTTTTTTCTTGTTACTTAACAACAACGGCGGCACGCAACGTAATGTATTTTAACAGCGGAAAATTAATAAGAATGCAAATTTTAATTTTAAGTTACTGCTTTGTGCTGACAACGGCAACGCTTAAAAATGCAGATTTTTTGGTAGGACGTAAACAGGTATTAAGACGCATTTAAATACTAAACTTTATTGTTTAAAGTGTTTACATGTATTAAATAATTTTTTTTTTTTTTTTTACAGCGACAACACAAACCATCCGAACTATCCGATGAACATTTTGTACAATATGGCATTCTATCCGATGAATTGCATTTACGTGAAGCAGTACGAAATATATTAATACCACGTGTAGTCGGTACTGAAAATCATAAACGTGTGCGTGATTATATAGTAAAAAGTTTACGTGATCTCGATTGGCATGTAGAGCTGCATAAATTCCATGATACTGCGCCCATAATGGGACGTTTACAATTTCAAAATATCATTGCCACACTTAATCCAAATGCAGAACGTTATCTGGTGCTTGCATGTCATTACGATAGTAAATATATGCCGAATGTTGAATTCTTAGGCGCCACAGACTCGGCAGTACCATGTGCAATGCTTTTAAATCTGGCACATGTGCTGCAACAGGAATTAAATAAACTACGTGACTCCAAGCAATTAAGTTTGATGCTACTCTTTTTTGATGGTGAAGAGGCTTTTGATCAATGGGGTCCAACAGACTCGATATATGGTGCACGTCACTTGGCTAAGCATTGGGAAAAGCAACAACTTTTAGATCGCATTGATATGCTTGTATTACTTGATTTACTCGGTGCGCCCGATCCACAATTCTATAGTTTCTTTAGTAATACAGAAAATTGGTATTCACGTTTATGTGATATCGAAGAACGTTTAAGTGGTGCTGGCCTATTTGAACGCTACGTAAGCAGTGGTGTTACACGTCATGAACCAAATCGTTACTTTCAAGCGAATGCCTTACGTTCGTCATATATCGAAGATGATCATATACCATTTTTAGAGCGTAATGTACCTGTGCTGCATCTGATACCTGTACCATTTCCAACTGTTTGGCATACAAAAGACGATGATGAGCATATTATAGACTATACAACAACAGAGAATCTATCACGCATTTTACGCCTATTTACGTTGGAATACTTATTACCGGCAACACAGAGCAGTGATGAAAAATAGTTAATAAGCTTTATAATAACGTTAATGCTTATCTTAAGTCTTATCGGAAATGATAAGGTGGCGGCAAAGTATGTAATTAGTAGTGGGGTTAAATTGTAAAATTGTTTCTTTATGATACTTTGACAGCTTGCGGAGCATTGTTATTTTAACCTTTTTAGTTTTAATTGTTTATTAAAAAAACCTTTTTATATATTTTTTTATGTAACTATATTGTATATATATATATATGTATTTTTTGTAAATAAATGTGTCGATTTACAGTTAAAATTAATTGAAAAATCAACTAAAATGCTTATACACAAGCGCAAAACATTATTGTCTCTTAAATCTAAAATGATTTATTTTGCTGCTGTTATTGCTGCTGCTTCTAAAATGATATGGCATTCTTATATTAAATTAGCTAAAATCGTATTTTGCTGCATACTTAGTAACTAAGTAACAAACTATTTTTTTTTTTTTTTTTTAATACTAAAATGCATTCTTTGTTTTTGTTATCTTTTAATTTTCAGTTTTTTTCCGACGCGTTTTCTGCGACAATATTCGCCGCTGTCGTTTGCGCTGTTTCCAATGTTTGTACTTTTTGTGGTGCTACAACAGAAGCAACAGCAGCATCAGCCCCATTGCTATCTTCAGTTTCAGTACTAATAGCAACAACAACAATATCCTTGGAGCTGTCCGTCTCTGTCATTGCAGTTTCATTTGTTTCCTGATCTTCTTTAGCGTTAGTTTTTAATAGTTGTGAAGCATTTAGCTGCTTAAGTTGACTATTATTGGAACAATTCGATACATCATGTACATGGCTAACATTAGGACAACTGGCGCTACCACCGGGACATGTGCTTATTTCACGTAAATCTGTACGTGAATC
Organism: Leucophenga varia; assembly: GCA_018903435.1. Taxonomy (NCBI): domain Eukaryota; kingdom Metazoa; phylum Arthropoda; class Insecta; order Diptera; family Drosophilidae; genus Leucophenga; species Leucophenga varia. Next base: position 264,163 of record JAEIFJ010001866.1, read on the forward strand.
TTTGCAGCATACCTTTTCAATGCATTCCAATGCGTTACATTGCATTAAACATTCAAAAGATGATGTATTCGTCGAATGAAATTCCGGTTGTATGGTCACTTGACGTATGCCTTGTTCATGGAAATAATTGCGTACATCTTCGATAATTTTCGAATAGAGTTTTGGATTCTTAAAGCGTATATGTATAGTTGCAACATAGCTATTCGCTGCTAATTGCCAGATATGTAGATCGTGATAGTTTACAATTTCGGGAAATTTTGTGGATAAAGTGCGTTCGAAAATTTCCATATCAATTGAACCGGGTATGGTTTGCAACAGTATAAGACAAGATTCCTTCACTGTAAATAAAAGTTTAAAAAATTAATAAAATTAATTTTTAATTAACAGACTTATACTCACTGTACGGATAACTCAGCGATACCAGTAAGACACACGAAAAGATCGATAATACCGGATCAATAAATTTGGCTGTATGCTCTTCATCTTCCGCGACATAAACTATTGCTGCACAGACTATTACAAAAACTGTGCTGGAAACATCACGCAACATTTCTACAGCACCTTGACGTTTCGTTGCAAAATAAACATTGCCGCCCAATTCGGTTTCGAGTTCTGCCTTCAAATGTTGATCATTTTGTGATTTTGATAATTGACGCTGCATTGGTTTTAGCGCCAGATCACCACTTTGTGACATAGTACGATCCAAGACAACATTACCGCCTGGCGTTAAATGTAGAAAACTACCCTGATGTAACGTATAACCGCCGATTAGTAAATAGGTTAAACCATTCAATACTAAACCAGCAAAGCCTAGTATCATAACGGGTATCGGTAAATGCATTGTATCCTGATGATCAATGTGTACCAAAGTTTGTAACGCTTCCACAATCAGTGAAAAGGATAATGATGCCAATATTATGAAGACAATTAACATTGTCAATATATCAATGCGTGCCCAGCCAAATGTATTGCGTAATTTCTGTTCACGGCGTTGGCGTTTTGACAACGTTTGCTCCTCGTCACCCATGCTGACCACAACCACTTTATCGTCATTGTCATCTGTGCAGCCAAATTTACAATTGTTACCACCGTTGTTGGATTTCTTGGGCAAATGATGATTAACGATATCATCATTTTGACGTTTGCTATGCTGTAAATGAAAAAAAAAAAAAAAATTAAATTATGTTAAGTAGAGCTTTGATAGTGAAATTTAATTATTTTAAACTAAAATAAACAACAGATTACGGCGTACATAGTTCGTTAATTAATTTAATGCTACGCATCAACGATTCGACAGAAATGTTTATTTTCTTCTTTCTATGTTTTTTTTTACATAATGCTTTTGTGATTTTATATATTTTAAAGCTTTATTCAACGTCGCGCATGCGTATACATATTTATTTATTTTTTTTTTTTTAAACCACAAAACAGATAAAATCTGGCAATTTGCCATTCATCTATTTTTTAGGTTTATCACGAAACGTGTTTGGAACGTGTGCCAAAGCAACTGACCAGACAATGCATAATTTTCTCGTAAATTTGTGTAGCACATTTGTTTTTTTTTAATGTTTATTGTCTTGTTCAGTATTTGGAAAGACAGAGTGCAATGTATTGCAAGAAATTTTGGAAATAAGTTTGAACATATCGAATCGCTTTCAGCTTTTACATAGCTTAAGAAGCATCTTTGTCAACTTTGGATTAAAAAAAAACCAAGGAAAAACGGTAACTTCGGTGGATCCGTAGCTCAAATACCCGCCACATCTTGGTTTAGTTTATTTATGATCATCAGTGTCTTAGGTAAAATTTAAACATGGGATGGCTTGGAGTCAATAGTCCGATACGACCAAAGTTTAGACACAATAATGGGGTAAAATTTTATCCTAAGAACAGAATTTTTGAAAAAAAAAAAAAATAGAAAACGGGTGCTGACTTTGTATGGGGGCTATATGGTTATATGTTATGTGGCATCTTACTTTTGACAAGAGTAAGTTTGTATGAAGGCTTTACCATAAAATGGGCGTGGCGCTTTGATTTTAGGACTGAGAAAAGCTTAAGTTTCGAATTTCAGATCAATATCTTTAAAACTACAACAACACAATCTTATTATTCTCTTCTACCTCTATCTCAAACTATTCAAACTATTTCAGTATTTTTTGATTATAAAACACTGACTGTGTCATACTCCAATCAATATTCTGTGAATCATTGATATTTTTCTAAACTCTAGCAAAGATTTACTGTTTATTTCACGGTAATTAACTTAGAAAACGGGATCACTTAATTGAATAATTTGGCATGACACGCTAGGTATGTATTTAATGAACTGCATCTTGAATAACTCAGGGGCCACCACTTCCATGTTACGTTATTTTTCAAAAATGCCTCGTACACTCCCAAAAAAAAAAAAAACTTTCGTTTTTTTTATTTTAAAGTGAGATGCTATCTTACCATAAATCAATGATCCATTTCGTATTGCTATGTTTCACTTCGCTAAACCGAGTGAATCGGTCACCCATATTCATTTTTATTTTTTTTTCTTTTTTACTGTCAATTAAATTTATTGCTTTGCATGATAATATGCAAAAATTTCGTTTGGGTTCAACTCTTTCGTTTTTGATTACTAAATACAAAAATGATGTATATAAACATTTTTGTTTTTTTTTATATTTTTATTAGTTTATTAACCTTGAATAAAACAAAAATTCATATTCGTTAAAAAATCGTAATTAAGAAGATATGAAACAGTTTTTCTTTTATAACTTTAGGCCGTTTGATTTATAGGACATTCAGCAGACATCGATGTTACTATGTTATTTTGTGACTAGATAAGATAATACAGGTTCATGGAAATTGTAAGAGCCCCCAAACATTGAATGACAGAAAATTGTCAGCATATGTTCTTAACCATTTTTTTTTTTTTGATTAAAGAGCTTACTTATTTTTTGAAATGTGCTTAGTTATGTAACTGCACATGCCTATAAAAATCCAAAAATATAGCTTACCATATCATCAAATTCATATATAAATTTAATAACTATATGTACCTATATTATCTTATATTAAATTTATATTAATATAATGATATGGTAGGCTCTATTCTTGGAATAGGCATGTGCAGATAACTAAGCACATTTCAAATATGTAGGCTCTTTAATAAAATAAATAGTTATGCCTGGTTTACACGATCATATGTGACACATTTTGGGATTAGTGATTGTCTAAACACATAAAAATCTTATGTGTCAGAGAAATGATAAAATAGGATCATTCAGAGTTTGCATTTTGACATTTTCAGTAAACTAAACACTAAAAAATAAATGTCACAAGATTTTGATAGTTTGACGATATGTGACATATAAAATGTGTCACAAAATATTTGATCGTGTAAACCAGGCATTAATAACATATGCTGATACTTTGCTGTCATTCAATGTTTGGGATTATAATTTGAAGCTGTTTAAATGAGCAAAAATTTAATGAAAGTTTAGATTACACAGGACGTCAAAGTTTGATGAAAGAGAACGGAAACAGAAACTGATTCCGAATTAGTGTTCAGATTTGCTCTAGCTCCCTTGGTTTTGAAATTTTGATGGAATAATTTTGAGCACGAATTCTGAATTCCAGATTAATTTCTTCACCCATGATTTTTGAGAGTTGTGTTTTTTACATTTTTGGATTACAAAATTCTGAAAACATTTAAAAATCAGCGCACCAAACATATCGACTCATTTCGATGAGCTGATTCAAAATATATATACGAGAAACTGATAAAACCGGTTAAGTTCTCCAAAGAAAAAAAAAATGAAGAACAAAAAAGTTATCTCGGACCGAAATAAGCTATTTTTCATTCTCAAGTACTCCGAATCTACAGCTAGCGTCTTCTGCTCGTATCTGTTTAAAGATCTACAAAGAGTGATCCAGAGAAAGATACTTGGGTGTAAACGATTTTAATTAGTTTTTCCAAAGCTGAGCATGGCTGGGATAGACACAATTAATAGTATGCCTTAATTAGATTGAGCCCAAGAGACTGTATCAATTTGACGTATCGATCCACTATAACTTATATTACAAAAAAGGACTTTTTTGTTTGGAAAAAATTTTTTTTTTTACTAGAACTTGAAAAGAAATTTGTTTAGATAAAGGAACATTTTCTTTGAAATCTTTCGTGTAGGGTTTTTTTTTTTTGTAAGTTTTGAGATTTTTTTAAAGCACACCTTGCAAAAAAAAAAAATTAAATGTAAAATACAAATTAGTTCTTGAGCAATTGATAGGTTAATTAAACTGGTTCTCCGAAAAAAAAGTAAACCGAAAATGACTTACAGTTCGATGCACTTCAAATGCTTATCAGCAACTTGAAGTTTACATCAAGCTATTACGTATATAGAAACAAGTTTCCGATATAAAAAAGGAGATCTTCGAAAGTTACAAAGCGCTAATACTTTTATAAAGGTTTCCTAGTCATGGTAGTCTCCGATAACTTTTAACAACTGTTTCAAACTTCATGTAAAAATTAATATACAATTCAATCTTTTTTTTTTAATGCAGCTGCTTGCCGTTTCTTAGCTTGACACAAAAACTTACCTTAATTGTAACGATGCAGCCGGCCAGTGCCAGAATATTACACAACATATGATACGATGACATGAGCAGCGTTAATGCGTGTGTAATGTGACTGAGTACAAGTTGTACTAAGAAGTAAAAAATGGATATCACCAGAACCGTGTAAAGCGGAATTGGCTGAAACCGTTGTAAAATATCTTTAATCGGCATTTTTTATTTTGAATGTTGTTGTTGTTATTTTTGTATTGCTACTACGCGGCGTATTCAATAAAAAATATCTGCTGCTGCAAAAAAAAAAAAATAAAATAAATAAATAAATAAAATAAAAATGTTTTTTAAAGATAGATTTTTAGTTATTTAAAGCTTAAAAATCTATATAAAATAGAAAAAATGTTTCTATGTCCGCAATGGACTTTTAAACCATATATCCGACGTATACCAAACCGATTTCGTTTGAAAGGCAATAATTCAAGTTAGGCACTAGGCACATTCGATTTATTCCTAAAGTCAATTTTCGACTTTTCCCAACAAAAAAAAAAAAACCATTTTTATGTTTCTGTATAATAACCCTAAAGAGGAGTCGCTGTAATGTAAAAAAATGGTATTTTTTAGTATGTTTTCGTACTAGCCCCAACATATTTCGGTTACTTTGCAATAAATAGTAAAAAAATGCCATCGAAAAGAACTGCAGTTGCGAAAGAGCTCGGTCAATGTAGTAGCATAAGCCGTGTAACCGCTAATTAATGTGTGTATGATTTGACAGGAAGTAGTACCACCCCGTACACGCGCGAATAAATCTCGCTTAAGTCAAAACAAATTTTCCCATTTGTCAACGAACTTTGATTTCAATGGATTGATTCTATATTGTATATATTTACCAAAGATTAATAGAAAAAGCTGTGATTTATAAATACATCTTCTGTAGATACATTTAATTTGCAGCTCATTAACCTCAGCCAGCCACTATACGTGCGCGCGCAGTTTAATTAGCAGCTCCAAGCTGCTACGTCATTTATTATCAATGATATTTTACTATTGTACGAAAAAAATAATCGAAATAAGGTCTTGGATTTTATTAAAAAAAAAAAAAATAAAGAAATCAAAAGAGTTCAAAATTCTCAACCCATATTCCGTGATACACACTCACACACACTTCTACGTTATTGTGTCAAGTTCAAGACTTTGGAATAAAAAAATATCTATCGTGCGTATACGAAAGTTAATCCATGTAGGTAAGCAAATGATATGCAAATAAAATTTTTTATATAAGGGTTTGTTATTGGCACATGAGCTGCTTAATAATTAAGTAGGCGCTACACTATAATTTAAAAGAGATTTACTAGATTGTTAATTTATTTTTACTGGGAGTGCATTCTCCATAGTTACAGGCAACTCACGAAATGCATCAATTAATTATCTAATTTAACACTTGACATGTGTAAAATGAGATTATTGACTTCTCAATTTCATTTACGAAATACTTGCACTCATTAGTGACATTGGTATATTAGTTTTATCATGCAGTTTGTAATATTAAAGGAATAAGATATCACTACATAGTATAAAACAAAAGCTTTTCCTGTCCCTATAACCCTATGTATGCTTAAATCTTTAAAACTACGCAACGGATTTTGATGCAGTTTTTTTAATAGACAGATTGATTAAAGAGGAAGGTTTATATTTTGGAAAATTTTGACCCTGGGCTTAATGGGACCCTGAAACTGGAAGAGCTAAATATTTGAAACAAAAAGACGTTAAAACAATTTATTTATTTTTGTGTTTTTTTTATAATTCAGGTGAGCATCAAGATGGTAAATTTTGACCCGGAGCATAATGGAGGCCATAAAACCGGAAAAGCCATATCTTTGGAATGAATAGACGTAGAGACTTGAAACAGCGCTCATTTGAAATATGGTTAAAAGACATTTTTGGCGTTCAAGGTGTTTAAGGGATTCGAAATTTGGACCTGGGATCCATATGTGGACCCAATATAGTTTTTTTGACAAATTTTTTTTTTTCTTTTATTACTGGTGAGCACTTAGACGGGATTTTAGAAAATTTTGAACCAGGACCTTTTGGGAGCCTCGAAAATAGTCATATCTTTGGATTGAATAGACGTAGAGACTTGAAACTGGGCGCATTTGAATGATGGTTAGTCGTGTTTAGGGATTTTTTCCAACAATTTGTATTTAACTACCAAATAGAAGAAAAAAAAAACGAGAGCAAAGCCGAGGGTACATGCTAGTAGAATTAGATGACTAGATGACTAATATTATTTGTTGCATAAATTTGCATAAACATAATACACTTCTCATACATTCAATTAAAGTTTAATACGTTTTTCAAATATTTTTGTTTTGCATTGTGATATCAACTTATTATCACTCTATTTATTTGTCAAACTTTGATTGATTATCTATAGATATGATTTGATTTGAATGATCTATAGATATCAAAAGTGCATTGCTCCAATAATCTTGGGAATATTATTTTTTTAGATTACTTTAAAGATGATTCATATACAAGTCTATTAATCTATTATTTTTGTTATCTTCAATATTGCTATAAGAAATTTTGTGTGGGCTTCTCGTAAATACTCTCCATAACAACTTCAAAAATGGTGTAGGCATGTTCAATAAGAAATATTTATAAATCTTCCAAAATTTCATTATTTTATTTAGGTCACGTTAAATATTTATGTGAGACACTTGAAGATCCGGCTTTTTTTTTTTGTTACTTGATTTATAAAGTATTAAAATGCACAAATTCTGTTGTAAATTCTTTACTTTTTGGCTGTCAATTATTTAAATAAAGATGTTATAAAAACTCAAAAAAATGGCAAAAAGTGAGATCGATTCGTATTAAAAATGAAAAATTCAAATAAATAAAAATCAAAGTCCAGCATTGTTTGAATAATTTATCAACCAAAAAGTAACTTCTTCCAAATTGTATCTATATTATTATAATTTTTTGTTAGTTAAATGCGTTTTATTTTGGCGATATATATATTTTTTTTTTTTGAAATTTTGTTTGTTTTTCAAGTAGCTGCAGCATTTGTTGACAACAATTTATATCGATTCTCCTTGAAGCGATCAAATGGAAAACGGCAGAATGTGTGGCTTTGCATACAAATTGTGAACAGCAAACAAATAAAAAAACAATAAATATATTTTTTTTATTGAAACGTTTTTCCTTAAGCTGGTCCCTGGCCTGTTTTATTTGATTATTATTATTATTTTTTTTGTGGAGGAGCTACATTTTAGTTAACTTTAATTACACCTCACGCCAATACAATTACACGTTCGCAAGGTCGTCGTCATCATCATCGAAGCATTGGGAAAGCGCGTTTGGAATTTTTGATTGAGTAAAGGTTTGGCCCAATGAATTGGTTTGTGTTATGGTTTTTTATTGCCGTTCACCACATTAGAATTCAGTCTAGGATTTGTCAAAATGATGTAATGCGTTATTTTACAGCGATGATCAGTTAAGTTGCGTCTGAAAGCGTTTACAATAAATAAATTATTTGGTTCACATATAAAATATTAATGCAGCCTTTCGTTACACATTTTACATAAAAATATACATATAAACAGTGTAATTGATATGATCTTTAAATGTAGCTAATATTGTAAAGAGGAAGTCGGAGTTTCCAGAAATCATACTCGTACTGACGTGATGAGCTCAATGAAACTGTAGGAACCAGAGTTACCAATAATATTGAAAATAAAATATTCAATTGTAGAACGTTTTGAGCACCCACTTATATATCTTTTGATTGCGAGTCACATACATATAATAATAAAACATTAATTTGTCATTAAAATATGTTTATTGTTTTTTGATTGTTTTAACATTCCCCTTTAGTGAGCAACTCCGAAATTGTGGACCTCAGCTTACAGTGTTTCTTGAATTTTAAATATTATTCGGAATGATAATAAACCAAGTTCTATTAAGCTGTAATATGGTTTTTGTTGTTTGCTATTTTGATACTTCTGGGTACTTTACTTCCATACTAAAGTGTAAAAGAACTTTCTCAAGAGAAGTTGTCATCTAGATTTTAGGTAATAATGTTGAGATTTAGGCTCCTTTCTTCGATTTTGAATAATCTTTAATCTCCTGTTGTTTATATTACAGAGAGTTCTTAACATTGGTTTGGAAGTTATTGTATCTTATTAAATACCTATGAATTCCCCAGAATTTTCCTTTCGTTATAATTACCATATTGTTCCATAACTCTTAATATTAGTTCTGCTGAATCTAGTCAGTGAGCTAAGACAATTCAGTTTGGAATGTATTGTATCTTACGAAATACCCGTGTATATAATATTATTTAAGATCCAAAACAAATGCTGTGGCATTATAATTTAATTTTAATTGAATATTTTTCAACGTTTAATGATGCCTAAAATTGACGTGAAGATATTTTTTTGTTTTTTTGTTTTTTTTTGTTTACTTATTTAACCAATAACGATTATACTACAATATATACATTATATAATTCTCGATTTTGTAGTGGTCTTCCTTTTTTTCCCATACTCATTTTAAATATATTTAAATTATAGTCAAGTGCATTGAGTCTTTTCAATATAAATTCTTGTTAAATAAATTTTCATGTTTAAATTACATTAAATTGTTTTATTGTTTGTTGCTGTTCGATGTGAGATTTGCATTGAATGAAAATAGTTTTTTGTGGATGTTTCGTTTTTTTCAATTTGTATAAAATTGAAATTAGCTTTAATTAGCATAATTTGCAAGCCAGATAGAGAGAAAAAGAGACAAAAAAATTTAGAGTGAGAAAAAAGAAAGAATGTCGAACTTTAGTTTTATATACTTTCAAATTAAACCAACTAAAATTAGATTGCAATTATTTATAAACTTTAAAATTTGAAATATAAAAAAAAAAAATTTTAAATGGGCGTTAACAATCTTTTTACACCTCAAAGGGTATTTGTGTAATTAAAGGGTATTCCATAAAAATAATTTAAAAGTTGCTTATCGTATCTCAGCAAATCTGACAGACTTTATCATTAAGCCACCAGCCAACAAAAAACAACTGCTAGGAATCTACTTATGTGTGTCTCGAATAGTGTACCCAGTTGAGCATATTTGACAGCTGCTTTCCATAGTATTGTTTAGTTTTGCAAATACAAACGTTTATTTCTTATCTGATGGCATCGAACTTTGCTTCTATTATCAAAGTTTTTATGAGTTCTACACGTGTGTGTCACTTTTTTTATGGCTGCCATATAGAGGAGTTACTAAATAATATTTTAATATTAAAAAAGACAGACGGACATGATTAGAACCATTCGACTCATCGCGCTAGTCCGAAAAATGTTTGTATATACTCTCTAGGGTCTTATGATGACTCTTTTTAAGGCTTTTTAAGTTCTATACGAATAAACGTCTGAATATATTAGCGTCCGTAGTATTTTTAAGAGCCCATTAATTCTGAAAGTATAGTTCGTTCAACTCAACAGAATTTAAAACCCGGTTTGTGCACCGAACCAGCGGTTCAAAGTTATTATGAACCGCAGAATAGCTTGTTTGCAGCCCTGACCAATACAAAGATTATTTGTTATCTGAGTAACTGTGTAGTTGTCACAAACAATGTATCAAATTTATTATACTTATCACTATTTTCAAAGAGTAAAAATAAAGAAATACTTACCACAACAAAAATATAGAAGATCTGCGTAGATCAAGTTTTTTTTTTTTTTTTTTGTTTGTTTTGTCGTTAGAAATTTGCAAAAAAAAAAATGCTGGTTTTTATAGCACTTTCTAAATTTATATAATTTTTTTTTGTTAAAAACACAAAAACATAAAATATTAATTTAAATAAATTTTATTCGTGTGTGCACTTTACAAGTAATTGCTCGTTTAAGTAATTTGCATTATACAAAATTTTATTTATTTTTTTAACATAACTATTTTTTTTTATATTCTTTATTGATATCGTTTTTCTTTTAAGCACTTTGATTGTATATTGGCGTGTGTTTTGTTATTATTAGAATTTAATAATATATATAAAATGCTTTAAAATTGGTCAAAAGTATTTAATTTAATTTTTTGAAAATTATTTTCGCGCTCACACCCACCGCTTTGCCGCTGGCACCTGTCGGACGTTGAACGTTACAAACACGAATGTGAAATAAATTGAATTGAATACCGACGACGACAGCGACCGGTCAACGAAAGTGAATAAATGATTGACTGCGAGAGAGCGAAGTAAGAGAGCTGGGTGTAATTGTAGCAGACAAAAAAATAATAAACAAGTGACAATAACAACAAAACAAAACAAAAATCTCAATAAACGAAATAAACAATAACAACAACTACAGCCGGCAAACAAATTTCGTAGTAAAATGCGATAATAAATTGAGCCATCCGTTTATCAACAACATACATGCTCATGCATAAGCACGAATTCTTTCTCGCATTTATTGTCTCTCTCTCGCTTTATCTTAATGATCGTGTTTATATGTATGTCATATATGTATGCCATGCGTAGGTAGATTCGTAACGTAACAATGTTTTCGCATGGATTCGCGTGTTATACATTTAATTATGTATATATATGTAAATGTGTATGCTTTATACCCTCCCGCACGCTCTCACTTTCTTTCTTTCTTTTAAAGCCTAATCAATGCTGTTAATCTAACGCATCATAAAAATTATAGTGCTTGACTAGATACGACGCAGAATACACTACATAGTTCTTTGGCGTAGAGTGTAATGAGTTGAGGTAGTTAAATGTTCTGTATTTAATTTGTGCGCTATTAAGTTTTAATTTTTGAAAATGGCATTTATTTTGTATATTCCGAATTAAGGCACCTACAATATTTTTTTTAAACTTGTTATACTTATTTTATTTAATTTAATTTTTTCTATAATAAAAATTTACGATTGTATTTTTATGTATCGATATGTTACTTTGTACAGGTATGACTCAATTGATCCTACACAAAGTAAGGAGTACAGGGTATAAAAAACTCTGAAAATATTAGTACATGTCAAGTGCTTTTTAAATGAAAGAAATATGTGTGGGTGTACGCGTAAGAGGCGACAAAATATCTACAATAATAACAAGAAAGAACACTGAAGTCGAGTATGCTCGACTGCAAGATACCCTGTAACCAAACTTTATGAACCTTAAGTTAAGCACAATCTATACCATACCTCATTTATTGGTTTTTATCAAAACAAAAATGGGTTTTAAATTTTTTTTTTATACTCATTTATTGTATTCTCTTTTAGTTTTGTTTTTGTGATACGATCTTATATCTTTGTTTATTTATTATTAATATTATTATTTTTCCCATAAATACATACATTTGTCGATTATATTTCACTTATATTTATTTTCGTTACGCTTTATTTATATATAAATTTATTTTCTTTAAATTATTTAAATATTTTTCCGATAGTAAAACTCGAAATAGGTCCAAACGATTTCACTTACAAATTTCTACTAACTTTACAGCAAGCATTGTGTTTCGTTTTACCGATTTCGTAATGAAACTGTAGCAAATGAGAGAAAAAACTATTTAATTTGGTGTATAAAATTCATTTGAATTGCTGCTGCTTTGCCGTAGAACTTTTCCAGGCAAAAACTTTCAATAGAAATCATTTAAAACAAGCAGCTGCCATGAACTGACGTTTTATTTCAATCAAAAAAAATTGTGTAGATTTTAGTTTTTCTGTTTGTTTTTAGATAAACTTTATCTAATAAAGTATGTGCTCCAAATTAGTCTAATAAATTAAAAAATGTAAACATTAGCAACAGCCTTGTGGGGATTAAAAATGATTTAAATTGATAAGATATTTTCTTTAAGTTTTAAGTTTTATTTTTTTTTTTTAATTTTCATTTTCAAAAATCCGTTAAATTTAGCGCTCACTTTTTTCCAAGTCATTTGTAATGTCAAATGTAATTTTCAGTTCAACATTTTTTTTGTTAACAGCTGTTTTCACAATACACTGCCACCCTGACAGCCAGTGTGACATGTGTGCGTGTATATGTATGTGTGTGTGTGCGTTTTCATACGATTGCAGCCAATTCGATTCTGCACCGAAAATAAATAGCATAATTTTGTAAATATTTTTAATTATTTGTGGCTTATAACGCCAAAATTAACATGGCTGCAATTATTCTAACAAAGAATGTGCAAGTTGCAAGTAAGTATTACGCTGCGCAACATTAGAATAGCCGCAAACGCAATTGCAAATTATGTAATTCGGTGTACGAGCAAATTTTGTTAGTGTAGAGTACGCTGGAGAGGGCATGCGGCGGCAGTTATACAGAAAAAAAATTAATTTTTTTTACATTATTTGCAGAGCAACATGCCAATGGTGCACTTGGTGTGCTTTGTTTGCGCGCAAACACTTACGCCACGGATGCGGCGGATGCGCCACGTCCACTCAAGACAACCAATTTGGCTGCCATGAAACGCGGTACTGGCGGTCGTAGCAGTTTCAATGGTATTGTAGCCACTGTATTCGGCTGCTCCGGTTTTGTTGGACGCTATGTGTGCAACAAACTTGGCAAAATTGGTACACAAATGATTTTGCCATATCGCGGTGATGATTCGGAAATTATACGTCTTAAGGTTTGCGGTGATTTGGGTCAAGTACTCTTTCACTTTTATCATCTGGAGGATACCAAGTCTATACGCGAAGCTGTAAAGCATTCGAATGTTGTAATCAATTTGGTTGGTCGTGACTATGAGACTAAGAATTTTAAATTCAAGGATGTGCATGTCGAGGGTGCGCGCCGTTTGGCTACGTGCGTATTTGAATTTAAATCAAATTTCGGTATATGTTTTACCTTTTTTTTTTTTTTTTTTGTAGCATATGCCGTGAGCAGGGCGTTGAACGTTTCATACATCTTTCATCGCTAAATGCCGAAGCAGATCCGAAAGGTCTTGTACTGAAAGGTGGTAGCCAGTTTCTGAAGAGCAAATACGAAGGTGAATTGGCTGTACGTGATGCATTCCCAAATGCAACAATTGTACGTCCAGCTGATATTTACGGTTCGGAGGATCGTTTCTTGCGTTATTACGCACACATCTGGCGTCGTCAATTCCGTTCGATGCCATTGTGGCATAAAGGTGAGCGGACCGTAAAGCAGCCAGTTTTCATTTCGGATGTTGCACAGGCTATTGTCAACATTGCCAAGGATCCTGATACTGCAGGTCGCGTTTATCAGGCTGTTGGGTAAGTCACTGTTTGTGTCATTTTTATATTACAATTACTAATTTTGTTATTGTCAGACCAAAACGTTATCAGTTGAGCGAATTGGTTGATTGGTTCCATCGTGTTATGCGTAAGGATGAAAAGAACTGGGGCTATCAACGTTACGATTTGCGTTGGGATCCTACACTCATGTTAAAGGCAAAATTCACTAAATGGATTTGCCCAGGCGCACCTGTAGCTGGACTGCATCCGGAGCGTATTGAACGTGAGTTCGTTACTGACAAAGTGCTACCCGGCGTGCCCACTCTGGAGGATCTTGGCGTGCAATTGACACATATGGAACATCAAGTGCCATGGGAATTGCGTCCATTCCGCGCTGCCCTGTACTATGATGCTGATTTGGGTGAATTTGAAACGCCGGCACCACCAAAGACAATTGAAGCACGCGAGGAGCTGCGTCTGTTTGCCTAAAGAGAGAGCTTATTGAGCGGTGAGAGACGCTACTGAAAACGAAGTGTTCTGCATAATTAGTGAAATTCTTTTTGCAAATTCGTTTCAATCGAAGTAAAATTGTTTTTGTGCGATCGATATTTGAATAAACATAGAAGTAAAAAGAAGAAGAAAAACAAAATCTTTATTCAAATTTTGTTAGCTTGAATTATTGTTGTATCCCTGCCAAATATGTGCAGGGTATCATTTGTTGGTTACAGCAGTTAAATAATGCATTGTTGTTGTTTTGAATTTTGAACATATGTTTTTTTTTTTTTTTTTTGTACAACAAACAGCTTTAAAGCATCTCTCTCATTAAAGAATTGTTCTAACTAAACAAATGTATTGATACAGCTACATGCGATAATGCGTGCAAAAGAAATAACAATATTGCGTTTAAAAACAACATTGCAGCCCTACTTGCGTACACTTACATACGTTCCCGGGCCTGAAAATCATTCGTCTACTTGCAGCCGTTGAAAAAGCTAGAGCAAGTGCGGTTTCGGAAAATACAAACGAAAAATAGAAATACAATTTGTTTTATTTTGGGGGAAATCAATTTTTTGTTGTGTATATTCCAACTTAAGTTTTGGCAATTTTCTTAGTTATTTTTTTTTTGCTTTAGTTTATTTTTTTTTGTTCGTTTATTGGTGCAAACGCGAGTGTTTTGTGCAAAAAAAAAATGGCTAGCGGCGAATAAGAAATGAACAGCGCTGCTGAATATTTTCTGCCACCGAAGAATGTGTATAGAAAATTTAATAACGCAGACGAAGCAGCCAAAACAGAAACAGAAGTGAAGGGATATCTAGAAATCGAAGTGAGCCGTATAAATTTCATAACAGAAAAGTTAAAACACGTTAAATCGAATTCGTCATCGTCGGTTTACAAAAATCCTCAAAAAACCAATAAATTACGGCTATCGTCAGCGCTGCGCAAGAAAATCTATACGGGCGGTGTCGCTGTAAAAATTATTTGGTGGGGTGAGCAGGAACAACATTGTGCAAAGGTAAAAAGTTCTCTTACGCCAACAACAACATTGGCAAAAACCTCGAAAGGAGGAGGTGGAAGTGACGTTGCTGCAATTCAGCGGCAACATAAGCATCAAAAGCAAAGGTCAAATAATCAAAAACATAATTATCCGAAACAGTCATCTAAGTGTACTTGTCGTCGTCGTCATCGTCGTCGTCGCGTAGAACTAAAAAAACTCAATCGGAAAAATTACGTTACAGTGTACGAAGTAGCCTTGCGCTATTCTTAGACTATTTACGCGAGTGTCCACCTATTGAAATTGTTGTCGTTGCAACATCCTCTGTTGCCGCCGCGGTAACTGTTAACAAAAAACCTAAACCAGCTGCCGCTAACCGCCGCCGCCGCCCCTGTTGTTGTCAATAGAGAAGACGAGGACGAGAACGACCAGGTACAACTTGGTCAGACACATTTGCCCCTGCCGGCACTACTTGTACGCAAATACGCGGACAATTACGTTAACGGTTGCAATTTCGAATATAAAACAAAAATTTATGCTTTATATAGTCACTTCGAGAGCGGTGCCGCGACTCGTCAAGTGCAACAGCAACAGCAGCTGAAGACCGGCGAAATTCAGCTGCGCTTTAAAAATGCTCTTTACCACCGCCGCTGGCTCTCATGCTCATGCTGCATCACCGACGAGTCGCGCAGCACTCTGTCTGTCAAAAGCTGCAACATTGCCCGGCAAGATGACCGCAACCACGGGCGTTTGGCAGACCAATGCATTTCATCATCATCATCAACATCAGCAACAGCATCATCACCAAAAGCAAAAGAAGCAGCAGCAACAACAACAACAGCAAGGGGATGAGCAACAAAAGGAGTGTGAAGGTATGTGACAGCAATTTTTGTTGTTGTTTTTTTTCGTTCGATCGGTACGGGGTAATAAATTGCAATGTATAAATTATTTTTTAGCCCTTTTCGCTCTCTCTCTCTTTCTCTATGTATATATATACGTTAATATATACATTCTTGATTAAATTTTACTCTTTATTGAGGAATAAACATGACTTCTCTTTAGTTTTATGTTTGCATTTATGTTCTCAATGACAATTTGCCGGGAGCCGGTTTTCCATATGTTTGTTTCTTTTTTGTTTTTGCTTCTCTTCATTTTGTTGACTTTTTTGATATGTTTGGCTGCATATTAGCTTTCTCTCTGCTTTTTTTTTTGACGGCGCGATTAACAGTGATTATATAATAATTACGTTCTTTTTGTTTTCGATTTTTGCTAAACAAGCATAATGCTGAGCAGTAAAAAAAAAAGAATTTAAATGAGTTCATATGAGCCCAAGAAAGTACGAATATGTATCTTTTTTTTTTGCTTATATGGAATAAATTGTAAAAATTTTCCACTGCGGTGTTTTACTCGAATTGCGAAGACTACAAAATTTGAACAAAGCATTTGTACTCTTCTTACTAGAAATAAGTTTTCTCCCTAAGAACACTAAAAAATGCATTTGTTTAAAGGATAAATGCATATTCTCCCGGAGTAGTCTGCTTTAACTGCTGGATTACATTTACTATTTCTGGCTTAACAATCTGTTTTGGGCAACATGAACGTTTCGCTTCGAAGATATTTTCGAAGGTCATTTCCTTGGTCCGGGCCTGTCCTAAAAATGGGCGTGGCACTTTCATTTTCATACTTGATTAAGTCATTAGAGAGAAAAGCTTAAGTTCTGATTTTCAGCTTAGTATTTTTGAAGAAACAGACGGACAGACAGTCGGTCATGGCTAAATCGATTCGTCTCGTCGAAAAAGTTTCTAATAAGCTACGCTTCAAAATTTATATACCATATTGTGTAGTGCATTAAAAACACGTGCGAGACCCAATTTGTCCAGTTAATTTCTCTCTTGCTTCGTACTCATGCTCACAAATACTTTTGTAATTTATGCCGGTGATAACGTTAAAGCTCAGACAAAAAGTTTAAGTGTTATAGAGTTTCATACTCTTAAATCTAGAATTATTGATCTCTTAATGGTTTGTTTAAATATTTATGAGAAACCAGTTTACAATGCTTGGCAACAATCATGAAAATAGAAGTTTGTGTTCTCTCATGCTCGTCGTCTAGCTTAGTCAGCTTCATTTAACGATCGGGCTCGACTTTTCTGCCATTGGCCTTCAATTTGCAAAATTTCTGTTGCTTCTGGTGTTATCGCTCCCCTGTAGCGCGAATTATTTAATTTATACAACACAACAACAACAACGATTCGAGAAGATGTTGCTCAGCATAGTGAAACTAGTAATACGATTGTAGCATGTCGTACATAATCGACTTTTAAAGACTCTTTTTTTTTTTGTATTGATAATTCTTTCCCTATTTATGGGAATACATATATGTATAAATGTTCATTCTTCTATTATTTCTTGGAAGCTATAATGTTATATACATATGTTATCTTTGTAATTGATTTCTTTTAATCTGTACGTTAGATATGAAATATATAACCATGTACACATAAGGCAAAATGCAGGCATGTATGGGAAGTCAAACATTACTATAACGATTCTAATAAAGTACCTAAATATGGTAAATTTTGTTTTTAGAGGTTCCCGCTCGAAACATGAAAAACATCGAAACATCGGAAGAAACGAAGCTTAATAACCGTTACACAAAACTTTATATAGCTTGTAGGATTATATTTTATAGTGACACGATCCTAATAATATCTGAAGTATATTCATGGCTTAACATAAAATCAAAAATGGGCTTAAGTTTTATCTAAAAGAAGCCGTGGCATACTTCGTTGTTTTCGAGAGAAGCTTAAATTACAATTTTCAGCTGCATATCTTCAAAAATGGCCGAAAGAAATGAGTATAAATGAACAGAAAGACAGACGGACATCGATTGCTCTCATAGAGCTGATAAAGAATATGCCGTTTAAACAATTGGAACGATTGTCATGGTCTACCTATTCTCATCTACCTATTGGGAGCTTCAATCTCGAGAATATCTTCAAAGACCTGTGTGCACTCTCAGGCGTCAGTTTCGTAAAGTTAAATTTTAGATATATTTAAAACTGAGCGTCCCCTAGTCACTTCTATCTAAAACTGAGCAAATACAATACGCTGCAATAGATTACGCGGCATAGTTCTTAACGTCATGTAACAAAGTTCTCCTCAATTGTAACATATCGTACATACGCATTTGTAGGGTATAAAAAAACAAATCGATAAGGAATTAAAAAAAAACTTGATAAATTTGTAACACATGCGTTCTTACTTCGAGTAACCAACCGAATAGAATTGTGAAACTAATCAATAAACATGTGTATAATGTATGCAACTAATATATCGAATGTTGCAGGTGATTCCCACTTTAGAAAACTAAATATACATATGTGCTTTCGAATAAATCTGCTACAAAATCTATTCTAAATTTAAAATAATTGAGAAATTAATGTTCAATTCTATGAAATAATACTCAAAATTCTATATTTTGAATGTCAATGGGCGTCTGTGTCTATTTAAAAAAAAAAATACAAAATAAACTTTTGCAAGGTCAAGTTTTTTTATGCTAAATTCTATTTATTTATATATTTTTTTGTGCATAATATTATGGTACTTTATAATAAAATATATATTATATATCATACACAGTCGTATACTAGGAATATTTTGTGCGGTCACAAATTGGTTTTTCCTCGTCCCAGCGATTTATTTATTTTCTGTTTTTAAAAACAAACTTTCGTTGACGTTTTCGAAAACTTTGTTGTTGCTATAATGTATATTTTATAAATATGTAAAGAGGAGCACACGCGCGCCGTACTAGCGGAGAAAGTACGGAAGATTCTAGTCGTGAGACTCTTTCGTATTATTGCTCTTTATAAGCATGCTTATGATGTAATTATTTTAGTTGACGTATTCGTACTCTATCTCTTTCTATTTTTCGCACTCTCTCGACTCTCTAATTTGTCTGTTTGCATAAAAGTTTCTCTTGTGTTTTGACGCTCTTTCAGCTGAGTTAATAAATTAAAGGGACAGAGCGTAAGAATACAACACCTAATATAATTGTATCATGATTATGCTCGATTAAAGCGTTCGTCTCTTCGTTAAAGCTTTGGCGCGCATGGAAGATTATGTGGTTGGTTTGCTCGAAATGTTTCCATTAATTCTTTAAGTTGACACCGTGCGGTGTAGACGTGTTTTTGCTCCCTGATCAGGCGTTTGGACTTTACCTATTTTTGGTTTTTTTGCTGCTATTCACTGCAAATTTGTAGTGAGGATTTTCAAACTTTAAAAAAATTTAAATTGTAATTAGAAACATTTTGTTTGTGTATTTGTCTGTGTCTAAACTAATTTAAAATTCTATTCTTATTACATATTCTATCACACACATAGGCAAGTCGTCGTCGAACGTTGTTACAACTACTACTACTACTACTGTACGCCCAGCTGGTAAATCGGCAGAGATAATGGATGCCATGAAGAAATTGGATGCCAATTTGGCTGCAATATTAGCTGATGCCGATATCGATCTTGGACGTTCCAAATCGTTGGAGCATTTAAAGCATTTGCAACATTCGCATGAATCACCCTTGAGTGATCTTGTGGTTGCGAAGTGACGACGACGATCACGTATCAACAACGAAATGTATCGATGCTGTACAACAATTGTCGCTCTTTAAGCGTATAAACAGTGTAAATTTGCAAATGGAAGCATTGACGCTACAACCGGAGGGTACCAAATGCATGGAATTGTTGCAAAGTGAAATACGTCCGATTTTCACAGTTGAGTGTCAATTATCGAATGAGCTGATTAAAACGTTGCCACGTTTTGAGATGTTTAACATTATACAATTCGAATCGGAAAAATTCCAAAGTCTTACACAATGTGCACGCTTTGGACAGGAGGATGAACGTGCAGTACGTTTACAATTGAATGAAGACGACTCGTCGAAGTTGAAGACATCGCTGGGTCGCATACATTTCACTGTTTGGTGGCGTGAACCTGGTACTTGTCTTAATGAAATGTTAGGCATGGGCAAATTGGAATTGTCAGAATTATATGAAGTATCACTGCTGGAGCAGTGTAAACGTATTTCTATAATGCGTCGCGGTGCGCATCTTGCTAGTCTTTATCTAAAGATAAGTCTACGCGTTGGTGAAAAAAAGAATCTATTGAATGGCATTGTCAGCTTAAGCGATACTGGCGATAAGACAGCAGCAGCAGCAGCTAAACAGACAACTAATGCTGCACAAGCGGAGTCTACAGCTAATGCAACCAATAATAATAACTCATCGAATAATGACAATGCAGGTGAATATCTTACACGTTACTTGTATCCGCAAGATACAAAAATTCAATGACTAAATATGATGCAGTGCAAAAGCACAAATTACTTTACTGCTGCGTACATGACTAGACCGGCTGCGACCACAATTGATTACGTTAAATGGAATACGTCTGAAAAACTAATGGAAAAAATAGAAATCTACTTGCTTATGATGCTGTTGTATTGCATGAATACAACAGAAAAAATAATAAAATTCTTCGATAACATAAATTTTGAAAACAAAACTATATCTTTGTTTTTTTTTTTATTATTATTATTTTTCATAATATTTCATTGCATTAATTATTACATCATCATAATAGGATTTCACAACAGAAATTAATAATGAAGGCACTATAAATGGGGTTACCCTTTTTTGTAGTTTATGGTTTGAATTTTTAGGAATTATGAATTTGTAAATTTCAAATCGAAATTCATTGAAAGCTTTAAGTGTATTCTTTTTTTATCGGCTCAGGCATTCTCCTCGAACTCCTAATGGCTTACTTCACCCCACCATATTCCAAAAGAAATAGTTGCATAGTAAATCAGAATTCAAACCACTTAAAAAAAATACTAAAAGTTTTTAAATTTAAAAAAAGGGAAATAGTTGAATACTGGTAAATATATTTCTTGCTGTTAAGCTTCTATAAAGCCTTTTCTTAAAAGAAGCGGCAATTTGAGTTGATTCACATATTTTATGTGCAATTCGTAACAAATTTAGATTAAAATCTGAAAAACGTGATAAAAAATTTCTAATCTCAAAGATTACACTTTCTGTACAGCTTTTTATAATGCTTAGTATAAAATTGAGATAGAAGTTTTGATGATAGACCATCATGATAACATGGTTTTGACTATCTTCTCAAGAATATAACGGTTATTTACCAAGTTACGAGTGAAACATTAGATGTAATGACATACGGCATTGTTCTCAATTTCACTTATGAAAAATTTGATCGAAAGGGGAAATGATAAAAACCGTTATTAACTTGTAGACAACAATTTTGTATATGACATAACGAAGAATTCTGCACTAAGCTGTTCCAGTTTTTCACTTTCGAAAAAGTTTTGTAAAAGTGATTTCGATAAAAAGCGTAGATAAAAGAGTTTTAAAAAATATAAATATTATCATGAGCTGTGTTCATGATTTCCAAAGACCATCTTTTGCTCTTTTTTATTCAGATGTAGAAAATTTATACAGATAATCATGCCCTTCTAAGACGTCAGTATTTTATTATTTAATTAATTACATTGTAGTTCTTTATTTTATAATTAATAGAAATAATAAAAAAAAAAACTATTGCATAAGCACAAAATTTTTACTACGACTCAAATAAGTCGGCATAGACGTACATTGAACAGTTTTCAGTCACTCACATTTAAACTGTGATGATCTCTCCTCTATAAATGAAATGATTAACAATTCGATGATATTCTGTAACATGCTCCGTGTGTGTGTTTGTATAGATCCCATGTAGGCTTCATAACACGTATTTATTTTTTTCTTATCAATAAAAAAAAAAAATTTATTTCGAAATAAAGCTTGTTATATTTGGTTATACTCAGATTAAAATTTCATTTTATAAACTGTTGCTAAGAGAGATCCGTGCTTTTTGCTTCCGTAATCATTGATTCATTCAAACCAGAGAATATACTCGTTTGGGTCAAGGTTCGCATGCGCGCCGCAGTAGACGTACATTTTTTTTTTTAAATTAATTTAAACAATATTTTTATAATAATATTTTCTATGTAGAATCTTCAACACCAGGTAGCAATAATAATCCAGAGTTGGATAATATAAACTTCAGTGCGGAAACATCAAAGGTGCGCCTTTTGAAAGGATTCATTTATGCTTGTGAAACGCGTCAATTGAAAACAGATGTTGAGGGTAATGTTGCCTGCACTTTGGTTTGTCAACCATTTTGGCGACAAGAAGAGTTAATTGCAGAAGCCGATGCCAGTAATTCATTTAATTATCAGGAGGTAATTATTTATTATGCATATAGAGCGCGTATATCGTATATAATTGTTTTATTTTATTTTTTATAGCAATTTTCCATCATAAACGATGACAAGTTTCTGAAGAGCGTTGAAAGACAACAATTACAGCTGGAGCTGCGTCCAATGGGTGGCATTGTACGTTTGCCATTGCATCAGTTTTTTATTGCTTATCGAGATGCAACTATAACAAATCATTTATGCAAAGCTAAGGTAATAAAAAACAAGGAAAAGTGTTGATTTCGGGGAATACCCGTTTTCAATACCCGTTCAAAAATAGACTATCTCAAAAACCTTGGGTGCTGAAATAATTCTGAGCAAAGATTCGTAAACAGCGTACTAAAATCCTTCTATATACTATCTCTGTTTCTCAAAATTGTCAGCCTATGTTATTTAATCTTCATCATAGTTGGTGTTATACAAAACTTTTACTTTCTTTAAGTTTTAGTAAGCAAACAAATATTACGTTTGTTGGTTTTTTGATTAAATAGTTTCACGTGTTCATGATAAAATGTTTTTACTATCGTTAAACTCGTGAATACGGTGATAAGAAATGTACGCTATTATAAATGTGAAATTAGTTTGAGCAAAACTTAAGTCAACAATGCATTCAAAGGGGTCTGTGAAGAATATGAACTCTTTTCACCGCTCTTTTAATGTTTATAGTTGCCTAATTTATTTCCTTTTTTTTTTTTTTTTACAGTTGCCCGTAATTTCTATTGATGGTTGGGTTCCAATTTTACATTGCGAAACTGGCGAAAAGCTTGGAGAATTAAAATGTCTTTTGGCAATTGGTAGCGATGCACAAATTTCACATCTTAAAGAATCGCGTGATTTTGACAAACATCGTACGCTGCTGCAACAACAGACTCCAAACACAGGAAATCAAGCGTTGCGTAGCACAGCAGATTTATTGGATATGTTGCAAAGTGCATTGAATGTGCCACGTGCAACTACGATGGCGCCACAAAACGTAACAGCCACAGCAGCAGCAACGTCGCCATTAAAACCGCATCAAGAGAATAAATTGCAAAATTTTAAATTTATTTTAAATATTGTTGCCGCGGCTGGTTTACCGCTTAATCCAGGCATAGCCAAAGGCAAAAGATCCAATAAACGCCAAACGTCGTCGTCATCATCATCATCGTCGTCGGGTAAACGTTTTACGCCAAATGAAGCGCCAAGTACTTACGTTACATTTCAAGCAAATGATAGTAATGGAAATAGTTTTAAATCACACGAGGGCATGGTATATGCTACGCATATAATCGAAAAATCGATTGCGCCGCAGTGGCAGTGCAAGTTTCGTGTTACCGGCAGCGCTGATTATTTGAGCAATGTAAGAACGAACTCACTGAGTGGAGTTTAATACAATAATTTATGCATTTTTATTAATTTACTTACAGCCACAAAAATTATTTATTTTAAAAATCTGGAAGAAGGCTATCACTACCAACACAGCAGCTACTGATCAGCTACAACCGACGCCGCTGGAAGATGCTATAATTGGTTTTGCTGCATTAAATTTAAATGTACACGCTGATGGCAGTCTTCAGTATCCAGGTGGTTGGTATAATATTGTTGATTTTAATGGACGCATAACTGGTGGCCTCGAGGTTTATATACAGCCGCTTGAGGATTTGCAACGTTTAGTACAGCCACAACAGCAGCAGCAACCACAACAGCCAACAACCAGCACCGTAGCTAGTATCGCAGCTGCTACAACAACAACACCAAAAGCTACCACATCCAGCTCCGCTGCGGGCAGTGTAGATGCAGTCATAGATAACTTCGAACAGACGCTTGATTTAGCTCACTTGAATCTCGGACAGGCAATTAAACGTAAATTTACTGAACTGGAGCAAATTTCACAACGTCTACGTACGCGTCTGGTTGATGTTACGGGTGAACAGTTTGCACCAAAATTCAATGAGGCTCTATTGGATAATTGGCAACCGTTAAATATCGATGAAATCGATGATGATGAATTTGAATGTGATTTGAAGACACCACCGCCACTAGTTAGTCCAACACAACAGCCCACCAGTGAGCAGGTGGCTGCAAACGCTGAAAAAGAAACGACGCAGTGCGAGCATAATAAAAGCCCAAATAAATAATGTCTACTTAAAAGATGACATTGCCATATTTGCTTCCACATTTACACCCGCTTGCACAGAATTAGCGTATACATTTTATTTGTATATGCGCCATTAACTGCTTTATTATAGCAGTGGTCTCGTTCAACGTCTAGGATTATTGTTTAGTCAAGACATACTGAATAGGCTCAATAGTACTTAAAGGATTTAATTATAATACAAAAAAAAAAAAAAAAAATATATTGAAGTATAAAATCAAAATTTGGTTAGCTTAGAAATGATGAGAGTATGAAATACCTTCAATGTCGTCTATGAATTTTATGTATTAACGTTCAACTGTGTTAATCACCTAAGTATTTAGTCACTTATATTACGATATATAATAATAACATACTATAAAATAGTTGCACTTAAATGATCTTAATTTGAATTGAATAAATTTTGAGATATTAAAATTTAAACAGCATTTTTTGGTTAAGAATATTTCTATGTTTGGGTTGGTTCGAGAATTAGCCACCCAACTCTTTGGGCATTTATGGGATCAGCATACTACGGATTATTAAAAATCACTTCGAGTCGAAACTAAATGGAATACTACCGTGTGACACTTTTTAATTGGTATTACTGGAATGACTCATACCGGACAAACACTTCAAAAAGAATCCGACTCAATGGTGAATGAGAATAAACGCAGTATTTGGTATCTCTACCCTACTAGACTTGGATATTCTGTGAGCATGGAGGATGCAGCAGTTCTCTGCCGATAAATGTTCGGTCCATGACGTTTTTTGGCGTTAACTCATGTGAGACTCATTCATTAGGCTCATTTTCTTTTATGCAACTTCATTCAATTTGTCAAAATGTTAGGCAATCGAAATAATGCTTGCCTTGCGGGTCGAACTCGATGATTTCCATGATTTTATCGGAACGGTTAGTGTAGTTGGCTGTTACAGTATCTAAAAAAAATGGGCAGTAAATGTAAATTTGTAATGCTTTTGGTTTAATTGATTTTAATTTGAACAAAAAAATTAATTTAAACTTAATTAGAACAAGCGCTTCTCATTGACGTTCTCTGCGGGTGTATCGATTTTTCGACCAACTTCAATGGAGTTTATGCGTATCATAGTATTTGGCGATCTCTGGAAATTGATGCGCATATATTGCTTCCTGCGTTTCTTCTTGAAATGTGTTTTTGTGTGCGTCAATGTTTTCTCTATAATTGTGGCTTTTACATTGACCAGACCTGGCTCCAGTATGGGACGTCCAATTAACGTAAAATCACGTGCACCAGCTAATAGCACTTTGTCCAGGCTAATCTCATCGCCAATTGTTGGCGGCCAATAGCCTTCAACTAGTATAATGTCGCCAGCTGTGATTTTAAATTGCTTGCCGCATAGATGAACCACTGCAAACATTCTACCCTGTTCGACTGCAGCAAGTTGTTGATTTACTTTATCAAATACTTCCTGACATTGCTTTTGTTCAGCGGGAGTTGTAGTGACAGCACTGCGTACTTTTGGCGTTTCTGCTGCAAGTTTCTGTTTTTGTAGCAGGCATGGCGTAACACTTAACGCACGAAAAGATGCTGCATGGTATAAAGAAAATATTGTAAGATATATTAGCTTTAACAATTTGAAATTACGATTTACCTGACAAATTATTAACAATATTTGGTTGACGCGCTGCTGCAAGCAAGCCACGCGCTAAAAAGGACATTTTTCTGTGAAAATTTAACGAGAAAAAAAATTATATTATATTATAATCTTCCTCGCGCAATTTAAACAGCTGTTCGTAGCAATTGACACAAACACACGAAAATTTGACATTAGTTGTAAGGTTTACATGTGAATGGCAAAATTTGAATTTACCCGCTTGACGACGACGACGCGGACGCTTTGTTTTGATTTGTTCAATTTTAATAAGAAAAAAAAACTGTTCCTCAATACAAAAATAAATTCAAATTATTATGGAGTTTACCGATCCTTGCCTGGTGCGTCATTACAGCGGTCATGGTGCACCGATAACACAATTACGTTTTAATCCCGGTGGCAATCAACTTGCTACCAGCGGACTCGATGCTTCCGTCATTGTTTGGGACTTAGAACAGGCAGCGCGCTGCATGCGTTTCGCAGCACACGCTGATCCTGTATTTGGTTTAAGTTGGTCGCCAAAGGGAAATTTGATAGCATCTTGTAGCAAAGATCGTACTGTAAAAATTTGGGAACCAAAAATACGCGGCGTATCCGGTGAGTTTTTGGCGCACGGTAAACCAGTACGCACTGTTGATTTTGATCCGACCGGCACAATGGTTGTTACCGGTTCCGATGATAAATCGTTAAAGCTTTGGAAAGTGTCACGTCATATGTTTCTATCATCGTTTGCGCAGCACCGAAACTGGGTACGTTCTGCTAAATTCAGTCCAAATGGTCAACTAATTGCATCGTGTAGTGATGATAAAACACTGCGCATTTTTGATGTTGAAAGTGGTGAATGTGTACGTTGTTTTACCGAAGAACAGGGCATGGGTAGACAGATTGCATGGCATCCAGAAGGCACTATGATTGCCGTTGGCCTGAGTTGCAATCGTATCAAAATTTTTGATATTGGCGAAAATAAACTAATACAACTATATCTGGTGCACTCGGCACCCGTAAACGATGTTGCATTTCATCCAAGTGGCAATTTTCTGCTTTCCGGCAGCGATGATGAAACTATGAAAGTACTAGATCTACTAGAGGGACGTCCCATCTATACGCTAACCGGACATATGGGTAAAGTCAATGCGGTGGCATTTTCAAATGATGGCACACTATTTGCAACAGCTGGTAGCGATCGTCAGGTAAGCTGTGTGATGTTGCTTATAGTTAAGTTGAAATTGTTAATCATTCAAATTTCTCATATACTCTCAGCTGCTCATTTGGCGTTCCAATCTGCATACCTATGACGCTTCGCAGTTTAAAGCCAAAACCGAAAGTGTTGCATCAAACCAAGAAAGCGCTTGCACTTCTATCGGTTCTGGTGATTACGGCGGCGAACAAGATAATAGCATTTTTATTGATCCACGTAAAACGGATGCATACGAGGCCTACGATGAAAATTTTCAGGTGCTTGACAGTCAGTACACGAAACAAGAAACAACACAGCAAGACAAAGAAAGTGAGGACGACACTGAAACAGAGCAATCATTTAAAAGATCACAAGAACTGAGTTTTCAGAACAAAAACACACGTAAATTCTTTGATTAGAATATATTTTACGCGCTTACGGCAATGTGATTTCAAAACGTATTTAATCAAAAAATAAATTATTAACATTACAAAGTAAAACACACATCTTTAAACTACACAAACGGAAATTCCAAACACATTTATTCAGCAGTTTAATAACGCAATTACCTTTCAGTATGTAAGTAAAACACATTTCCAAATTTTTTTTTATTTACACATTTAGGTATTAAATGCTCCACTTGATTGTCAATGTCCCGTACAAGCACAATTGGAGGAAATTATTGTTGAATTGCGACGTTTGGATGAGAGAATTAGTCGCATAGAGCGACTTTGCTACATTTGAATATCTCAAAAAAAAAAAAGTATTTTTGAATTAAAAAACTATCTATAAAGTAAATAATTAAACACAAAAGTATTAATTGTGAATATTAACTTTATTTGGAAGAAGAAAAAAACTGCCATTGTTATCTTATATTGAATTAATTGGCTTTGTTTGTTTGCGCGACAAGATCACATTTATTACTAAACTAAGTAAATAACTTTTTATTTTATAGTCATAAGAACTGACGTAATTTTTAATTTGATTAATTTGTTAAGAATTTTAAGAACTTTTCTATTATAATTTAACAATTAAAAATTTCGAAAATATTTAATATATTTTATTTCTACTTGCTGTCTCTCTCTATATTTGTTACTATTTAATAATTTTTAATTATTTTTTTTTTAATTTGAAAAATATTTAAGAGCAAAAATTGAACTTTAAAACTTTTTCACTACAATAAATTTTGGGTGTTTTGAATAAAAATCGCGTATATCATTTCGCAAAATACGTGCAATTTAGAAAAGAGACGTTTCGACCGACCTCCTTTTAATAATCTGCGTTCGTTCAATCGGAGAGACATAGCTGCGTTGCCGTTGCGTTAGACTTCAAGTTTAAGTTTACCTATTTTTCGAAACTTGCCGAAAACTTGCTCCTCATCTCATGCTTTCACACCGACATAAGATGTCGTCTTGCCAGTCTTACGGATTTGTTCCAACAGTTCGTCACTCGATAGATTCGAAGTGACTGTCACTGTTTTTTCATCAAGATTAACGCTGACTTTTTCGACCTTATCTGAAAAAAATAAAAAGAAATCAACATAGATAAAAAAGGCTTTTCGTGATAAGACAGCAATGCTAAAAAAAAAAAAAAAAATTATAGTGGCTTTGTCCGCGGTTGCAATAAATTTTTGCCGTATTTTTGTATGTTACATTAGAATTGCTTAAATTCGATTTAGTTAGGATCCTTCATTAGGACCAGGTTCAAAATTAAAAAAAAAAAAACCTGAAAATACATCTGTCCAATAAGTTCGCGTTTCAAGTATCTATGTCATTCAGGACTGACATTTTTTTACGAATGTATGTATGAATTTATGTACCAAACAATACAATATATTAATTAATTTCGATTTTAATCATTTTTACGTTTAATTAACTAAGATACTTTAGTTTTTTTTTTTTGTTAAACTCTTGACCTCATTTTTTTTAGCAGGTGTTGCGCGCTTGGCGGCTTTTGTGGGCAAGGGTAGCGGTGAAAAGAGTCTTTATATCGACCAAATTTAAATGTCAACTTACCACCCAATTTGGCAAGCACACGCTCTACGGAGTTGGCACAGCCGCCACAAGTCATCTCAACTTTAAATTCGTGCACCTAAATGAATTAAGTTTTCCGATTTAAATCTTTAAAAAAAAAATTAATTTTATTTATTTTAAACTTACTGGCATTTTGTTGCTGCTGCTGCTGGTACTCCGACTCGAATCCGCGTTCACTTGCGAATAAAGTTGCGGTAGATTAAACACTTTGCTGACGTGTGTAAAAAACGTTTAAAAATTTAAATTTTCTTTAATTTAATTAGGCTTCTAATTAAATCAAATAGCTGCAGCTATGTTTACCGCTCGATGTACACAGTTATTTTGGCTTTGGCACTAGAGAAAACACAGAACAGAAGCCGTATCGTCGCTTACCGAAATCAGATTGTCGTTCGCCTAACAACAAAAAATAAATTGATTCTGATTGGAAAAACAAATTTTGACATGCACCATTTACGCTAACATGGCTACAGTAGCAAAGAGCCAAGTTTTTGCAACACAATTAAAGTTTAGGACTAGGCAAGTGCCTCTATTGAAATTTATTCTATACATGAAATCCAGAAAACTAGAAAAATTGGTTTTTGAGCATAATCTAATTTGTCGAATTTTTTTTTTCGGTTTTGTGCGCAAATTATTAAGTTTATTTTTGTTTCATTTCGAGTCACTGTGCATTTTATGTGATTGCATTGTGAGTGCACAATAGCAAGAAGAAGAAGAAACGGGAGCTGCTTTTGTTTAAATTCTACTCCACGTGCAAATTAAAATAATTTCCAAAATATAAAAAAAATATAAACAAAAGTTGTCTAAACTGCACAATGGAGTTAATGCAAGGAGCTTCTTTGCTCTCAAGGCCTGCTGATGAATTCGGTAACGATGGTTTGGTCGAGGAATTGTGGGCGGTAAAAGCTATGGAACATGCCGAAGTGCACTTTAATGTAAGCATTAGTTTTTCACAAAAGTAAAGCAAAAGTATGCACAGATTTATATTCTTTAATTTTAGTTGCTTACAACTATACATCCATCCCAACTGCGTCTTACACCATACGATGATCAAATCTACGAAGTTTTTCGACAAGATTTTCCCGATCTTAATGTAGCCTTGCTCTCAGATGATAAACTAAAATCACCGATGGAAAAGGCTAAATGGCGTATTTTTGCTGAAAAATTTAATAAAATGGAAGATTATTCCTTTGGTACACTGATGCGCGCAAATGCTGGCCAGGAATTCTCACCGGAAAACTCAGTGCTTGTAGTGCGTATACAATTTTTGGCCATTGAAATTGCACGCAATCGCGAAGGATTCAATGATGCGGTACATAATAAATATAAACCTGCGCCCAAGACAAAAACAACAGAGGAAGAGGATGCAACGACGACAACGACGAACGGAAAGCAATAGTTTACAGCTAACTGATGCCACATTAGGTGATCTCAGGTGCTGTATAATAAATAAATTAAAGTCTCAAAAAAAGTGAAAACTGGTAAACTTGCATTGCACTATTTTTTTTTTTTTATTTGATTTATAAAGACTTTTCTTTTAAACTTAGCGTAAATTCGAGAAGGCAAGTCCTTCTTGGGAAGCCAATTTCGAAATTTGTTAATTCGTAAAAATTACACTAAAAACCACTTATATATATGTTGTATGTATATAAAACTTTTTTTTTCTCAAAATAAACGACGGTTCTTTCTTTCAGTTGTCCGTCAGAGCTCAGTCTATTTATGAATTAAGTCGGCTTGGCTTAAAGACAAACGTTATTGACAAATGTATGTATTTGATCAGGATCCTGTATAAATGCCAGTCGTATTATTCACCATTATGATATATTTTAATATTTTGTCGATTTGCACTTGACCGACAAGGCTCGTAAAAAAGAGTTCCTCAATTATATCCGACTCAAAAGTGCTTAAAGGCATCAAGCTTGCAAACAGCGCATTATTATGTTCCTCGTCGCCATCAGGATACTGCAGTTGACGCAGCGTTGATAGCGCATAAACTTGTACACGTTTTACATACGATTTTAATTTACGTTCGCAACGCTGATGAAGCACATGAGGATTAAATATTACTATAAGACGTAGAAGTCCATATTCCATATCGTTCACTTCCAACGCATTCATTTCTTGTATGAATTCATGCAGCAAACGCGTTGTATTGGCTAGTTTGGTAATTTTTTGTGGTTCTATCTTATCGATATCTGCCATTTGTTGTACATTGCTTATGAGTGTTGCAATAATTCTTGCTGCAGACAGTTGGCGACATTGCGCCAATGCTATGGCTAACAGAGCAGGCCATGCACCGCGCAGCAATTTTATTTGTATACGCTCGTCCAGTAACTCAAAGGCAGGCACTTTACGTAAATTGTTTACGCTCATAAAAATTATGCGCGAAGCTGCTTCACACATATAATGATTGTTTAAGTACGTGGACACTAGGGCGGGTGCTTGTATATTGAAGGCAACTTGGTTTTCGGATAATAAATCATTCTGAAAGATGCTTTCGTTAACAATAAACTCACTGGGTTCTTTACGTTCAAATAATTCATCCAATTCCATTTGTTCTGCATCCTCTACAGCATCATCTTCAGCATCGTTATCCATAAATTCTTCTGGATCAGATTCATGTTTAATATTGATACCAGTTCCAGTACCGACCGCACTGTTGCCAGTGTTTAGCGCCAGACGTTCTAAATTTTGCTGTATGGGTAAAAGCATTTGCAGTGCTTGATCGATAACACGTTTATCCAAAGTGCTCTGTATAAGGCCAACAGAAGTTGCCGGATTGGGCAAAATCTCTGTGTTAAAGTTTACATGTTGCGAATTATTATTGCTAGCGCTGTTGGCCATCATCTGAAGACATATGGTGCTGGCATTATCCACTGAATCATCATCATCATCATCTTCGGCTTTAGTTAAATCCGGTGAAAAGCTTAGTGATTGTGCAGACTGTTGTGTTTGTGTGGAGAGCTGCTGTTGCTGCTGCTGTGCCAGCACTGAAAGATTTAAAAAAAATAATGAAGTAATATATCTGACAAATGTTTTGTTGTACAATATAATGAAACTAACTTAATGTTTCGGCCAATTCAGCAAAATTAAAACCAATCGGAAAAGCACTAGCTGCCGCCAAGTTGTTGTCTAAGCTGTATGGTGCATTAGTTGTTGGCACAGGTGTTGAAGCGCTACTCAACGTATGATTGTAGTGTGACTGCTGCTTATTGCGTTGCTGTTGATAGTGTGTACCATTGCCGCCGCTGCCAGCAGCACCTCCGCCACCTGATTTGCTACCACCATTACTACCACCACTTCCTGTACCGCCAGACGATGATGCTGCCGACGATGTTGAACCAGATGTAGCACTACCAGCAAATTCTTTCTTATCGACAATTGGTTTACGCTCGTGTTGCACAGCTGTAACAGATATAAGATAATAATAATAGCCATTATATAGAATAATTTTATAGCTTTTAAGTAGTAAACCAAAAGCCAAGTGGTGTATATGGAAAGCGTGCGCCGAGATAGTTTTTGGTTAGTGCAGCAGAAGGACACATGCGTTAGGGTACATGGTGATTTAATGAATTGACGACGACTTAAAAGAAAATTACAATCACTTCTCATGCCGCTGGCCAGGCACTTTTGTAACCGACAAAATTGACATCGGTTACGGTGATGCTTCGTCACCTCGCAGTTCATAGCGCCACGGCATTGATAGCCCAATTGTTTGCGTATGGAACGCTTAAAGAATCCTTTGCATCCCTCACAGCTTATTGCGCCATAATGACGTCCAGATGCGCGATCACCGCAGACCAAACAAAGTTCAACGCTCATATTGTTCGCCGTAACTACGGAAGTGCCTACTCCGGTTGTAGCAGCAGCGGTTGACATATTCACGCCAACTGGAGATGTCGCGTGGTTCAGTGCTATTGGCTTTAGATCTGTAAAAATATTATAAAATAGAAATATGTACATAAAATTAAAATGCGTAACATTGTAATCAAGCAAAGTGCATGACCGAGGTTACTCACCTTCAGCTATGTAACCTCCGTTTGTACCCATTGCTTGTTACCTCCGCCTACGTTTCGTGCCGCGCGGTGCCCTCACCTTCACGATACGACTTTATCTTCTTTACTTTTTTTTTTTTGCCTCTTTTCTTTCTTTTTCTTGTTCTCACTTTGTGCGTTCGCCTCGCTCTGTTTGTGCTAAGTGCAATGAGTTCAATCGAGGTCACTTGGAAGGCAGTGCATTTCCAAGGTGTCCATCGATGCACAAAAATAAAAAATCACTTCAAACTACAAATTAAATTTATTAATTGTTTTTTAAACTGTTGAAATTAATTTGTTTTAATAACATAAATTATAAATAAAAATGTACGTTTTAACTTAAACGCTGCAGACAATACAACTTCTTCGCATCTTCTAAGCACACTTCTGACCCGTCGACGTCATAAGTTTGACGCAAGCTTTTGTATAAAGCTCTCGTTACACGTTTCAAATTGATATTTGATAACATTCGATATGAAAATATTATTAATTAAATGTTAAATATATTTTACAATCGCTCATAGTCATTTTTAGTTATAGTTTTGTTTGTTATTTTAGTATTTATGCGCACAGTATATAAAATTATAAATAAAAACAATTGTGTATGCGACCTTAACGTGCGACAGGGATGCAATAATGTGTAGTACGACTCTGCATGCAAACTTTTAGGTACTCTTTACACAGTCACATAAGTATATCAAATTATCTTGATCCGAATCGTTCATATTCGCTTGAACACCGAACTTGTACAAACTCTTTCGTACATTTGCCATTCACATGAATCGTCAAAACGTTCAAATCATTGAAAGCGCGGCAATATAATGGCAAAACCGCAATTGCAACAAATAAAGGAATAGAAAACGTTAAGTTAAACAATCAGCAGGATGCAATTGCAATAAATAAATGAATAGAAGACGAAGCGAAATGTAATATTTTCTTAAATAAAAATGTAAAAAAGTAAAAAACAAAATGGCAGAATGTAAAATGTTTTCTGCCAAACTTTCGTTCAAAACAAGTGTGACAAACTTAAACCGGCTATTGCAAAGAAGTAACCTATTGCTTTACGCAAATACTATTTGTTGTGCATTTTAAATTTTTTAAATAAAACTAGTAATTTATTTTTCAATGAATTAAAGCAAAGACGGTTTGTTGTGTTGGTGTAGCGAAACAGTTCAGTTAGCGGCCATTTTGTGTATTACTCTTCGCGAACAGTAATCGCTATTTGTTTTTCGCGAGTTGCTATTTAATCACTGTTTGCAGTCACTGCGATTTTCAAGTCGCAGTCGCTAATCACTTGAACACTTCAAAAGTTGGAGTCACAAAAAAATACATTCAAGCCGTACAGCCGTAAGTAAATTTTTATTAAATAAAAAACTCTATATATGAAAAGAAAGATTAACAAGAAAAAAAGTTTACTTCGATTGAACCGGTTATACTTATTTTTTTTTTTATTAATTTTAAAAATTTTATTAAATTTTTTAAAATATAATGAAAAAAAAAATATTTTTTTATAAAATATTTTTTTTAAAAAAAAAAAAAATGGGAAAAAAAAAAAAAAAAAACCAAAAAAAAAAAAAAGCTAGATGTTTTTTTATACCCGCCACACATAGTGTATAGTATTTAAATTAAACTTTCTGCAACTTTTTTGCACAATTCTTTTTCATTTATAGATAATATTATATGAAATGATTAACAATTAAAAACTTCTGCTTCAATAAATTAAAATGAAATTAAGCAGAGTTAATGACGTCAAAGTAAAAAAAAAAAACTTTATTCAATTCAGAAAAAAATAAGGTTAAAGTTGAAATATAAAAATTATTGTTTGTGTCAAGAATGTCGCGTTCGTTGTCATCACGTTGCCAACTTTTAACTGGACTGCACGAAATTGACTGATGAATATTTGGACAGACGGACAATGAGACGGAGCGAGTTTACTTGATTTTTAAACTTCATAAAAATTTGATGCCGTGTAAAAAATAACAGAAAAAAAAAAAAAACAATTTTATTACACAAAATTATGCAGAAGGACTATTTTATATGCGTGTTGAGTAGCGAAATGAAAAATTGCATTCAGTTGTTGTGTATGATTTTTTTTTTTTTTTGTACTGAATGACCTTTGGTGTACCGAATGGGTTGAGCAGCTGTGTGGTATGAGAACTTACAAGCTGTAGTCACTTTCCTGCATGTCAACTCATTATTTTGAAATCAATTGAGCCGTATTTTTTATTTGTGGCTTTTTCGGTAACATTTTTTATATAACTTTTTTGTTTTTTTTTTTTTTTTTGATTGGTTTGGTAACACACCGCATACAGCCGCTTTTGAACAATTGCAAAATGTGTTTGCGATGAACTTTGAATATTAAAAATTGTCTAATTGCCTGACAGCTTCATGCTGCTTTTTTATCTATGCCGGAGCTTTAGCAATCCGGAATTGTTCGTGCGTTGGTTAGGCAAACGATTAAACTAAACTGAATTGATAACTTGGTAAGCTCCTTTTTTCTTTTTGGGCCAAATAAACAGAGCACCCGGAATAAGTATTTTTCTTTAAAGTAGTCCTTGCTTACAATATAGTAAAGTCGTGCAGCAAAATAGTGAAAAAAATTGTTTTTGTATACCGCTTTTTCAGTAGTGGTGACTTCCGCTGCGTTGCAATTTTGTATGTATACGTGACATGTCTTGCAAGATGTCTTGTGTCTGACGACTTGTCTTAAAACACTCACTTGTGACTATGTCATCAAAGAAAAAATTAACAAACTGGGTAAAGTTAAAAATTAATTGTATGATTTTTGCAGCATTCATGCCGCTTTCTTAAATAGAAAAACGACTGTTCTAAAGATTTTATCATCTCACAATTTATGTCATCATTATGAAAAAAAAAAACCATAAGCATTTTATCTTATTTATTTGCTGGCTAACCAAAAATTGCCCAAATATAAAGTGGTGCGAATTACAACAAATAATATTTAACGCAACTTTTTTTCCCCCAAAAAATTCGTTTAAGATTTCTTTTTTTGCGGCTAATAAAAATCATAAAAAAAGTAGCAAGCGCAAGAAAAAAAACCGAATAAACTCATAGAAACGTAATTATTAAAAGGCAAAGCGTTTATAATATTAGAACACCACAACACCCTCAATTTCTTCTAAGGCAGACAATAGACAATACTTTCAGACGTTGTATAACCTTTGAGCTTATTAACATAACCTCAAAAAACACAAAAAAAGCGCAACATTGTTTGCCGCGGGGAATGAAATAAAGAAGGAAAAAAAAAAAAAACAAAAAAAACTCATAATTTTGCACCCTCTTTGAATGTACTTTCGCTCATCATCAAGTTTTTTTTTTATGTTGCTAGTACCGAGTCACCGCAACCCAAACCTCAACTAGGATTCAGTAATAAGCTTCATACTTACGCACACTGTTCTGCTTGTTTATATTATCATCTGCGTTTTGTTCCAATTTTTTTTCCTTTGCGTGTTAAATCCTAGCAATCATCGAAAATTTGATGTTCACGTTTTTTTTTTTTTTTTGCACACATGAGACTCTCGAGCCTAATCCTTAGCAGTAATGCATACGCTTAGTTATCTTTTAAACATATACATACACAAAGATACATGCATGTGTGCAGTTGGGATGGGGTCTGAGGCAAGTAAAAAACCAACCAAAAAAATAAACTGTGATTTTGTTAGCGCTAAATTGCTGTAATCATTGCAAATATGCTTACATTAATTTATTACCGACTCTTGTAATGTTTAGGCGTAAATTTGTTCAGAACTTATTGCTGTTAAATACATAAAATAATGTATGCATGTGTGTATGTATGTGTATGTTGTACCTAAAGCTATTGAAATAGGTTTAAATTTTAGCTTTTTCAATCGTATCTCGTTTTACAATTGCACCATAATCTAAGTTGTCTAATTATTTAAGCAAAGAAAAGGTGGAATCTTCAACTTTATAAGGTGTTCAACTTTATGGCTATTACAATCAAGGTGCATAAAGGGCTTAGTTATAGTGCACTTGTGTAACTTTGCACAATCAGCTGTTTGTAGTAACCACCATAATCAGTGGGAACGCAGAAAAGTCGGTTACTTGTTTTCCAAGCTGAGTCTGCTGTGGTGGCATTATTGACTGTCCGCATACCATACGAATTATGTATTTTATGCCTCATTTAAACCGCCAAGCTTATTGAAAAGTATCTCACCCTACGTTTCCTCTCTAGATGCAACTGCTAAAAGGCATAAACACAACTACTTTATACAATTTTCAACTACCTGACATTTTTTCCTAGCGAATTCAATATGATTCAATTTAAATTGTGTCTATCACTTAGGGCGTTTCATATGAAATATATTCGCAGTAAAAAAAATCTCTTTCTCCAACGAAGAAGTGTGTCTCAGCTAAGTTTGTGTATTAAAGATTTTACGCATTCAAGACCTCACCTTCATTTTTTCGATTTTTTCCTTGATACAGAATACGAGAACAACAGGTGAAATATGCCACAACCTGCTTGCCGTATTTAGCTTGTATCTCCTTTAAACGTTTTATTTATTTATTTATTTTTCCGGTGTCGATGACTTCGATTTGAACTTGTTGAGCTTTCCCTTGCGCTATTGCCACAAATTGGTAGCAATTTGTTTTGATTTTATTGACTTTTCCTAAGGGAAAGAACATGAGTTGATGTAAAGGACTTTTATTGATTGTTAAATGCTGTATTTAACTTTAAGTGCTCTTATTTTTTTATTTAAAAATTGAATTCGTATATCAAAAATTAAAAAGTATCTAGATACTTTTGTAAATTAACTTTCACAAGTTTTGCTATAAAAAAAATAAAGAAAATTCCTTCAAATCTAATCTATGAACTAATAAAAAATCAAAAGGCAAGCAGCAACCGTATACACCGTAGCAGCGCTTTATTACGCAATATTTTGCATTTGAATGGTCAAAAGATGAATAGCAGCAGCGAAGGCAAAGCAGCAGTAATGCATTTGGTTTAGTTTCTACTTATCGCCAGACAACATCGTCTTCGTCTTTGCCTTCGGACATTGTTACGGGTGTAAAAATAACACGCATCCCAACACTACCACCACCTCCAATCTGATAATTCCAGTGCCGGACAACACAGCTAAAGGCATATAATCTTTAGGTTTTATCGCCACTTGTTTGAACTTTATACGGAATACATTTGGCAGTCATAGTAGCAACAACTTACAAAATGTCTTTATTAAAAAAAGGAAGAAAAAAAGGAGCAAAGAATCTTTTTTTATCCTATTTCATGTTGCTTTTTTATGGCTGCTTTTGCCCCTTTCTTCCACTTTTATCCCGTAGAACACAATTTTTTTGTTGTTGCTGCTTTCTCTGTTAACCGCTTGACTGCTAAACACTTTATTGGCAACTTTGAACTCAAGTTGTCTGGGCGTTGTTGTTGTTGTCGTCCTTTTTAACTTGCACATAATTAAATAAAGCGTTAAAATTAAAAAATGAAGATTTCTATCTTTTTTTTCTTTTTTCATTTTTTTTTTTTGTTGCTATATTTTTTGTCGTCCTTGCAGGCACTTCCGCTTTTTAAGCACTCTGTGGCGACGCAATAAGCGGAAATGTGTTTGTCAAGGCTTGCAAGTTGTCTTTGACACCCTTCGTCGTTGTCGTTGTCCTTGTTATTGTCCTTGTGTCTTACTTTTTTTTTGTTGGTGATAAGCGAAACAATAAGCAAAATCATCACATTCCTTGTTAGAATATTTTTGAAAATATT
Source organism: Leucophenga varia (assembly GCA_018903435.1). Lineage (NCBI taxonomy): Eukaryota > Metazoa > Arthropoda > Insecta > Diptera > Drosophilidae > Leucophenga > Leucophenga varia. The sequence continues at coordinate 303,431 of JAEIFJ010001866.1, forward strand.
TTCAGTGTCCCTTACAGATACACTACACAAAGAGTGTGAAAAAGGTTGCATTAGTTTGCTTTTGTCAACTGTAAAGGTTTTAAGTAAAAATCTTCAGAACGTTTGATAACTTGACAAGACAGAGCTTTTCTCATCAAAAAACTTTGTGGGTTGCTCAGTTCTCAATCAATCAATCCAAATTTAGAAAGGATGTAAAGATCAGTATGATTTAGAGTCATAATCGGGAATATTCAAATCAAGATGGTAATTCCTACAGAGATGTTAATTACTACAGAAACTCGGATACTAAGAAACCCTTAAGCATTTTGCTGCCTGTACTCTACACCGAAAACACAAAGATGGTCTGGTACGTTGGGTCTGGTTTATACTCGGAAGTTCCGAAATGGAAAAAGCGCTACACCTTCTGGGACTTTGTCGCATATTCCGAGTGAAAATTCATTCAAAACTTGATTCTATCAATTCGTTCTAAAACTTGGTATAGTGCCTTTCCGTATTCTTTAGGCTTAGGAGTTCCCCTTGCATTGGTCAAATAAATATGTGCAGAGTATTTAAGTTTTGAGTTTTATGTAAACTCAAACATTTTGTCAACTTAATTTTTTTTTTTATTTGTTTTGAAAATTGCAACATATTTCCCCCATCGCAGTTCGCAGTCCTCGTGATAATTCGTTTTTTATGTGTGTTTGCCTTCTTATTTTATTTAATTTTTTTTTTTGTGTGACTTTGTTATCCTGTCGTCGTCGTCTTCGTTTTGGACTTTAACTGCGTTCCAGATAGCGGAATGTGCGCGCATCAAGTAACAAACTTCAACTTCTCCATTGTTATTTCTTGGTTTATTGCCTAACGACCGCGTTAAGATTTTTCTTCTATTATACTTTTTACCATTTAATTAAAACGATTTTTTTCATTTTTTTTTTGGTTAATTATTTCGACTGAAGTATGCTGATTATTAAAAAAAAAAATCAATTTTGTAAACTTCTAACTACGGAATCGGTTTATCTAAATGTTTGCGCCGCAAGAGTGACAATTGCAGTCTTTGTGTTGTTTTTTGATTTTGTCCTGCTGTGACGAACGGAAGCATACGCTGACACACTTCTAATAAAAGATTTTCTTTGAATATAAAATATAATATATATTTTTTTATTATTATTATAAAACCTAAACATTTCTCAGACTTTTGTGTTGTTTCATAAAAATAAAAACTTTGAGAGAATTGTGAAACACTTCAGTAAATACAATCTGGTTGCCTGTCGGCCTGCCTGCGGCTTCTTGAACTATGTACATGTTTTTATAAAGATTTTATGGTCTTCTTAATGATTTCAGCGCTTTCCAACAATTGTGCCTCGCTCATGACGAGTGGTGGTGCAAATCTTATGATATCACCATGTGTCGGCTTGGCCAGCAAACCATTTTCTTTCAGTTTTAGACAAACATCCCAAGCATCAAATTCTAAAAAAAGAAAATAAAATATTTTAATTTTGTATCTAGATACATTTAGCATCCTTAGCATCAACTTACTATTATCAATAACAATTGCATTTAATAGACCCTTGCCGCGTACCAAGGTAACAACATCCTTAGGCAGCTGCTTCAGTTCATGGCGTAATAATTCACCCATTTTGTATGCATTTTCTGCTAATTTTTCGTCGATAAGCACTTCGAGTGCTGCCATTGCAATACGACAACCTAACGGATTACCGCCAAATGTTGAACCATGCTCTCCGGGCTTAATGCAAAGCATAACATCATCATTGCACAATACTGCTGAGACGGGATATAGACCGCCGGAAAGTGCTTTACCCAAAATAAGTAAATCTGGCTTAACTTCTTCATAGTCCACTGCAAGCATGCGTCCTGTGCGTGCCAGTCCAGTTTGTACTTCATCAGCAATCCAGAGTACATTATGTTTAGTGCAAAGTTCACGCACTTTGCGTAGATAACCCTCATCGGGTACCATGACACCCGCCTCACCCTGTATGGGTTCCATAAAATAGGCGCAAACATTTGGATCCTTAAGTGCTTCTTCTAATGCTGGTACATCATTGTATTCGATAAGTTCAAAACCAGGCATATATGGACCAAAACCTTCATAGCTGCTTGGATCATTTGATGCGGAAATTGCTGAGAGTGTGCGTCCCCAGAAATTGTTTTTAGGGAAAAGTATCTAAGTGAATATAGTAAATATAGTAAATGCCAAAACTAAATTAAGCAGTAACTAACCTTAGCTTGATTTTTTGCTATATTCTTCTTGGCATAGGCCCATTTGCGCGCCAATTTACATGCAGTCTCACCACCTTCGACGCCAGTGTTCATGGGTAGTACCTTGTCATAGCCGAATAGTTTGGTTATAAATTCTTCATATTCACCCAAAACATCTGAATAGAAAGCGCTGTTAATGAATCACAACAAAAAAAAAAAATATAGAAATTTAGTACATTTTGCAAAAGTATTTTTAAACAGCACCCGAGATAACCCGTGCTGAAAATAGCACAAAATCATGTGATAAGCATAAAGTCAGCAGATTTTATTTTTAATTTATTTTTTGTTGAAAATGTAATACGCATTTAGAAATTGTAATAAAGATTTTAATCTACATGGAAACATAAAAAAATGATATAGGTTAGGTGTCCAACCAAATTGAATACCTACTTACTTCAGCACACCACACCCATAAATAATTAGAAAAAAATACAGATCTAGAGATGTTCATCTGCCCAGCAACCTAATGCTTTCTGTGGGAAAAGCATCATGTCACAGGATCGTTGAGTCTGTAGGGTAAAATGGGTAGTTATCCGCCTGGTTTTCTGAATCATAACTTTATAAAAATGCATATATAGTAGTTGTAGTGTTTAACATTCTATTTGTATCTTATTCTATTGCCTAAGAACATGTAATAGAGTTTTTTTGAATTTCACAAATTTTGAAATTCATCTCAATTGCATCTAGATTTAAGTGGTTTTCTGAGCATTTAGATAATGATAACCCCAAATGAGGTCTAAATAATTAGTGCCGCATAATTTATTTTTGAAGATTGGATTTTGAACACGTACCAAAAACAAAAAAAAGCTACAAAATCAATTCGTGATAAGTTTTAATCGCTTTTAATCTATTCCAATTTGTTTTAAGTTATTAAAAAAAAGTGAAACATGGACCAACTTATATATTATTTATATAAATAATTACATTTATTGTAGTTCAAAACTTATTTAGTGTATTGAAGCTTTGGTTCATTAGAAATTTAAAATATAGTTTAAAAGATAATTATGCGACGCGCTTGTCAAGTTACAAACAAAAACAGGAAAAATGATTTGAAACTTATCAGCATTTGAAGTGTTTTATTGCGTTGACATTTTATATGAAATTAATATTTTTTGCAAAGTCAACATATTTATGAGAGGAATTTCACTGGTCTACTATCAAAACATTACACCAATTAAATGGTTTATGACTATGTTAAATCCCCTAAATACGAAAATAGAAGCTAAAACTTTATAGTGATTATAAATACTGATCCGGAGGGATTTAAACAATTCTATATAATATATTTAATCCACATCGAGCTGTTTCTACCATATTTAAGAAACAAATTTTTGTCTCAAAACATAAAAATGGAGGTATGGAGGTATATTCAAAATTATCGGACTGGACGTAATAATGATCTTATCCCGACATTTCCGAAAATAAAAACTATTTTATACAAAAAGTAATTGTACGATTGGAACCAGATTGTGGTATGAAAACACAGATATTAGGAGTAGGCTTGTATGGATGCCAACCCTTAAAATAGGCAGGAAACGAAATGTTTGTCGTTAGTTACCACCGAAGGGCGCTACAGCATCTAACTTTCTGGATGGGTAGGTGGGGATTAAATATTTATTCATGCTCCTATCTTGACAAATACGGCTAATGAAAGTCTGCCTACCAGTCTAACAATATGTAGCTGTTGTATAGGTTGAACAATTTATCTTTTTCACCGCTTATTAGTCTAAATTGGGTGTCATATCTCTATTTTACTCCCAAAGAAACTTTTTGTCTTTTCGTTTTTATTAGTTTACTGTTTATTGTTTAAGATTCAGTTCTATAAAAAGAGGGAACCTTTCCATTACTTAATATTTGTTTACTACTAACTCAATTGATAAAGTTTTTATCAACAAATAATAGAAAATCGAAAGAAAACATATAGTAACACCTCTAAATAAGTACCTACTTCATAGCTGCTGCTTTGTGTTACTAACCTAATCGATCATCTTCTAAGGCGTACCTCGTAAATACAAATCCAGAACAGCTTTATCACAATTTGTTTTTTTTTTTTTGTTTGCTTTGCTTGCACAGCAACCGTAATCAAGGTCAATAAATAATAATAAAAAAGCACAACAAATGAAAATTTTATAAATAAAATGTTTAAAAAGTTTTCGCAAAAATAGAGAACAATAAAAAAATTGTAAACTCAATAAAATATTGAATACGATAAGCGTTAATTGGTCGTGCAAAGTGGGCGCGTATTTCATTAATCGTTCGGTTTTTTTTTTTTTTTTCTAGCTTATCGCTTTTGCAGATACATTTTGTTTTTTTGTTTTTGACTAGTTCAACTTGAACTTGTACTCATTTTGAAAGTCACTTTTAAATCAATAAAAAATATAATTAAATTTTCCAGCTTACCGTGAAGTCAGCGTCAATTTTGGTGCCTGCTCCGTAATTGCCTGCACAATACGCGGATGACAATGTCCCTGATTGACTGCAGAATAACCGCTCAGATAATCAAAATAACGTTTGCCCTCGACATCCCAAACGAAAACACCTTCACCGCGTGTCAGTGCTACCGGAATTGGATGATAATTGTGTGCACCGTATTTATCCTCACGCTCGAAGACCTGCTCCGAGGTTAGTTTAGTTGCGGCACGTTCACGTAGTTGTGGCTTCTGTGCGTTCAGAACGCGTGTCGTGATACTTCTTGTCGTCAATTTGGAGAACATACTTCAATTGTATTGCCTAGTGCTGTCGTATATACAATTCAATATAAAGTCGCGTGATCTATGAGATTTTTTTATTTGACACAATTTCACTTACCCGTGTTAAAAAAAATTATTTATTATTCGAGGTATTGAGCGTATCTCTGTAAAAAAAAGTAAACTTGTTTGTCTTGCTGCTGCTCACGCGATACTGATTCCGGATCGAACCGAATTGCTGAGAATATTCGCAGTTGTTGACGTTCGAGCCTCTATTTATACTTTACTCACTTCCAGTGTTCCCTATGCTCCCCTAATAAAATTAGCGTCGCAACAAATGCCCCTACACATATAATTGTATGAAAGGGTATATTAGTTTAGTCAAAGTAAAAAAAAAATGATTGGAAATATTTTAGCTTTTGCTGTTTCTTAAAATTCAAGAAATTTAAAGGGGTCGTCTCTGTGATAGTAGAGGGTTCTAAGTTAATTCAGCGTCTATCCAAGTTGGCTAAGTCGGTATGTTAAGGTGGAGTGGAGTGAGTTACTTGATGAGCAAAATTTCTTTAGCTTTAAATTGAAAAGATATTAAAAAGACTGGAAACAAATTTATATCGATCTTTTTTTTATTATTTCTGTTAATAGAGGAATACCACTTTAATATTTTGAGCTACAGTCATTATTCTGGCTCACTTCACCCCACCTAAAGCTAACTATTTTAAATATTCATGATAATTTAAGCTCAATCTCAAACAATAAGCTGAAACCATGGCTTTTCAAGTAATCTGTGGTTTGATTTTTTGTAATATTTTTAGCTTCACATCATTGTACCAGTGTATTACGTTTCCGGGGCCCGGTTAAAATATTTATGCACCTGGAGTTTCGTGATTTTTTCGCTACATTTCGTTTAAAATTATGTAGCGTATTTAAAAGTCGACATGCTCCATTGTATATTTGAAACTTGTTTGTTTTTGTTAAAATTTTTATTTCTACTGATAAACTTAGACACCCCACGAACTGGAGATGTCTTTAATAAATTTCTCATTAAGGTATATTAGTTCTATGGAAAAAAATGAGATCATATAGAATAGTGGAAGTGAAGGCAAGTCTGTTTCGTCTTTATAGATTGTATGGTATATTTTTTTGGTAGCGCATTTTTGTGTCAGTTCTTTCCACAATTTGTGTTACGCTGTGTTATCTCATCTAATAAAATGGCCCATTTTTTAGGCGGCATCATGTCGCACTTCTTTTCGTGCTCTGCTCTCCCAAGTTCATTGTTTATAAATAGAATTCATACAAAACGCTTTATGACTTTTTTATTTTCTTCGTGCTGTCGTTGTACTCTCTTCTTATCAACATGGGCAAAAATTTTCCATTGCTCAATTGACTCGAAAGCTTTGAGCTTTTTTTTTTTCATTTAATTTTTTTGTTGTAGGCAACCAATAATTAAGAACTTGTGCTGGAGTGAAATATGACTTGAGACATATGGTATGTATAGTAACTCAAGTGAAAGAAAGAGACGTTGTGTTTAAGACGTTTGAGATATTTTACGTTCAGAACATTGGCGTCAGATGTTGGGGGTTCATTTTGACAATTTTGTATAATTTTTATGCTTAGTGAGTTAAAAATTAGTATTAATCAGTTATTTCCTTAATCGTTTAATCGATAAATCGCTTTTTTTGTGACATGCTTGGGTACTCACTCAGTTGAGCTGCATATAGTCTCAGCCATTTACTCATTCCATGATATTTAACAACGATTTTTAACATGTAGACCTCTTTGCGACTTGAACGAACACAATGGAATACATTAAGTCACTTCTTAACTATAGCAATCCATAGCATTTAATTATCCTTTCCAAATGTTTTTTAAAGTAAAATGAATGCTTGATGTTCTCAATTGCTATCAAACAAAACTAATTGATGCAATTGCTCAACACTTTAAATCATTTTTACTACATACGAAAAACTTTTCAATAATTTCACATTAGTAATTTTTTATTTTATTTGATTTTCATAAATACTTTTTTTTTCTTATGTTTAATAAATCTAAGATTAATTTCGTTATTTGTTTTTATTCATTTAACAATTATAGCACGCAATTATTTATTAATTTAAAAAATTTAATTATAGAATTTTACTAAACAAATATTATATAATACCAATGAGATATATAACTATGCACGATTTTAACTAAAATTCATATTTATATGCTAAAATAAAGTTAATTTACAGAAAAGTATCTACAGCATCGAAATGCACAAATAAAAAAATTAAAAAAATAACTAAAAAATTTACATAAATTAAATACTAATAATAAAAATTAATTGAGTTAATTAAACCATTGAGAAGATATTTTAAATATGCGGTGCGGCAATTTTATTTTTTTTTAATATTTAATTTAAATTTACACTCGGAGTATGCTTCTATCGTTTTTTTTTTTTGAAGAAGCTCTCTCGTTCATCACTTCTAAGAAATTCTTATTGCCTAACTTTAAAGAGATTCTCTTATTGTTATAAAAATTCAATAAATTCTTTTTCATTAACAGAATTTTGTAATTGTATTCAATCGATATTTGTTGTAGCCGAACTCTGTTGTGGCGAATCGACAGGCGATATGGAACCAACTTGTGAACCTGTTGCTGTTGTTTGTGATGCATTCTGTTGTTGCTGTTGTTGTTGTAATAATTCCTTATTCAGACGATAACTACTCATAACATTGGCACAACTCTGATGAAAATATAAATTACGTCCGCGAAAGAATGAATCGGGCGAGAGATCTTTTATACCTGTCTTGAAATGAGAAAAATGTTCACATAAATATTTTTGTTCAACGAAAAATTATTAAACATGCAAAATTATTCTGTATGTGTTAATTCTATTAAAAGTTACCAAACTTTAATTAGAAAAAGAAGGTTTAGCAAATAATAAAAAACAGAAAAATTTCTAGAAAACCAAAGCAAACTCAAATTACCTTACAAATGAAACATTTCTGTTCTTCATCCGTTTTAATATCGGAACTAATTCCCACCTTTGTGTCCAGTTGCGTTAATCCTGGCACTGTACCTAGTGTTACAAGTGCATTTGAGTTATTGTTGTTGTTGTTGTGTGCATCTATTGTGTTGTTATTGTTATTATTATGATTTGGTAACTCCATACTTTGCTCTGAACTAGTCACTTGTGGCTCAGAACGTGGACGCTCGTCAACTGGTGAAATATTTTCAATTGCTCTGAAAATAAAATTCGAAAAATGAAAATCTAAAAAAATGAAATGAATTACAGAACAGAAATAAGTGCTCAGTTTGTGAGGAAAATTCTACGAAATTGAGTCTTTCAACTGTTAGTTCCCTAAATCCCGAATTCTTGAAATGACAAACACAAATAATATTCGAGTAAATTTATCGGAGAAACTTTAAGACAGAATGCTTCATATGTAACTGTTTATTGTTCAGCTTTAAACTGTTGTTCCTATTCAATATAAGTCACCTCCGGAACGAATGATTTATAGAAGACTCAAAAGAATGTCGAAGATGGCTCTTCCGATTTGCAATGTAAAACTAATTTTCTTTTAAGAGTCTGTTTCTGGAATGGACCAATACTGGGTTTTTTGCTCCATTTAAGAATATTTTTTGTGCTTATCTCATTTTCAATGATTTTTAATGTTATTCGATAATTCTAAATGCTCTTCTGCGACTCCCGTGTGAGTATCTGAGCCTACTTAAAATTAAACCAAAAAAAAAAAAGCTTGTCGCTTACCTGCTGCTGCCAATTGAATCCTCGTACTTTCGCTTTTGTAATTTTGCATGGCAATAACTGCTACTGTTGCTGCTGCTGTTATTTGAGTTCGTTGTTGTAGTCATTTTTAGCGCCGAACAGTTGTCATCATCGTCAACAATGACATCCTCATCGCTGTCGTTGTTGCACGTATCCATCATTATGTCCTTGTTGCCGCCGGCGGCAATGTTACCATTTTGATTCTGTGTTGTTGTACGCTCTTCGCCGCAGGAGTCCGCATTGTAAAAATGGTGTGTTGTCGATGACAGTTCGCTGACATTTTTAACTGTTGACGTTATAAAAAAAAAAAAAAAAAAAAAAATATACCATAAAGGTAATTAGCGCATGTGATGAGCATGCTAAATAAAAATCGACCCAATTTGGCGCAACCAACCAGCCCACCCAAACCGCTTCATTTCACTTACCACTGATATGTCCTTGTGTGTTTGTTGTTGTTGTTGCATTGGTTACTGTTCCTGATGCTATCGCGTTATGGTGTCCCACTTCTGTCCAACTTGAACCACTCCCACTGCTTGTGCTGGCCATATTTGTGCTTATATCGTCCTCGCCGCCACCTGACGCCGTTACTGCTGCTGCTGCTGTTGGCGTCATGTCCTTATTTAAAACACAGGCTGTTCTGTAGAGTATGCCATCGAGTTTGCCTGGTTGATTGTTGCTATTGTGCATGTTACTTATATGATGATGATGACTACTACTATTACTACTGTTCCCGCTATTTAACGTTAATTGTGACTGTTGCAGTTCAGAACCGGAATCGGGCACATCATCGTTACAACTTTCCACATCGACCGTTTCAATCTCTTCTTGCATTTTTATATCGTCCTATTAAGTCACGTGGAGAGAGATTGTTAAATTTTTTTTGATTTTATTTCAATTTATAAAGTCAAACTCACCTCCGTTGGTAGTTTGCCTGTTTCTAGTGCAAACTTCCGCTTACAGATGGGACACGAATTGCAGAAGATATTCTCCATCATAAACATATCACCGTATTTCCGCTTACGAACTTTGATTCTTAAACGATTTTGCCGATTGTTGCGTATGCGCTGAAAGGTCTACAAGGAAAGTAGTTTGAGAATATAGAAAATCATATTTAGATTTGAGAAAAATGGTTAAGATAATGCCAGCTCTCTCTACTTATTTAATTTAGCTTACTCACCTCCCAACGATTGTGACTTGTGCGTATGGCATTCTCCTGCGCCGGACATGGAGGCGCAAACATATATGTTGCTTGCAGATTGGGACGTTCCATGCCAGCACTTAGCTTATACAAACGATCCAGTTCGGCTAAAAAATGTGAATTCCATTCTTCAGGTGTCAATTTTATGCCACAAACCGGACAGATATCGGGCACTGGACCGGCACCGCTTAAAACATTCGCTGCATTACTTAAGCTCGCCAAACTAAGACCACCGGAGACAGCACGCAAACCCATGGTAAGACCACCCATTGTAGCCGCAAGTAGACTACCATTCGGATGGTGATGATGATGATGGTGTACATGAGGTGGTGGCGGTGGTGGCAGGGCATGTTGTGGCAGGTGAGAATGCTGATGCTGATGCTGCTGATGCTGATGATGATGATGTGCATGCGCGTGCGCATGTTGCGCCGCTAGATGCGATGCAATCGTTGATGTACTAACCGATATGGATGCAGTGGAGGGTATTAAAGTCGGTGTACTACTTGGCGCAGTGGCATTGGCGGATGAGGATGAATTTGACGAAGTTGATGATGCAGAAGAGCAGGCATTTGCTGTTTTACTGTGTATATCTATAAAAAAAAAAGAAATAAATAAATTTAGAAAAATCGAGTAGCATACAACAGCAACAAATTCTTGCTGCAAAATCACATCAATCACATTGCTGCTTCCAAAATTAAATCCATTTTCAAAGCAAAAAAAATTAAAATACTGCGCTCATCGATCTGGCAAATATGCGGCAGCAGCATAATACGACTACAAATTATTAGGTATTAAAACACCCCCCTCAATTCCCGCAGCCCTAGCTGGTATACACGCACTTTGATTTAGCATTGCGCATTGAGGGTGAACAAAGTGTGCCGCTGGAATTTCAAAATTGTTTTATTGCATTTTGAAAATCTATAAAAATACGCACACAAATTCCAACACTTCCTTGAATTGTTTTCCGATTTAGCCATTTAGCTTTACTTTTCAGTGGGCTTCTTTAATGCGGCCCAAAAAGGTAATAAATTTTCAATAGAAAATTTTTTTTTTTTTACCCAAAATTAGATTGGCAGCTCCACACGTATTTAACACGTTGAACAGCAACCACAACAAAAAAAAACACCATAAAGTACCGTTAGCCGCTGAAAAATTAATTAATTGCTTTGCAAAATGGTTTGAATCCATTTTTTTTTTTTGGTACGGGTTTGACTTTTGTTGCAGTCTGATTTTTGTTCTGTTTTCTGATTTGTTGTGTTGCGGCAAGGATATCATTTGTAGTCCTTTTTGTTTTTGTGTTGCTGCTGCTTGTCAACAACACGTATTCATGCAATACATTTTTTGTATTTTTATTTTGTGTTTTGCTGCTGTCGCCGAAAAACCACATTAATTCAAACTGTTGGCAACACACTTGCCTAAACGTGACTGCGGCAACAATTAAATATTATTTTGTATAAAATTTATATTTAAATTATATATAAAGTTGGTAAATTGTATTTGTTTTTTTTTTAAACGTTCTTCTACCTCAATACGCCCTACAATTTATTTGTCTCCTTCATTTATTCAAACATAATATATCGGTTAACCACAATTGCAAAAACAGCCAAAACCAAAATTGTTGTTGTTGCTGCGAATAATATTAATTTATGCAATTTAGTGACAACTAAATTAGTTAGCAGCTAGCTCAATGATAAACAATTTTATTCAAAGTTATTGTATGACGGGAATTGTTTTTCAAATTAAAGCATAACTTAAATCTAGAAAATTCAACACAGAAAAGCATTACACTTTGCAGACAGACGGACAAATTTGAATAGCTAAAAGCTGTCTATACATTTTTTTATAAAAAACACAAAGTTTTTATTTCTAAAAACATACTAAAGAACCAATATTTATGAACCTTAAGTTAAGTCCTATCTTAGTACCATACCACACTATATTGTATTTTTATACAAAAACTTAAAAAATGGGGTATATTTGTATGGGGCCCTTTACCTAAAATTTTGTTGTGTCTTCCAATATTGGAACATTTCATTGGGACTATGACAGGCATTATTTATACCAAATTTACACTTTCTAGAATAAGAAACAATAGATGATTTTATGGAAAAACCCAAAATTTTGTGGTAGATTTGTATGGTGGGTACCATTTGAAATTGTAGAAAAACCGTCTGAAAGTTTTAGGGTAATATAGTAGCTCTATCTCTTATAGTCTTCGAGATAATCGTTTTCATACGACAGTCTGCATGACGGACGGACGGACAGGCAGACGGATAGACACACATAGCTAGCTCCTAAATCAGAAATGATGCTTTGAAGAGACATTTTTTTTTATATATATGCCACACATTGCTAACGGGTATTATCAGTTTGTCGGAAATTTTGTAATGGATTAAAGAAGTCATCGTCTGTCTGTCTGTTGCAATGCGTTTCTAAGATATTGTTTTAAAGATATTGAGCTGAAATTAAAAACTTAAGCTTTTTTTTGGTTCTAAGTAGTTTGATTGTCAAAACCAAGGTGCCAAGCCCATTATTAGACATATCCACCATACAAACCTACCGCGCGTTTTTGAGTTTTTGTATGGAAGTATTTATAAATTATGAATATTAATTCATTCCAATTTAAGTTAAACAACTTATTATGCCATACTATGTATACACTAACGATATAATATGGATCGGACCACTATAGCATACGTTTCCCATACAAAAAATCATATCTTATTTTTTGGATCGTTCAAAAGATAGCAATCGTTCTCACATTGATTGTGACTCGTCCACTAGTACTGCCCACTTTTCGAATGAATTTCATTTCTGTAGCTTCGGTTCAGACCACATTCAACTATTACAACCCAAAGATTTACAGTCTCTCTCCATTTCTATCCTTTCCTTACAATTGCCAATGAAATCATATATCATAAATTGTTAACAGAAATTAATATAAAAATTCCATGTATTCAACGCGTTAAATTGTAATAATAAAACGTGAAATAATTCATCATTTGTGCACTCAAAACAAATGATTCAATGAACGAACAAACAATGAAATCAAAGCGATTTGTAACATTTGCCGCTGCAGTCAGGATTCTATTATCCTTTCGACTGACTCGTAACTTACCCCTCACGAAAATAATATTGCAAAAGAGCAACAGAGTTATGAATTTTTGTGGGATTGTTTGTTTCGTTGTTGTTGCATGGAATGAGTCAAAAAAAGGATACTAGGTAAGCGCTCTCCACTTGACTTTTTTTTTTTGTTGCTGTAGAGAAAAAAGCAACATTTGTAATTGGCTTAAGTGTTCTTAAAAAAAAACAAGCTGAGAAGGAGCATCAAAGCGCAGAAGACACGCGTTAAAAAGTACTTCTGCAATTCGAAGTGAAGCCCAATGTAGCCAGTCAGCGTTACATTTTGTAGTGCTACACTCAACATTATGAGAAGTTTTGTTGTTGAGTATGAGAAGTGCCCATTTTCTGTTCAACTCTCAACTTAAAGGGTTAAGTTTATCGTACAAAATTGTAGTAGCGTAATTAGCAGCATGCAAGCAACCACAGAAGCGTGCACAATGCTATCACTTTGCTCTTCGTTCCACCTTCCCATGCTGTATACATGAAGACAAGCAGCTGGCGTATGAAAAAACTTGAAAGGATTAAAAGTGGAGCAGCAATTTAAAATTTTTATATTTCAAATTCGTAGCGCGATTTTTTCAAATTGAAACGTTTGCAGTTAAATACTGAAAAGACTTGTTTTGGACACATTTAAACTATTAGTTGAGTCTTTTATAAATACTTTGTAATTCAAAAGGAGGGTTGTTTAATTAGTTTAAAGCTTGTTTTGGGTTAGTGACAATTTAGCTGAACAGACAATAATCTAGACCATAAATTATCAAAATAAATTTTAACTTTTTGAAGTGCGTTAAAAAAATAAAAAATTGCAATTATTTCTGAATTTGCTTAACTGATTTTGAAGTTATATAAATGAAAATAAAGGTAATCAAATTTCGTATCAAAAGTGTGCAATATTTTTAAATCTATTCGACGGTTTAGGAGTTATTAATGAAGTTTTCGAGAATTCCGCAACATATGTTTTATAAGTTTACAGCTCTCCGCAACATAAAACTTATTCGAAATATGGCTTAAACTGTTTAATGAGATGTGTGCAGTTTAAAAGCAATCCTTCTCAATTAATCGACTTTACAGCCATGTTCAATATATATCTTCAGTTGAAAGAAGCTAATTAAAAGCTTATTACTTATTAAAATAAATTGCAATACACCAAGCGACCTAGAAATATTTTGACAAATCCGAAATTTAAATAGAAACAGCTACGTAAACAAAACTGGTTTTTCAGGCACATAAGCGGATAATAAAACATTTCGTAGAGAGTGAAAGGGAAGTTTGCTTTTACAAATATTAAAATTTTTTTTTTTGCCAATATGTGCACCACTTTATGAAATATTTGTCATTTTAAACTGTGTAATGCGATTAATTACTTCAGCATTATTTTTTTTTTTATATTTTTATATTTTAATATGCAAAACAGCAAACGCTGCTAATGAGTCTGTCAGTTGAGTCAATTTGTTAAAATAATTCCCAAATGCAAAAAAAAAAAAAAATAAAAACGTTAACTTCGGTAGAACCGAAGCTTATATACCCGCCACACAAATCTTTAAAGAGTTTATGTGTAATCATCAGTGGTCACCCAAGTTTACACACAATATTAGTTTCAAATTTTGAGCTAAAAATACAGATATGTTTAACAACATATTTCTCGAAAATATAATGAAATGGGCGGTAAGATTGTATGAAAGAAACACCTAAAAATGGGCGTGGCACCATGATATTGAAGAGTTTTTACCCAAAATTCAGTAATTAATAACCATTTTCATAGAAAATTCGAAAATGGGTGGAAAGTTTGTTTGGGGGCTATACCAAAAATGGGCGTGGCACATCTGATTTGACATTGGATGACATTAGAATGTTTTTGGCCAAATTGGAGTGAATATATGCATAAATAATTAGTATTTTTATACAAAAAATCGGAAAAACGGAAAGTTTTTATGGGGCTATGCCTAAAAGAGGGCGTGGCATCTTGGTTTTAACACTGGATGACAAAAGAAATGTTTTTACACAATTGGGAGCGAATACATTCATAAATAATTACAATTTTTATACAAAAATCGGAGAAAACGGAATGTTTGTATGGGGGCTTTACCTAAAAGGACTCTAATTCTCGAACTCATAATAGTCGTTGCCGAGAAAAGCTTAAGTTCCAAATTTCAGCTTAATATCTTTATATCTTCAACAAAAAAAGATGCCTAGAAATATACAGACAGACAGACAGACAGACGGACAGACGGACAGACGGACATGGCTAGATCGATTCGTCTCGTCGAGCTGATCAAGAATATATATACTTTATGGGTCTACGACGTCTCCTTCAATGCGTTACAAACTTTCAGACAAACTGAATATACCCTTCACACTATATGTGGCGGGTATAAAAAAATAAATGAATTAAAGCTTTAAAAACTACAAAACAAATTGAAACGATTTGAAAAGTATCTAATTGAAAAGTATCTGCTACGAATACGTTCTAATCAAATTATTTGCATAAAAATTCTCAGTAGCAAATAAATTGATTTTTTTTCGACGTTGAGAGAGAAAAAAAGAAGAAAATTGAAAAACTAATAAAAGTGTAATTCGCTGCTTATCAACTTTGAGTTTTCTTTTTTTTTTTTTTTTTTTGGGAGAAATTAAACTTTGACAGAGAGACAGACAAGTGCTGACAACTGATGGCAAAATGCTTTTCATACCTATTCGTATGTCCTGTTCAGTCCACTTCACAAGCGACTGCTTTTGTATATCTGTCAAAGTTAAATCAGTCAAGCGTTAAAATTGTCGAAAAAATATACAAAAAAAATAGGAAACCCAAAAAGTATCTAGAATCAAAGTTGAAACAAATAAATACGCCCAACGGTAAGATTGCTATCAGCACATGAAGAGTTTGCCTTTTTTTTTTTTTTTTTTTGATATTTGTATTTTTTTTTATCGCAAAAATATTTTGCAACATGCAAATTTTCTAAAATAAATAAGACGCTTGAATGAATGGAAGCGCGTATGAACAGCACCACAGACACAGATACACACACACACACGGACATATGAGCTAAGGATAAACGAACTTACGCCTTAAATCCCTGGGATCCTGCGAGTTATTGCTACGTGGACTTTCACCCTTTTCAGCATCATAATCCTGTGATCCTTCCATTGATTCGTGCGATGTACAAGTTGGGCTTGCCGAATCTGTACGAAATGATTCGTTGCCATTGAAAAGATTCTAGCGTAAAAAAAAACAATTTTTTTTCGTTGATTTAAATTTTTTTTTATTTTATTTTTTTTTTATTATTAAAATTTTCTCTTACCTGATCTAATGATATTCCAATATATTTGGGTGGTGAAAAGGCCGACGGTATTGAAAAATTTGATAGCACCGACGGTTTTCCGAGCGTCGAACGTTCGTTTGCAAAATAACTTGCTGGACCGCCGGCACCGTTTGCTGCTAGCATTCCATGATTTAATGTTTGCAGCAGATGTGGATGAAAACTGTGCAGCAGATTATAGTTGCCGACTAGTGACATGTTGTGTAAATCTTTGGCGTCAGGTAACTGTAAGAACAACAACAAAAAAAAAAAAGTTTGAAAGTTAATACGAAATCTGGGAATTTGTTCTGGAACTTTTGATTACGAGAAAGTTGTATATGATAGTTCCAATAAAATATCATTTTGTGTAAAAAAAAAAAAATTTTGTTTTAATACAAAAAATATAATTGGTAAAATTTTCGTTCGTTTAAACCAGGCCCTAGTGAAAATATCCCAATTTTATAGGGCTGTTGCTCTTATACGGCAAGGAGGAAAGTCCATAAATTATGCTACGAACTGAAACCTGATGACATTTGAATACAATTTTTGATGAAATACAAGCCATGTCTTGCACCATTTTATGCATGATGTCTTGCATGACTTCAAGCATGACATGTCTTCCATGACTTCAAGCATGACATGTCTTGCATGACATCATACTTCACATATCTTACACGACTTCATGCATGACATGTCTTCAAGCATTCACTAGTGACAATGTCATCAAAGAAAAATTTTTGCGCTGAGTTAGATCAAACTATTTCTCTAATCCTTTTAAAAAGGTGTTCCCCATAAAAGTGTAGTTCAATTATTTAACTTTTTGCTACCTCGAATGGTCTTATTTTCTGATACAAGAAAAGTTTCAGTTTAATTTTATAACAAAAACATCAACCGTTACGCGATGCTTACCAATAAATCATATAAAAACCTTAAAAGAAAAGAAAAGTATCTCAACTCAATTATGTCGCACTTTTGAGCATAAATCACGACGTTAAGTCTTGTCGATTATATAAGAAGTAAAATACAAGCACACATGTCTGAAGACAAGCGAATTTAATTGCCATGCAAATACGCGCCAAACTTTCAGGCAAACATTGTTCAACTTTAAACTGGAAAATACTTTACGCGGAAAAAGTATTTCAAATTATATACTTCGTACATGATTTTCTTTTAAATTATAAATTTAAAAGAAAATGTATCTTCTCATATGCAAAATTCAACATAGAAACGATAAAGCACTTAAAAGTTTAATTTACGACAAATAAATGTAAAAATTGTGCCAAAATTTCGATCAACGAATTATGATAACGCATCGAGAATGTGATAATGTGTGACAGTAATTTCCAATATTTGGCAATACTTTTTTTGGAATCTTTCGCAAGGGTATAAAGCAGTTTAGGGTAGCAAGTGACAAGGATTTACACACATCATTTGTGTGTAAATGATATGAGGGGTTAAGCCAAAAAAAAACGGTGGGGCAAAAACAGAAAAAGGGCAAACAAAACAAACAACATACGCAGTAAGAGAAAGTGACACACTCACTCAGTCATTTAATCGCATTGTAAGAGTGATAAAAACACAAGGATAACGATGACATTTATGCCAAATTGAAGGATCAACAGCAACGGAAAAAAAGGAAAAAAAAAATACCGAAGTATACATGTGTCACACGCTTTATTTGTATACAAGGAGAAGTTGTTGAAAAATATACCAAATAAAATTTGCATATAAAATACAAAAAATTATAACAATTTACAAACAATTTACGTTTTAAATGGTTTAAATATTCAAAAAGTTTTAATGGGTACTCTTTAAGATATAAATTTAGTACTTAACGTTTCCCTAACACATGAAACACTTGCTTCCGAAAATCAAAATGAGAAGTAGAAAAAAGAAAGAAAAACCGGGGTCCTTATGTAGAGGAAATTGCAACAACCACCCCAATCAAAAATAGGCTCCAAATTAACGGTTCTCGCCTCTGTGCAAAAGTAATGGGAAATGGAAAAATTTATGGAACTACTTCAGAGGTGTAAAATCACTTTAAACAAGCAAGAACGTTAACTTCGGAGGCACCGAAGCTCAAATACCAGCCACACGAAACTGTATTCATTTTCTTGAAAAAATAAAAAAATAGAAAGTGAGTTTGTATGGGACTATATGTTATAGTGGCTCTATTCTTGTCATATCGGAAGCATATTCATAGGATAAAAGTAGAAATGATTTTACACAGATTGGAGTGAATATATCCATAAATAAGAACTATTTTCATACCAAATCTGAAAAATGGGCGCTTGGTTTGTATGGGGGCCATATCAAAAAATGGGCGTGGCACCTTTCTTTTGAGATTGGGTGTCATTAAAGTGCTTTTATCCATATTTGTAGTAAATACATTTACAAATAATAACAATTTTCATACAAAAAAAAAAAAAAAAAAAATGGTAATTTTGCATGGGGGCTATATCTAAAAATGGGCGTGACACCTTTCTTCTGATATTGTGGATGGATATTGGAATAAAAGTGTTTTTACCCGATTTGTAGTCAAAACATTCATAAATAATAACTATTTTCATACAAAAAAATCGAAAAAAAATGGTAAGTTTGTATGGGGGCTATATCTAAAAGTGGGCGTGGTACCTTGGTTCTGACATACAAACTGCCTAGAGACTACAAAAAGCTTAAGTTTAGAGTTTCAGGTCAATATCTTTAAAACTTTCCGAGAAAAACGCATTGCAACAGACAGACGGACGGACAGACAGACAGACGGACATAGCTTAATCGATTCGTCTCGTCGAGCTGATCAATAATATATATACTTTATGGGGTCTACGATGCCTCCTTTGAACGCGTTACAAACTTTCCGACAAACTGATTCACACTATGTGGCGTAAATAATCCTTGGGTGTAACCGGTTGTTTATTTTAGTTTAATTACAAAGATTAAGGGTGTTCTTGGGTAGATATATTTCTGAAGTGGTTTCAGAAAGGTCATTGTTTAAAATACTCTTTTTTCCTGTCGTGCGTGAAATTAAAAATGATTCACCACAAACTTAACTGTCAAATTTATGTAAGCAAAGATTTCCGGGGATTTTTATCGGGAAAATTTGATAAGAACTATTTATTTCAGAGTATTTTCTTTGACAACGAAAATTTCAAAATGGCAATATTTTTATTTAAACCAACGACAAAAATATTTTATAATAGTTTAGATAGGAACTTTATTTAATTCATTCCAAAAAAAAAATTGCAATTTATGTATTTTGAGGGTCTTAACACACCAAAGATCGGCACAATGAGACAATGAGAGAACTCCATAATGTCAAGCCTAAACAATTTTCGTTGTTCGTCAATAACATTTTCATTGAAGTCGTCGTTGCCAATTTAATGCTGACAATAAATCTTCTCTCGAGCGCATAGAAAATTGCCATTAAACGCTTTTCGTGATTATTGTCACAAATTGAGATTTATTAAACGTGAAAAAAAAGCTTCACAACACAACAAGCCAAATCGAAGTAAATAGAATGCTATGCAATGCAATGCATTCGATACTATTCGATGTAGAATATTTTATTTTTGTAATGAAAAAAAAAAAAAAATTTATTAGCAAATAACAAGAAAATTGTTAAATAAATAAAAAAATAATTCATGTGACTTTGACAATTGTAAATACTGTAAAGATTTTTTTTTGCAAGTGGATGGAATTACACAGCTGTAAGGCATTACTTAGAGCTTCTTGCTTTAAATCTATTTACACAAAATTTTGTTTTAAATTTTTGACAATTCAAGTGTTAAACAGGCAAACAGGCAAACATTATGCAAATATATAGCATATCTATAGAAGAAGAGGGGAGAGCGCTAAGTATCTGCAATGGAAACACCCTTTTTGGGTGTTCTTTTTTTTTTATGTTCAACATAAGAAATCCGTGCTTAATAGAAAAAACAAACAAAATAGCGGGTAGGGCAATGTAGCCAAGTCGAGGGTTGTTACAACAAGTATAAAAAGTCAATAAAAATACAAACGAACACCTGCTACACTTATAGATACATTTTGCAATTATGAAATAAATAAATCTTTTGATAAAAAAAAAAAACAAATTTATGTAAATGAATACGCTCGATAATTTTGCGGTGACGACTGCAAGTTATTAAAAACAAATTAATACGCAAATGCAATTGTTAATTAATCATGTTAATTCTGAGCAGAAAAAAAAATTTACTCAAATGCAATTGACAAGTTTTATGTATGCAATCTAGTTCTGGCAACAGATTGTCACACCAAACGCAATGATAAATATCTTCGCTTAATTAGCTTACGCCCAAGTGCAGACGCTCATGATGAAGCGGTTGACCACTTGTCGCCAACCACTTTGGTCTAACTTTGCCCCATACCAAACAACAATTGTTGTAAACGCTCACATTTTCATTTATATGTCGTTGCTCATTTAAGCATGAGATTAAGTGTGCTGCCAACTGACGACACAAAAGTGCAACTCATTCGCAAGGATTAACAAGAATAACTGAAGTACGAAATAGATAGTGGCTCATAAATACATTGCGCCCCAAAATAACAAAAGCGCCCACATATGTTGCAACAACAACAACTCTAACTGACTAACTGGTGACTGACGGAGTGTTAAGTCATTGCAATTTATATTTGTCTAATGAGTACGTTCACAGCTTTTGCACAGTTACAATCCAACAGATACAAAGATACAAAGCGGCTTGCTGCGGTTTTATCACAGGAAACATAGCTTTAAAATTTCACGCTCATTAATAGCAAAAGTTTGTTTTTATATCCTCTTTGGCTGCTTTTAGTAGAAATCGAAACTCAGATACGGATACTCACATTTGATAAGCGCTTATTTATTGTTAATTTATAGAAAAGTATCTGTGCAGTGTTCGGGAAAGTGCTGAGTTTAGGGAAATTGGAAAATCTTTAGTTTGATTGCTGTTAAGTAAAGAACCGGAATGTCATGCTCGTCATATAATTTAATAATTAAATTAATTAATTTGTAATCTACTCCAAAACGATTATTTATTTGTAATTTTACGTTTAGAGCTTAGGGAGCAAGTGTATACGAGAAACGGCAGCTGCTGATCGTTAATGTATGCTGAATGCAATTTTTACGAAACAAACGAACAACAAGATTCAAGTTTAGAAAATACATTCGAAAAACGTAAAATTTACAAAAATCCAGAGCTCCCAAATAACAGTTCCCATTTACTTTCAATGCGCTTTACTCACGACCATACAGAATAAATGTAACAGAATTTGTTTCATAAAGAGTAAAATGAAAAATATTTTATTATTCTTTTCTTCTCTCTTCTCTTATATATATATTGGCCGATGCTCTTTCAGAAATCCCCCTAGGAATAAGTACTTTTCCACCTAAATTAATATCTGGAAACCCGTTGATTTCCCCCTGAATTCAATCGATACATACATTTTCGAACAAAATAAGTAATAACCTTTGAATATATTGTATATCAAGAGGAACAAGGAATTTTGGAAAATTTTGAACCAGAGAATAATGGAGGCCTTATAAACAGAATACGAAATTCAGTCATATTTTTTGAATGGATAGAAAAATAGTCTGGATTTGGTAATTTGGTAACGCAATTTTGACGTGTTTCAGAACGTGTTTAAAATGTGGACCTGAAACCAAAAGAATAAATATTTTTGGAGAGAATTTATTTTTTTTAGAACCAGAGTAATATAAAAAAATGTTTTTAAAGCTTCACGAAAACATTACTTAAGGCTTTTTTTTAAATATTAAACAATGACCTTTTCTGAAGCCCAATAAAACTGTCCTCCGAAATATATATCTCCCTAAGAACACCCTAAATATATGTAATTATAATAAAATAACAAATATAAGATTAAGTGGTTACCAAACAATGGAATTTTGTACTTTTTTAAAATGCTTTTAGACCTCTGTAGTAGTTCTACCAGTGGATCCAAAAAGCTGCTAAAAACTTCAAACTTCTTTGGTTTTTGAGATCAATGTTTACGAATTTGTTGGCTAGCTGTGACTGTATATCTGTCTATCCGTCCGCTCCTACTGAGAGTCCCAATAAAATATCTCAATTTCGATAAGACCAAACAAATTATGGGAGTACTTCCATACAAATGTACCCCAAAATAAACATATCAAACACTGATTTTAATAAACGTAGCACGCTTTTAGGCGTTTACCAGATACAAAACTATTTTTTAATAAAAAAGTGTAGTATTTCAAATTTCTTTCTAAAATTTTGTTTTGTAGGTTCTTTCAACTTTTTTCACATTGCGACAAAAATACTCAATGTGCTGTCCTTCTACACAACGCTTTGTCCACATATTCATATGTACATACTCGTATATTGCTTGTTTCATGGCTCGTTGACTATGGTCACTCGTATTTTTACGTTGAAATATTGAAATAAATTAAATTAAGCGCACCACCCGCACTTGCTTAAACACAACGAAAACACACACAACCGCACACTTGCAAAAATATATTTATTATACGCACACAGGAGTAGTTATTTGAAAGGATAAAAGTTCTTGCAAATAAATAAAAAAAAATATTATATATGAGTCTCATAATTTTTTTGGCACAAACTCGCTTGAAACAAGAATTTATACATTTGCAAAAAGGGATGAAATTATTTTTATTTCGCTTATTGTATTTCCAAAAAAAAAAAAAAAAGTAACACACAGACTCATATAAAATACATATTTACCTTTTGTGGTTAAAAATTATTGTTACACAACGTCAGTCGTCTGTCTGCGTGTATTTTTCTCTGTGTGTGTGTGTGCAAGTTAATATATGAGTCTTGTTTTCCATATTAAACCATATTTGACATATTTAATATGTCCAACGCTTTATATTTGCTTATTATTAATTTTTATTGTAGCTGAGCTATTTTGAAATAAATAAAAATAATTTATTATTGAAATACTTATGAACCTTGCTCCACATCTGAATGGTGTTGAGTATTTTTTTTTTCGTTTTTTCCTTGAAATTGATTTAATATATTCGGAAAATTGGGTGTTCAACGCGGGTATTTACGATTTGAATGGTTGCAGAAATTTATGGTGAGAGCGTTATTAACAAAAGGACTGCTTTCAACGCTTTAAAAGTGGTAATTTTGATTTGGAAGATATACCCATTCAGATCAGCTCAAAAAGTTAAAAGATGAAGCGATTGGAGGAGTTACTCGATGAAGACACATGTCGAAAGCAACAAGAACTCGCAGATTCATTGGCAGATGACCAAGAAACCATTTCCAGGCTTTGAAAGCTTTCGAAACGATCATGACAATGAACTCAATTGAGGCTTTAGAGCCGAGGACTGAAGTTCAAGCGATAATGGTTGTCTGCTGATGGCAAAATCAGTCGAAACGTACCTTGAAACCGTTAATGGGAATGTGTTAATCAACGCACGCCATAACCTTCAGAGATTGCTTTATCCAATGAGTCATGTTTTAGTCGAGCAGCGATTGTAAAAATTGGGTCTTTTCATGGAATGCTTTAAACAAACGAACTGGTATCTGAAAATTTAGTATTATAATTGCTGATAAAAGCGTTCAGCAGGTAGTAATCACAGATCAATGATTCGTGATGAAAATTTGCTGTTAAAAGAACCCACAGTGTTCTCTGATCAGAAAGAATTCCCAACTATGCTGTCAAAATAATCGTGATAACTTAAATGATCAGTGGCGGTACCAAATGGGAATCTTGAAAACGCCAACCAATCACCTCCAGCTAGACGGGCATGCTCCTTTAAAGCAGTGTTCAAACAAACTATTTTCCACACTTAATTCCGTCGTCACGGTGCGAGGGGTTGACATTGGTTGGTAATCATTAATCAAGGTTCAGTGATTACTTACTTCGGTAATCATTACACT
The DNA here is from genome assembly GCA_018903435.1 of Leucophenga varia. Classification (NCBI taxonomy): domain Eukaryota; kingdom Metazoa; phylum Arthropoda; class Insecta; order Diptera; family Drosophilidae; genus Leucophenga; species Leucophenga varia. The sequence goes on from JAEIFJ010001866.1 coordinate 327,646, forward strand.
AAAATTTATCATGTATCATAGATATTTTATAACATCTCATAATGATGTTCTAAGCGCTGAGTTTAAACAACGCCCATGCTGAATAAAAAGTTCTAGAGTGTATTCAGCAAGCATTGATGTATTTTAAAATCCGATGGACTTAAGGTATTAGTGTACCGTAGTGTAAACAGTACTCCCCTTTTTTCTAAAAAAAGGCATCTTCAATTTTGAAACTAATGATTGGCGACAGCTTGATTTGATTTGATTGCATTCCATGCTGTGACTAAACAAGTTGAAATTGTTTACAATTATCGTTAGTTAACGCTATTTACTCTTAACTGCTATGTATAATATGCTTCAGTTAGTCTAGGTTGTCTTTTTTGTCTCTAGACAAAAGCGATTTGAGCGAGAAACAATGTCAAAAAGCTACACGACTAATTTGTTGCCAAAGCGCCTCATATTTATTTTTCGCAACAATTTTAACAAGAAGACACTTTCAACTTCAACTCAAACTGTGCCATTGTTCTGGAGAACTGATCGAGAAAAGTTTATATCGCAACAAATATCTACAACATGAACTGGACATATTGTTGTCGTGTTTAACATATCTTAACGCTTCAAAAGTTGTGACTCTTGTGACTCTAATGCGCAAAAGGAGCAAAGCACAGACAGACAGACGAATGGACAGACTATTTGAGACAAAAAATATTCAGTCCAGTCCGTCAGTCAGTTTAAAAATTCTTCATCATTTGTAGCATCAGCGTCAAGATCATTGCTCATGTTTATGATGACAGGCAGATCAGCAGCAACAACAACAACAGCAACAACTGCTACTACTGTTGCTGCTAGTCAAGATAGCGCATTATTTGAACGCCTGTTGCCCAGATATGTATAGTATAATATCTTGAACGATAGCTGACTAGCTGGTTCGATCAATCGATTCAATGTTGATTCGATTGTAGTACACCGGTTTGCAAGTCAACGACGATGACGATGCGACGACGACGACAACGAAAACGGCTGTGAGTCCATCAGCGGCAATCATAAATCTGTTTGAGCGAAATCTGCACACAATGGGCGTTCGTATTCGCATTCTTATTGCATTCGAATACGAATTTAGCTTCTGTCTTTTCTGTCTGTCTATATCTAACCGCATTGAATATGCTTAGATATGTAACGATACTCGATATTTTTAGATAATAATTTTGAAAATTTTTCTGGTATATGTAGTGTCGATATTATTATTAAAAAATTATCAAACCAATAAGAATAAATATTATGACATGTATCTCATTGGAAGCGAAAGTACGTGATTTATTTCAGAAAGTTCTTTTCGTTTTAGAGTTTCTTATATCGATACTCAGGAAAGTATCGGTCCATTGTATAAAAGTGCTTGAAATCGTTAGCTTTTATGCCTTAACCGAGAACTTTTCTTATTCTAAGAAACACCTAAAGGAACATTAGGTAAGTACTTCAGCTAATTGGTCATATTGTAGCATCCAAGATCAGTAGACCTAGCTAACGGACTTAATATAATCAGACTTCCCAAGTGGTTGACACAACTTAAACATCACTGCACTAATCTTGAACTCAGAAAGGCACGAAAAGGAGTATTTTCGTTTTAATAATGTTTTTAGATGTCGTCGTAGAAAAGGGATCAAAAATAGTATTCCTAGTTCAAAGCTTGCGTAAACTATATAATTTCACCAATCAAGATTAAGCTGCAAATAAAGCCTAAAATTTTTTTTTAGAAAATATAAAAAAAAAAAAATTTATTAAAAAAAAAAATTAAAATTTTTTATTTTTAATTTTGAAAATTTAAACGATCATTTTACGTGTTAAAAAATATTTGCAAATATCGATACTTTTCCATACCAATCAGCACATCACTAATCATGCACATGTTTCTGTCTTGTTGTTTCTTCTCTTTTATTGGAATGTGGAACGCAGTCATCGTTTGTGGCTATAAACGTTTTACGCTTAGAAGTCTCATAATCTTGTTTTCGTCGGACGCCGTTTCGTCTATTCTTTTTTGTTGTTATTTTGTTCTTGTTTCTCTTTTTTTTTTTTTTTTTTTTTGTACAATGCAAACTGCTGTTCATCAGCTTAGCGTAAAGAAAGTGCCTGAAACTGGTTAACTGAATTGAAGTATTGGACTGTATCGAATGAATATATACGTACGAATGCATACGAAATGGGTGTGCTGATTTATTGCGGTCAAATAAACTACTACTGTGCATCATAATCGAAAATTCAACGTAGCCGATTTAGTAGTTTATGATTTTCAACCTTTTTTTTTTTTTTACTAAAGATATTTTTTTGTTTAATAAAATTTTTTTTTTTTTTGATACTTACTCTCGCTGGAAATGGACGTTGTCCTCTCAAAGCCTCATGCAAACCGGAAGCAGCCTCTGAGAGTACAACTAATGCTTGCGACGGCAAATGGCTATTGCCGAATGCGTTACTTTCCATAACAATTAAACTCGATTTTTTTTTTTCGATATAAAAAATATCGAAATGCAAATTGCACTTAAACTAAAAGCAACAACACTAATAAGATTTCATTTGTGTGTGTATATAACTGCTTCTTGATTGATATGAAATTTTCACTTTCACTTAAATTTTTTATTTTATTATTATTTTTTTTTATTGCACTTTAAAGTATAATTTTATTTAAATAAAAATAATTTTTATTTTAATATTTTAAACTTGAACATTGCCCGTCGTCGTCGTCAACTTAATTCAACTGCGTGACCTGTCACAGCAGCTGTCGTTTAATTACTTTTGACCAACGAGTGTTACGAGTCCAAGTTAATTAAATTTTCAAAATGCACTCGATTACATACTATTTTTTTTTTTTTTTTTTTTTTTTTTTGTATATGTCTTGCTGCACTGTTTTATTTTGTTGTTGTTTTTGTTATATATAAAAAATTATGTAAATATGTGTAATGCGCAAAGTAAATAATTTTCTTTTGATTTCGTTCGTTCGCTCGCACACTCCGCAGAAAAATCTTTGCACGTATTTCGTACAAAAAAAAACTCAATACGCAATCCGCAAATTGAAAATTCGAAGCGTTGTACTACACCCGCACGTACGCAACTTCAATACTCAACTGAGTCAATCTGTTATTTCACTTTGTTACGCTGTGTGTTGTGTGGCGCTGCAACCAGTTTTCCCAGCTTTTCGCATACATGCGCAGGATATGCGCTATAAAATGCAGCAATGGCAACGCCTTTTCTTATTTACTGCGCGCTGATTGGTTGAAGCCATATGAACCGGTTCAGCTTGTAGAGTTTATATCTCTCTTTCTCCTTTTACCTTTCACTCGCTCGCTCGTTTGTAGCATATGTCTTGCTTCATTTACTGCATACTCCATACATATTTATAATCTTCCTCCCTCTTATCACATACTTTGTTGTTTATTGAAGCGTATCTGTGTGTACGTTTGTCTGTCCGTCCGTCTGTCTGTCTGTCGTTGAAAATTTACATTACATGTGTTTACCGCTTTAGTCAGAGTTTGACTTTCCAAAATGGTTGCATGCCTTCTGTTCTGTGCTGTCTCATACGTGCTATGTATGCGACTGTCCGTCCGTCCCTTTGTTTGTTAGTCAACTGTCCGTTTGGTTGTTTGCTTGTTTGTACGTCTCTTTTGTCCATTTGTCCACTTGTTTGTCTGTTTATCTTTTTTGTTCAATTGTTATTTTTTTGTTCACAGGCTTGAACTCGTGTTCAGTGTTCAGTGTTGCTGCTGCTGCATTGTCCGCCTGTTTGTCTGCCGTTGTTGTTTCGCTTGGCATATTGCTTCTGTTCGTCCTGCTTCTTTTCTTTTCTTTGTCCTTGTATGCAGTGTAAATAAAGCTAGTAAGGAAATATTTTAGCTTCAACAGCAAGTATCTTTGAGTGTATTTTTTTTTTATTTTTTTTTACTTGTAAAGATCTTCTTCGCACACTTCATATTGTACTTAACTGTCCGAGTAGTACTATGGAATAAAAAAAAATATACTTGAAGCACAAAGTGAATAAAAAAATCAATTTTCTTAAGAGAGATATTTGGGTTAAGTGAAATATTACTTTACAATTATTTATTTTTATTAGATTCTTACATAAATTTTTTAATTAATATCAACGGAAGACCTCCCTCCTATGGTTTGAAGTCGAAAGTTGAAAGTAGGTCTAACATTTTATGTAATTACGTCTAACTTTCCAAAAGCAAGGTGTCACCTTTTGAAATACAAGATGGAAGATCCAAAATGGCGGAATATTGAAAGCTTGGGCTGGAGTTCTATTAAATTTTATTTTGTGCTGATTTAGAAATCTTATGATTTTGGGATCTGCCGTATTCAGTATTCATAATATCCCACACTTTAGTTTTTTTTTTGTCTCTCCAAAACAAATTTTATATATTCTGACTTCAAAACTTTTAAAGTATTTTAAACTATTTTTTGGATAATCCGCCGTCTTATAATTTCCTTAAAATTTGAGCCCAATTTGAGCTTCTGGGGGAAGGGGGATCTCGAGTTTTGAAAGAATGCCTCTTTAGATTTTATTATACCGCCCATCTCTGCAGTTTTCATATTGGTCCCGCTGGTCCCGCGACAATCTCTAATATTATTCCAAAACACCAGGGATTTTACAATTTTTTTTTGGTCTGAGCTAAAGGTTTGACTTTCGTAGAATTTAGTTCCATTTTGGTTTCATCATTCCATTCATTTATTTTTCTGCTTTTATTTCTATTTTCCAGAAAATACTAAGCCCGACACAATTATGAAATTGTTATCGAATTTTCTGAGGCCTTATATTGGTTGATTTAATAATTAAATAATTAGATTTTGACCTTAAATTAAAAAAAAAAATCCTGATTATGCCTCCTGTTTTATAAAAGCACCAAACATTGAATTTTGAAGGCATATCGGAGTTGAAGTTCTTATAAGAGTTGGAATATTTATTAATGGGTCTTAGATCTTTAGTAAATGTTGGCAATATATGAAAGGAATGAGGTAGGAAGCAATATTCCATTTAAGTCCTCCTCAGCTGTGGTACCTTCTTCTTCTTCGATTCCTGAAACCCTAATGGGTCATAGGGCGTTAATAGCTAACCTCTCCACCTCGTCCTGTTCTCTGCAAGGGCTGCAATTTGACTCCACACTGGTATGTGAAGGCCTTCTCGTCGCTCCCTTGACACTGTTCTCCTGTATGTTTCTCGGGGACGTCCTCTTCTTCGATCTCTACCATCAAAGGTTCCATTGCATGGCTTTTCGTGGTATATTACTGGTAAAAATTTTGACTGTTGCAATATTAAAAAATAAAAAAAAAAATATGTTTTATTAGGTCGCTAATACTTTTCGGCGTTGCAAACGTAGGGAATCAAAATAAATAATTATTTTTTTCGTCCATTTTATTCCACTGTGAACTGTCGTGTCAAATAGTTCTGACAGAGCATATTAAAAGAACAATATGTATCCTTAAAAAAACAGCAACAATGTGTCAGTTTTTTTTTTTTTTTTTTTTGCTATGTCAATTTTTTGTTTTTTTCGCTCCAATAAGAACAGCCAATCAGCACACTACCGCTTACGTCTCGTTGCTCTTTCCACAGACAACGTTTTTTTTTTACTCATTTTGCTGTGATTTTTAGTGGCTATACAAATGTGTAAACATGAACACAGATAACTAAATAAAGTATTTTGTTGCAATTTAGTCTCGCATAAATAAAAACTTGGAGCGCACGAGAGCTAAATAAAAAAAAATATTAAATAAAGAAAAAAAAATTAAATGCAAAGAAAAGAAATTCACACACAACAAAGCAATAAAAAAAGATGGAAAATAAGAAAAATGCGCTGCAGAAAAACCATTTTGACATATTTATGGGCATCACCACCATCTTCTTCATTGTACGGCCACAGCTGCTGCTGGTGGGGTTACTTGACTGTTTGGAGCTACGCTGGCGATAGAGGACTGGACTCGGACTGACAGACGAAAAACATCTTTAATTGGTTTCCTAGTAAATTTTCTTCGAGCCATGTTTGGTACGTTCCTGAATTGCTGAACGAACGCGCTCTGTACTCATACTCGAACTCTTGATATGGACTTGTCTCTCGCCAACTGACTTGACTTTACTTGACTTGACTGCCTGCCTGTCTGCCTATGCTGTATGCTGTATGCGTTGTTGTTGATGATGACTTTACTAATTTTTTGCTCATTAAATTTACATTTTAAGAATTCCAGTTGGTTCTCAACTGCTTGCTGAACTTTATAATTTTTCTCTGGTTTATTACTGCCACTTGACGTACGAGGTTGCTGGCAAGAAGCAATGGAGTCAACCATCCATGTACTCCCACTTTTTGCGCTGGCACTGTTGTATATATCGTCGCTGCCGCCTTGAAGTGGTTTGTTTGTTTGGTTTGGGTCTCCTACAATGTTGTGATTTCCTTTTTGTTTTTGTATGCGCATGCGCATGCGCCAGCACCCAGGTAGCCTATATTATGTGTCTATTGCTTATGTACTTCTTTTAGTGGGCGCTGCCCAGAGTTTGCTTTGTTTTGGTAGGCAACCACCACCTTATATCAGCTCCCCTGCAATCCGCTGTTATGTGTTGTCTTTCTCGCTTTCCCTTGTGCTCTTTTTTTTTTTTTTTGTTTTAATACATATTTTGTGTTCTAGTAGCTGTTGGGAGTAGTTACTGCTATTCGAAGTTCCATGTCCATGTACGTTTTTAGTTCAGTTCGACTATAGTCGACTCGACTCGAGTCGAGTCAACTCGAGTTGAGTCTACTGCATTTTGTTGGCAGTAGATTTTTCATTTTATTTATGTGCTACTTTGTAATATGTACGTCGTCCCGCCTGCTATATGAAGTTCTTTTGGTACGTACGTACGTACGTACTCGTACTCCTTGTGGTGCCTCGCTTTTTTGTTTTGTTTTGTTTTGTTTTTGGTTTCTATTTGTAGAAAGAAGTGTTCGTTTTAGCGAAAAATGCCAAGTTTTTTTTGTTGTGCTGTCTTCTTCATTTATTTTTTTTTCTTATTGGACTGTCTTGGGTGAATTGTTTGTCAGTTTGCTAAAGAATTAAATACTTGACGTGAATTTTATTTTTATTTTATTGTGTTTATTTTTTGGATTTGAGGCACGCAATTGTGGGCGTCAATAGATATAATATCTATAGATACAAAAAAAAAAACATTTATTAAGATATAAAAGTAACCCCTAAAGTTATTACAATCTGGTTCCACTAAATATTTGACAATTATAGATCATCCATTGAAGAATAATTAAATAAATAAAATAATTTTCTGTGCAAAGTTTGCATGAATGTATTCGGTACCCTCAGTCTACAACGAAAATGCAGAGAAAAGGTGATGTCAAGCGCTCTTGCTCTCTCAATGTGCTGCGTACCAACGTCAGTCGTATTTCATTGTTAGATAGATAGCACAAATTTTCTATTTCATTTACACTTCAAAAACGGATTAAAAATAAGAAGTAAGCTATCTCTTTCGCTCTCGGTTCGCATGGTACCATTGTTTCGCTTGACACCCCCTTTTAACTTTAATTTGAAGTATTATATATAGTTTTGAATCAAATTTGAAATAGAGAGGGGTTGGTTCAATTAAAGAAAGAATGCCTTAATATACTTCATGGGGTCTACTTTGATAATTTTTTCAAATAGAAAGTTGGTATTCTACATTACTGAAAATAATATTCTCTTTAGCGCTCTATTTTTACTGTTCCCATACACACTTTTTATGGGCTCTAGTCACGACTATGCTAAATAAATTTGCAATATAAAGACTAGAATTTTCAATGTGCATCTTATAAGCCCTTAAAAATTTGTTTCGTTAACTAGATATCATCGTTTACTCTTATATTATTTAATGTAGTGCAGCTATTTCTTTTTCGCACATCTATCCAATTATTTCACGCATAGCTTTACATGCCTGAGTGCGAAAGAATGTGTTTGTGTACTCATAAATATGTATAAGTAAGTGCACAGTACATGCGTGATGCTATTAAGCTATTTCTTTCTCGTTTATATCTATCTATTACCCACGCTTACATACACAAAAGACTAAAACTAAGTTTTTTCAATGCAGCGGACGTCACCTCTACTGATAAATCAGTATAAAAAAATTATTTTTTTCACCCAAGTTGATTTTTCTAATTATTAATTGTTAGCAAAAGACTACTTTAAAGAAGAGTAGTACTTTCGGGAGCTCTAATTCTATTCTTAGGTTTTTTAAGGGGTTTATTTGAACATGCCAGAATGCTTGAAAATAAAACAAAATAATGAAATTAATTTAATTACTTTTAGCACATCAGTAAAAATAATAATTTTATAAAAATAATATAACATACATGGTTATCCTCGTTTGAAAAAAAATTTAGAAAGATATATTTTGTAGATATATCGTAAATATACGACACGATTAAAGCTAATTTATATAGTGTCACTGCAGCTGAGTTAAGTTCTTTGTTTGAGAATTTTTTTATTTCGCTTTAATATTTTTATTTTTGTGTTAAGTCAAGGTAATTTACTTTTATTTTTTGCAACAGCAAAATTATTTTCTTTTATGGTGGGCGTTTTTATCTCGCTTATGCTCCCAAAGGCAGTGCGTCTAAGCTACCCATACCATAACAATTTTGCTCTTAAAACCGCATTACAAGTGTAAAACATTTTCCAAACAGATGCGACGTTTTCTGTCGACAGCATCATAAAAAGTCTTTAAAGGAAAAAAATACCACAAATCCTGTACAAATGTGCAAAAAAAATGTATAAAAAAAGAAGAAGAGTCCCCGAAAAATCGAAAACAAATACATTCGAAACATAACATGAAAATATGAAAATGAATTACAATGAAATGAATCAGAAACGTTTGCCAAAAAAATTGCATAAAACAAAGCGTTTTCGACTTATTGCTATTTTTTTTGTTGTGGTTTTGCTGGATTTGTGAGGTTTTGGATTTGTCCGTTTTTTTTTTTGGGTTTCAATGTTTACATCGATTGGTGGGTGTGATGAAAGCGTTGACATGTATTTCAAATGCAATTTTGAACAGGATTTGCAAGGACATTCACAACATACAAAATAAGCGAGCAAGCGAGCGACCACATTTACAAAAGTGACAGAAAAACGCAACAAACGCAAGGAAAAAAAAAGAAGAAAATCATATGAAAAACTCGACAAAAGTCAACAGCATCCCTCTGACAATGTTCCAACTCAGCTCAGCTCAGCTCAGCTCAGCTCAGTGTCCTCAGCTGCTGCGTTCGTGGCTGGCATAACTTTCGGATTAAAGGGCTCAACTTGTCATGCTTCTGTCAGCATTGATTTTCCACTTTGCACAACGGGTTTTTTTCTATTGCCTTTTCTTTTTTTTTTGTTTAGCTTTTGTATTTCTGGTGTTGTTGTGTTGGTCCTGGTCAAGTGACAGCAACAGTAGCGAACGAAGTGTTTAAGCAGAAACAAATGCTAATCGTGGTCCCAAACTCTCTTTCCATTGTTAGAAATGCTTCATCAATATGGCTCTTTTGGCTAATTTTACTTTAGTCACTCTTTTTTTTTTTTTTTTTTGTGATATTTTTATGCTTTATATTATATATAAATACGAGTGTGGTTTAATATGTTTCTATGTCCGCTATGTATTTTGAAACCATCCAGACGATGTGTCTCAAATCGGTTTCATTTGAAATACTATAATTCAAGGATGCTTCGAGACTAATAAAACATTGCATGATTGTGCTTAATTCCGACAGTTTCGGATAGATATTGAGCAGAAATTTTGAACTTTAGTGTTTCCCTTATTTCCACCCGTATATAAACTATAATTTTGGTTAGGATCGGACCACTATATCATGTACCATATTACACATACAAAGAAGAAAGAAAATTTTTTAAAGTTCCGTATTTCTAGCTGAAAAGTGGAGCCCCAATAGTAAGATATTTCGCTCGATCGATTGAACGATTAAGGATGTTACCGATTAGTACCAATTTTACGATTAATCGTGCCATCCCTATGACTGCTAGTTGCGAACACTTCAGTCCTTATTGTATTTGCCGTTTTGCTTTTGGTTTCGTCTGCTATCAACGGCTGTGAAACAAAAATTAATAATGTAGTTGCTCAACACTTTCACGCTATGTGTATCTAAAATATTCTAAAGATTTTTTAAACTTCCTTCGTATATTTAATACACATGAGGCTTTTTGTTGTTGTTGTTCTTGTCAGCAATTTGCAACAAAATGTCCTTGCTAGAGATTTATTGCAAAAAAACAAACAACAACAAATGTATTGGGCAACCTAGCCTAGCAGACTGAGCGAACTTGTGAAGTGTTAATCCGTCAATGATAAGCTCAATTTGTTGTGGTCACTTAGTAGAGAAATTGCAAAAAGGACACTAAAATATATACACACATACTCCACGTAATACTTCTTTATATTTTGGCATGGTTGCTTTATTTTGTCGATTCGATTGCATGGAAAGGGTCGGGCGACATTTGCTATTAAAGTTGTATTAGTGCGTTGATGTCCTCGCATTATCTAACAATACTTTTCGTCCTTATTGTTACTGTTGTTGTTGTTGCTATTGGTCTGCATAGAAATTCATCACACATGCTACTGTGCAACAACATAGTCCTTTAAGCGTCGTCGTCAGTCTGTGTAGTAATTTAAAGTTTGCCGTCGCCGCCATCATCAAGGACACTAAGCGACAAAAATATATGCCTGCGACAATTTATGCTGCTTTTGTTCTGACTTTATTATAAAAGTTTGTAACACGTTTAGTGCATGATGAACTTTTTTTTTATTTTACTTCGGTAATTTATGCCTCCATCGCAGCGGCGTGTGTGGGTTTATTAAACAGTGCAACCATCGACCGTCATATGTGTCTGATGATCCATTCTGATATAATACATCTCGTACTACGCTGCTGCTTATCTGCTACGTTTAAAATGTGTGTTTCGCATACTTTAATAAATAACCAAAAATTGTTCAATAGTTCATTCTTGTTGTAGGAAAATGCTGGGCTTAGCTTAACTTGGCCACTAATTGACAGTCTAATTGACAGGCCAGTATTATATAATGACTAACCGAAAATTATCCTTTCGGTTACTACAAGGACAAACAAGTACAACAACAAAAGTGTCAATGTTGTTATTTTGCAGCAATTATGCTGGCTATAATTTATAATCGTTTGTGGCCATTTTACCAAACTACACGTTTGCACTCGCTCGATTATCAAGGAAGAAAGTTATCATCATCATCTTTAATCGTCGACCTTCGACCAATGTAAGCTTCTTACTAAATCTTTCTTCGGTCCTTTTTAGTCGAATACAAACTACCAAACAAATAACTACAATGATAGCCAATAGCACGAGAATATTTATCTCATGAGTGAAGAAGACATTTTGGGTTTGTCTTGAACTTTTCACACTGACATTGAATAAGCTTAAAATATCAACCAAAATTGCATTAAATACCCAAAAAGGTTCAAAGTTTACATGCTACAATACATAGTTTGCATAAGAAAATAGAGTGGAAAGAAGTAGGCATACTATATATGTGTAAGATTTTATTATTACTTTTCCAATTTAATCATCGAAATTTATTGTAATGGAGTCTTTTATTTACAGGGTCCGCCATCTAACATTTTTTTTGAACTAGTGGTTATTTCGAGTGTGGCAACACTGATGTCACATCTGATTGTACAGAAAGTTAGTTTTATCCTTCCGCTGAACGAAAATGGTTGTGTATACGATTGAGGAACGCGTTACGATCGATCTTGTGCGCACTGTTTTCGGAGACCGAATTATCAGCCGAAATTCTGATGTTGTTTGGCCGTCTCGGAGCTGTGATTTGACACCGTTGGATTATTATTTGTGGGGCGCCGTCAAAGACAAGTGTTATGTGGACAAGCCAGCGACAATTCAAGCTTTGAAGGACAACATTCGCGTAGCCATTGCCAAAATACGGCCGCAAACAATCGGAAATGTCCTCAAAAATTGGGTTGACCGAATGGCGTACTGCAAGGCCAGCCGAGGCAGCCATTTGAACGAACTTATATTCCATAAGTAACCGGAAGGATTGTACTTTAATATGAAAAAATAAATTTGATGATCGGATGAACCGTTTTGTTTTTATTGCAAAAAAAAGTTACGTGGCGGACCCTGTATATTAAAAAAAAGGCTCCATTTTAGCCGATACAATAATGCCAGCGCCTAAACCAATCTTTCATGGCGCGCTAATAGCGCCGGAGGATATGGGTTTCAGCTTCTTCGGCAAAATCTTGTTTGATAACATCGATCGACTCAAAACGCCTTCTCCGAAGAGGCAATTTTAGTTTTAAGAACAGGAAAATATCACAGGGAGCCAAATCTGGCGAATATGGTTGTTGCTTGATGGTATTTATTGTGTTTTTGGCTTTGTACTCCTGTAAAATCACCGCTTGATGAGATGGCGCGTTGTCGTCGTTCAGTATCAAGTTTGTCCTTCCACAATCCCGGCAGATTTCTGTGGATGCTTTCGCTTAGGCGCCCCAAAATGGATAAATACTATTCTTTATGAACCGTTTTATCATCTGGGAGAAAGTCAGCGTGAACCACACCAATTATTTTACAGAACTGCCCATCTCTCCATCATACTTCTCAAATGCTTTCAAAAATGTGCCCATGCCCATCGCCCATTTTTCCAATGGATCATATTCATCCCGATCTTAAATTCATGTATATATTTCAAATTTCATTTCTCTTGTTTAATTAATGGCTATCCCAGGAATACATACCTATAAAAAACTTTTATCTACTGGCCAACAAATTTCAATTGGGAATATGATACGTTCCTGTTTCGCGAGACAGGAACCTTTGAACTGAAGTGCATAAGGTGACACATTTTCAACTATAACAAAATCTAACTATACGATTTGAACTGCACTAAAATGCACGAATAACATCGCTACTCCTAATAAAATGCCTGAGTTTGAAAAGCTCTATAAAACACCCCATTAGCTTATAACAATACTCTCACTCCTACCACACTCCACACACATTACCCATTATTACAGCTGCAAACTGTTTCTGTTTGAACTTTTGACCACCAATTAATCAAATGAATTTAACAAATTCATTGGCAACATATGGCAAACGTTTTGTAAAATTCCAAACTGGTTATGTACACCCACAAACAATCGCATACACACACACACACACACACAGATACAATGGGTTAAAATTCTCTCACTTGGAAAATTGGCGCGAACTGATTTTCCACAAATTGAAATGAATAATTTGCTTTTAATTAGCTTTGCTTTGTAGAAAAAATACAACGACAAAAACAAAGGATATGGAATGGCAATGCCACGAATCGTGCATAGTTCGGTTTTTCCAAATTGTTTGTATATAAATAATTGTATTCAATTAGAAACATTTGACGCTAGAAAATCTGAAAATCTCGAAATGTGTGTAACGAATTTTGAAACTTAATTTTGAACAATTTGTTTGCATAAGCATGGATGGAATATGGTATGTGTTTGCATATATGATACATTATAAAATGTTTTAAGTTGAGTATTTCGAAGGGTGGGTATTACGCAAACGGCCTTGACACTGAATACTTTTTTTTTTTTAATTATTTTGTAGAAATGTCTCAGTTTATATATTGGGTACAGAATTTAAAAATTTGATTTTAAGCTTACAACGACCGAGACAAATTTTGGGGTCTAAGGGACAGCTATTTAGTAAGAGCGAGAACTAAACCATTGGTGAGAATGGAGAGTTGTTTCAGAGAGCTCTGCAGAATCTAAGTTTTTATCTCTTATAGTCTCCAAGAAAATCGGTTTCTCACGCAGACGTACGTAGCTATTTTGATACAGCTTTAATGAAGAGTATACTCGGGAATCTTGGGAACTCCTTGAATTTTAAAAATAGGAGTAGAGGGGATTGGGATAAAAAAGTGTGATTCGGGATAAGTGGATCATCTCTAGTCCTTAATGTAATTTAAGAAAAATCAGGATAATTTCAAGAAATTGCTTTGAAGTTATTATGCAGTATTGTTATATCAAGAACAATATGTATACCATGGCTTTACAGAGGTCACAAAAAAACCTCATCTAGGCGTTTTAATCTTATTATAAACATTAAAATTTTTATGCGCTTGTCAAACTCAATTTTGATGATTTTATGTTGCGTTAAATGATTCTAAGTGAACAATTTTCAGTTTATTGACGTCAATTTGAAAAGACAACAACAACAACGACAATAATAACAACAGCAATTACAACAAACATCACACAAAAACACAAATACAAAAAAGAAAAACCACCAAACAAATGCAAACAGCCGGTGACATTGAAACCGAATGAAAAACTTCTACCATACAAAAATACTTCAGATACATTTGCATCTATGAGATACATTTGAATGCTGCTGCTGCTAATTTAAACATCAAGTGTGAAAAGGGTTGCTAAAGTATTTCGGTATGTCTGTCTGTCTGACTTTTGAATGTTTTTAATAGCCACTTTCATTCTTGTTTATAACAAACTTTAAAAATAATCACAAAAATAATGAGCATAATTAAGCAAAGTAGCAGTGAGCAGTGAGCAGCACGAGTTAAACGAAGGGGATGCTTGTGTGTAGGGCGCTAAGCAGAGCGATGTGTTTTATGTGTCACTTGAAATTAAATTTCTACTAAACGTTTGATGCATGCCACTGTAACTGAGTTCTTGACAACGCCAACATCTCCCCTCCTCCCCACATTTTGTAGTTGAAGTGTGGCAGCAGCTATCAATTTCTTTGACTGCGAAAATTTACGCTTACAAATTAAAATGTTCCGTTTTTATTGTTAATCCAAAAAATAATTCAAATATTTCTTGGATCGTTTGCGCTGTGTCTGACTGTCTGTCCGTGATATACTCGTGCATAGAAAGTGTGGCTGTGAGTATATTTTGGAGGCAATATGTTTGCTTATATTCCTTGCATTGCGCGCTGTCATCATGAATTGCCAAAGTGTAGCAGCAAGCGCCATTGCAAGGGGTTAAGACTTTTACACTAATCTTTTGACTTTATGGTTTGCCACAGCTTCCTAACGCTGTGTTGCCCTTTTTGCTTTCTGTATTACACTGAAAATGTTTACTTTATGCTGCTGGCTGACTGACTGGCTGCAAGGTGGTCACAGCTGTTGCCACGCGGCATAGTTTACAAATATTTCACATTTTTGCTTTAACTTTTGTTGACTTGTTTGTTTGCTTGAAATTGATTTCCGATTTGTTGCAAACATCGACAATATGTTGCAGCTCTATATAGCACACTATTAAAAGTCGACACTCTGATTATAAATATTATTTATATTTTCTTATAGAGCATTAAAACTGTATCACATAGCTTCGAATGAGCAGCACATCCGTTCTTTTGAAGTTGCCAAAAATTGGGTTTATTTGTGGATCGTCTCAGAAGACAAATCATTTTTAAGATGAGGAACTCATATGTTGCCAGAACGGGGAAAAAGTTTAATGGCCAGCGATGGACCATACTTTAAAGAATAAAAGGTAACACTTATTTTCACATTTCTTTAAATTTCAAAAAAAAAAAAAAAAAATGGTTTGACACCTTTGTACATCCTATATGGCCTCTTACTTCCCAAAAATATATTTTACTTGCTATTTATATTGTAATAAGCCAGGAGGTGGCTAGGCTCACTAAGGCATATCTAGATAGACTGGACAACCATGTCAACCCTCTGGCCATTAACCTGCTGGATAACAGTACAACAACTCGGCGACTGAAGAGGTTACACCCCCTGGATTTGCCACACACATAAACTTTTAAATCCTCCATCACTCCCCCACCCCTTTTAAACCACAATAACAACTCTCAAGTCATGGAATACTTTATAGAAAGTCAATGTTATGCAGTAAAATTCGCTGATAGTCCCCATAGGGACTGATTGCAAATAAAAAACACAGCATTAAAAAAAAAAAAAATTATATTACTGTATAAATTTTAAGTCACAATTCCTTTCCGGAACAAAATTGGAAAAAAATTGGTTCAAATTTCGAAATAAACTCTAAAAAACCTAAAAATTTGTCTAGGATTCATCTAATTTAGTTAGTATCACCCATTTTAAACATTTGGCTGAAGTCTATATTTCAGTTTTAAGGCCCTATTTGGCCCAAACTTAAAATTTAGAAAATCTATTCCTTCTTAGTACTCAACTACATGTGAACTATGGTGGACTACAGCTGTGGTGAATATTTCAAAACCAGAGCTATGGTTGAAGAAAAAGTTGAATAAAAGAAAAAAATGCTCAGGCCCTGACAGTTTTTTTAGAAGTTAATTGTAATGTTTACCGGTGTAGTTCTGACAAAGTGGTAAGGTGCTTGTTTTCAGTAATCTCTTAAATACCATCAATGATGATACTGAATGAATCTCCTAAGCCTTCGAGAACAACACATGTGAAGTATTTGAAGGGTGCTAAAACTTTGCTAATATTGTATTCTGCCAATTTAATAATATATTTTTCGGCTTAATATTTTTATACCCGTTACACAAAGTGTAAACGGGTATATTCAGTTTGTCCGAAAGTTTGCAACGCATTGAAGGAGACATCGGAGACCCCATAAAGTATATATATTATTGATCAGCTCGATGAGACGAATCGATTTAGCCATGTCCGTCTGTCTGTCCGTCTGTCTGTCTGTCTGTCCGTCTGTTGCGATGGCTGTTACTCGGAAAGTTTTAAAGATATTGACCTGAAATTTTAAACTTAAGCTTTTGTGCTTCTAGTTACTTTGTATACCAGAACCAAGGTGCCACGCCCATTTTTAGATATAGCCCCACAAATACACTTACCAATTTTTCGACTTTTTGTATGAAAATAGTTAGTATTTATAAATGCTTTTACTACAATATAGGGTAAAAATACTTCTAATGGCATCCAATATCAAAAGAATGTTGCCACGCCCATTTTCAGATATAGCCCCCATACAAACTTACCACTTTTTTCGATTTTTTGTATGAAAATACGTATTATTTATGAATATATTTAATCCAAATAGGGTAAGAACACTTGTTATGTCATCCAATGTCAAATCTAAGGCGCCACGCCCATTTTTATGTATAGCCTCCATACAAACTTACCGCCCATTTTCGAGTTTTTATATGAAAACATTTACTATTTCAAAATGAATTCAATTAAATTTGGTAAAATCAATTCCAATGTCCACCTAAGTGAACACTTTCGATATGGTAAGGATCGGGCAAGTATAACATAAAGCCTCCATACAAATTTGACCAAATTCATCGTGAAATTTAATCTAAGCACCTGGTGAACATATAAACTATAAAAAGTGTTGTGTAACGGTATTTCAGCTTCGGTTCCACCGAAGTTAACGTTTTTTCTTGTTTTTTATGATTTTGCATTTTTTTCCATGAGGTGTAATGCAAGTCATTCTTGCAATATCGCAGACACAGAATGCTACCGTCAGGCGTTAACACTGATTGAGCTTAAATTAAACGCATTTTAGTATTCTCCACCCACGAAATGGTGCGGCAACATTTGTTGTTGCAACTGCTTCGTTTGCTGTTGTTGTTGTTGTTGAAAATTAACTTTGAATTTTGTGCAGTAATTGCATTTGGAGTTGAGTTTAGACTTAATGTGCAACATCAGTTCAGTTGCTCAATATATATGTATGTGATATGTTTATGAAGCGTAAAGTAATCACCATCATCATCATCAGCAGCGCCAGCATCATCGTCAAATTGCGATTTTGACAGCAGCAGAGGATACCATAAAAAGCGTTGAAAAAGCTTAAATGCCGCCGCCGCCATTGACTCGAACCAATTATTGTTGTCGTCGTCGTCATGTTGCAATTTTATTCTATTTTTTATTTTTAGTCAAATGTTGTTGTTGTTGTTGTTGATTTGCCATTCGACATTAAACTTGTCACAGTTGGCTGAAATGTTTCAATTGCAATTTTCAAATATCGTAGTCTGCAACAACTCTTTCCTAGGTTAGACAACTCAACTGAAATTTTGTTTAATGTTCCAAATCCTTAGGTCGTCTATGTGTCAGTTTATTTTTTTTTTTTTTTTTTGATAATTTCCATTGTGTTTTAGTCATTAGCAAGATTTTACTGGGATTAACTATGTTATGTGGTGATTCTTGGAGTTGGAAGCATATAAATGAAAATAAGAACGTGAAAGAAAGCTGCAGTCAATTGAAGCCCAGTTAGAAAAAGTCTAAGAACGTTTTTGTATACTGTTTTCTCAGTAGTGGTGACGTGTGCTGCATTGCAACCGACTTAAACCAATTTTTTTGACTTGATTTATTCAAATAACGATATTCCTTAGAACTTTATGAACTATTCACTGCATTTCATTTTATTCGCTTTATTTTTATTTAAAGTATTTTTTTCAAAAACTTTTTTCTCACTTTCCATCCATCCATCCGTTTTTTATATAATTCATTTAATTTGATTTTTAACATTACACTTTGAAGTTTGAGCTTATCACTCTAAAATTCCGAATTGCTCAGTCTTTTATAAAAGCTAAATATCCCACAGGTGTTGCCATTTCATTTTGCGTAGCTTGTATCCTTGAATCCTGCGCGTTTTTTTATTTTTTTTTTTTTTTGCTTTGGGTTCGTTAGTTCTGCTAATTGTGTATCTTCTTTACACTTCTGTAATTTTTTTTTTATTTTTTTTATTTTGCTATAAAAAATCCCTCAAAATTGACGAGGTTTAATTAAATTTTTTTTTCTTTCATTCTTTTTTTTTTTTTTTTTTGGTTGTGAATTCATCGTCTTTATGCTGATTAAGTGGCATTTTTCTGTTGATTTTCTAATAAGGCGACAAGTGATAGTCCAAGTGGCGTTAAAATACAAAAAAAAAAAAAAAGAATGTTAACAACTTCAAAAAGATTTTTTTCTTTTTGCGCTTAATTTGTTAATTTGCTTAAGCTGAGCGAGCGAGCGAGCGCATCTTTGACGGAAATTAAACATTTTCTGAAAAATGAGCTTTTATTGTTTTATACTGAAAGTTGGACAGAGTGTGTCGGAAAAAAAATTCCTTTCTTTTTTTTTTTTTTTGATGCAGACGCAAATTAAGTAAGTCAACAAAGCATTTGCGGATTTGCGCGACGCCTTATCTGCATAAAACGTTTCGAGAACTCATTCCGTACTAGTCTCATGGTGCTATAGATAACATCCCTTCCATTCACCAGTTAGCCAGTCATTCAGTCCGACTGTCTGTCATTTAGTGAGTTAGTCGCAGTGTTGCTGTTGTACGCGTATCAAAACATCGTTAATTTGAATTTTTTATATTTTTTTCAGAATTCTATTTGATTTGTTGCGGCAAATGTTTGAAGAAGTATTCCATGTTTTCGGAGAGAAATAATACAAGCAATATTTCAGAATATTTCGTATTCTAAAAGTTAACGAACTTGAAATAATGCATTTGAAATTTAAAATACATGAAATGTATATTTTAAATAAAAAAACAAAGGAAAAGCTAAACTTTCTTGGAACCGAAGCTTTAATACGCGTCACACGATGATTACACTAACTTTCTTAAATGAACATGGGCTACTATAAGAAATATTTTTACCATATTTGAAACAAATCGCTTCATAAATAACCCATTTTTCAAAAAAAAAAAATTTGCGTAAGATTTGTATGGGGGCTATACGCTATGGTGGTTCCACCTCAAAAATGGGTAAATTTCTAAACTTGTGTTGCTATTAGAAATGTTTTTACCACATCTGAAACAAATCGCTTCATAATTAATCCATTTTTCGTATAAAAATTCATAAATTGGCGGAAGATTTGTATGGGTCTATATGCTATGGTGGTTCCACCTCAACCATGGGTCATTTTCTAAACAAGGGTTACTGTTAGAAATGTTTTTTCCTTATTTGACATAAACCGGTGCCTAAATAAACCATTTTTCATTAAAAAAATGTAAAATTTGTATGGGGGTTATGCCTAGAAATGGCAGTGGCACTTTGAAAAGCTTAAGTTTTGACGTTCAGTTCAATATGTTTAAAAATGAGCGAATGAAATGAATACAGAAGGCCAGACAGACAGACGGACATAGCTAGATCGACACGTGTCATCGAGCTGCTCAAGAATATATATATATTTTATAGAGTCTACGACGTTACAAACTTTCTGACAAACTGAATATACCCACTCACACTATGTGTAACGAGTATAAAAAAAAATAGATCAGCCAATCGTTTTACATTTATTCACTTCAATGCAGACTTTTAATTTATTTAAATCGTATTAAACTACGCTTCCGGTGGCAATATTTATGTATTTTTTTCACTTCTTCGTCATTTTAATTAATCATATTTTTTTTTTTACCATTTGTCCAATTTGACGCCATTTGTGTTCTTATTGTTTTATTGTTTTTTTTTTTTTTTTTTTTTTTATTTTTTTATTTTCACTGTCAATAAAAATTGCATTAAGTTGAAATATTTGCGAACATCATTTCTTTACTCGATAAATTTCACGCTTAACACGCCCACAAAGCGGTCGGTCAGTCGTAGCGAGGTTTTGATCGGCTGCTAAAGTTACTTTAATATGAAATTCTCTCCATAGTCTGTCCGTCTGTCTGTCTGTCTTATAGTCCAACAACGACGACACTGGTCTGTCATACGCCGCCATAGTTGAGTCAGTATAAATCGCATTAAGTCGCGGTAGCGTAAATGCACAGCTGTGCCAATTTGTTCCAATCAACATAACAAGCGCATTAAGACCGCCTTTTGGTCAGTACTGGTTCCGCTTATACTACATACGCGTATGCTGTTTGCCAATGGTTTCTTAATTGGACAAAAGTTACAAAAAACGAGAAAAATTAATCCAAAATAAAAAGCAAAAATAAAAAAAATAAAAAAACTGTCAGAAAAACATAAATTAAAAATGGCTTAAAAAAAATCGTTTGCAAACCAAAAATGGTGTTTATTAAACGCGAAAAATGACAATCAAATGATTGTGATTTATTTTATTGATTCGACGATTTATTAAAAAAAAAAAATATTTTATTTAATACCGGAAAATTGAAAACAAATTTCAGCGAAGAAAAAAAGGCAATAAATAACAAGAAAGAACGCTGAAGTCGAAAAATTAAACAAAATTGGAATAAATTTTTATAGGGGCTATACCCATTTTGCGATAATTCAATTGGGTTGTTTACTAAATTGTAGAGTTCATAGATTACATATTACAAAGGTTTTTATTAAAAGAAAAAATTAAGTTTGTTTTGTACCAGGAACACCTTTTAAAATGAGGCTAGGGAAAAACCGTTTGTAAGTGATCACTTGACGGCTTAGGAGAGTCTAGGTTTCGAATATGGTGGCGCCATCTCTTATAGTCTCCCGGATAATCGTTTTCATACGGCAGACGTCAGAACGGACGGACAGACATAGCAATATCGACTCGCTTTTTCAAGAATATTCATATATACTTTAGGGGTCTTCTACCTGTTTCTGCCCTTTTCTCTTTGGGTACAGGTTAAAAATGTTAAAAAATATTTTATTTTATTGCAAGACAACACCAATAGTCAATATCTTAAGTATTAAATAAAAAGGGTAGGGTAGATCGAGGTTATTCAGAACACAGCTGTTTTATTTAAATTATATTTACTCGCTTAGAGAATAAGCTAGACGCCTGAAATTTAAACTGAAAATGGGTCTTGGGATCAAAAATGTAATCGGTTTCATGGTACTTTCAGTTCATTGAAAAGTGTTTATTGCATTAAGGAAGACATCATAGACACTATAAAGTATATAGATTCTTGAACAGCTAGACGAAACAAATCGATCCAACCTTGTCCATCTGTTTGTCAGTTGCAATACGTTTTATTCGGTAAGTTTTAAAGATATTGACTTGAATTTCGAAACTTTTCTTGGCTCTAGGTAGCTTATATGTAGAAGCTAAGGTGACACGCCTATTATAAGATATAGTCTCCATTGAAACTCACAGACAAGTATCGAGGCTCGGCATATAAGATTTATGGTTTTCAAATTAAAATAGCTCGAAGGTAAAATATGGATGGAATGTAACCAATTCTTATTTTAAGAACCTTGTCAAAACTTTTTAGTTTTACAGAGAAATAAAATGCTTGATTCCTTCAGTATTTGACTTTGCCGTTGATGTTGCCATCTATCCTATCTATTGTCGAAAAGATACTCTTTATACAAAATGTTACAGATATCAATTGCCAAACAGGGGCAACCAATTTTAGTTGCCTGCCTGCCTGCTAGTTTAGAAATAAGTAAAAACCTCAAACTAACTAAAGTAATTCAAGTCAAATATACAAATCGACATCATATCTCCACTAAACAAAATAGCGTAAAGTTTTTTTTTTTTTTTACAAAACGAATAAATAAATCGTTTGCTTGAAATGTGTTTGCTTACCAAAACTAATTAATTCCCCATGGGCAACACTTTTGCACTTATGGCTATGAGATCTATGCGTTGCCAACTATGTACTATGTATATCGATTGCCATAAGTTACTTTAAACTAAAAAAAAAAAAGCAAAAAAAATATAATCCAAAGACTCCTCGCAGTCTGACAAAGATCGAAAATTTGCATTTATTTCGCATTTGTGTAAAGAGTTTCCTAGTTTTTCATGTCATTGTATGAAAATATGCTGCAATGGAATTCCCAAAAGGCAAATATTATTATTTTGTTTTTCTTTTTTTTTATAAATGTTTTATAGTTTTTTACAACAATGTTAAATTTCAAGTTTCTTGGAAAACATGTTACACAAAAAACATCGATGATGCTACTGTGGAGCATGTTGTTGTGGAGGTACAAACATGATCAAATACAGGTGTTCGATAATAATTTTTCAAGCGCGCGCGTTCAAAAATGTTTTTTACAATTCAATGAACAACATTTTTTTGGAGACAAAAAGAGTTTAAAGCAGCACGCCCAGCAGAAATCAACCCAGCCCGATAGTCGCCTTAAACAATAAGCTCTGAACTGTGAGGTCTGTCTGTCTGTCCAAACGCTCTAGTTTTGCTTAAGTTACGAGTAAATATGCAAAGTCCGAGCATTCCTACTGTTCACTGACTTGACTTAACTTTGCTTTGCTTTGCAAATGCACCCCCGTCACACTTCATTGCATTGCCCCGTTCATTCGTTCGTTCGGTCAGACAATGTCGAAAGATTCTTTATAAGCGCTATAAGAAGCACACGACCCGATCCGACTCGACCGACCGCTCGCTTGCTCTCTGCAGCAAGTCAAAGACAATCAAAATATTTGCATATTACCAATTTTATATGCAAATTCGTTCAATGTCGTCGCTGCATGCCAAAAGCTTTGGGATGCCGTGAAATGCTCAGCTTCAATTCGGATTTCTTTGCTTTGCTTGCTTCCTTGCTTGCTTTGCTTTGGCGGCAACGCAACAATTCTTCTTGTGTTGTACTCGACTTGGACTGGACTAAACTTCTACTTGGAATCACAATGGCCTGCTCAATAGTGTCACAATCGCACGTGAAAGTGCAATGGACCTTGTGCGGAGTTATTGCGGCGTGTATTGAAGTAAATATAGAGAGTTGTTCATACTTTTACAAAGGTGGTCCCGACTAAATAAATAAAAAAAAAAAACGAAATCTTTGGCTTAAAACGAAAAGAAGAAGGAAAAAAAATATGTTTAAAATGTTATTAACAAGAATTCTTTCTCTTTTAAGAAATATTTTAAGCTAATAAAATGTAAAAAGCATTTACATTTTGTCAAAGACTTTGCAGTGAACTTGCAGCGTATATTGCAGCTGTTCATATATTAAATGCGAGAGTAATCTCTGAAGTAGCTAACTCAACTGAGAAAATTGCTTTAAAATTTAATACACTATGCCTCTACAATTTTTCTGCCTTTAATTCTTTAGTAATAGATTTTCTTAAGATCGTCTAAAAGTTCCTCAGTTATGAACACTTCATTCGATTCAAATAGAAGAGAGTATTTAAAAAGTTCTATGGAGCAATTTTAATAAATTGAGAATCAGAAAGATATGTTATTTTAAACTAAATTAAGAATAGGAGCAATGGTCCACTGATTTTCTAGTGAACTGTGGAAGAAACTTTTTTAACGATTAATCTACCCAGTGAACGGCTGTCTAGGAATACTGACGCCTCTGGTAAAAAAACCTTGGATTGAATTTATTAGTCGAAAATGCTATAGTGATCTTATATACTTCTGAGGTTAAATAGTATATTTAATTTAAACATATTTTGAATTAATTCACATAGATTTTATTGAATTGTGCACTCAGTTGCTCTTTTTTTGGCTCAGCTTCTGGAAGAGGCTTGGCAGCCTTGACTTTGTTCAGCAAGACAACAGCAACAACGACAGCTATTAAATTAAATAAAAGTATATAATATATTAGTATAAAAATATAAAATAGAAGAATAAAAAAATCAAGTAAACTATTTAATTTTTAGTTACCAAAAATCAAAAAAATATTTTGCATTTTTGTGTACAATCAACAATATTGAGCAAACAATCGAAACTATTTTATTAGTTTATTTTCGAATGACATGGAATAGTAGATTAAATGCAACTTAACAAAATTAGTTATTAATGGTGTAAAATATTTAAATTTATTATTTTATGCTAATTAAATTATTCACTTACATAAGCAACAAAGCTATTACGGTATTCACAATATGTTGCAAACTTCCTCAAATGCACTATCCAAACGAAAGCGTTAAACAGCTGATAGTGTAAAGTTGCACAAGGTGTGCTCAGAATGCCTATTGTGCAATCTTATTGCAACGAAACCATGAAAGAATTGTTGAGAACTCCCTTGAACTTGTGCCAAGACAAGAAACGACAAAAGTTTTGTTCGCCTTAAAAAGAACTTCACGCCAAAAATCGTTGATAAAATCCATGGAATGAAATCATGAAAAAGCTATACACTCGCCGACACATGTTTAGCAAGGACCAATCGAGGCAGTGGAATTCTATGATTTAAAGATAGTCAAGATTGGGCTGTAGGCCAACAAGGTTAAAGTGCTAGTTTATTGTCACTCCCCAGTATAACATATTTCACATCGATTACCTTGATAAGGTAAAACTCTGAATATTATTCAGAACTGTAGTAAAGAAAATAAATGCTTCTTCATTAAGATAATGCATAGGTGCACTCATGTGCAGTCTCCTAGATCAAATTATATAAAACGGACTTCGAACTGCCACCCCGTTTCTATTTTGCTTCGAACTTTAAACTTTTCTTAACTAGGGATATGAGACCCATTTGAATGTACGAGAAGAATAATTATAGTTCGAAACTTAGAAGAGTTACGAAGTTGCATTATTCACCAAAACTTTAGCTAAATCATTGAGGTACAATCATTTTAAAGAAAGTTCTAAGTTTCTTCTTTCAAAAACTGGTTACAAAATAAAATTTGGTTCGTAGTTGACTGAGTTATAGACCCAAAAATGAAGAAAAAAAAAAAAAAAAAAAAAGTGGAATATCAGTTTTTTTTATCATAAATATAGATTTCGGGGGTGTCAAGCAAATTCCATGTATGCAGTTTGGTTTAACTTAACAAGACTTATAAGTTTTACCATTATTATACAATTATATAATATAATACAATCGTGTTTAGAAAAAAACGTTTTTCAAAAAACATTTAAACAGTTCGGAAAAATATTTATTAAAAAAAAATAACCAAAATTACTGACAATGTTTTAAAAATGTTGCATTCGAATTTTATGCAAATCAATGAAACTGTGCAACACATTTGTCTAACAAATGATATTCAAGAAACTGTTCCAGCTGCGCCCAAATGGTTTTCTATAGTTTGAAAAAAAAAAAACCTAAAACATAAAAATCGCAAACCACATTCAAGAATGTATATATTCCTTTAAAGGGGGTGCTAATCGGCAAATTTACAACTAGATACGCTCTAAAAAATCGTAAATGGGCCAGAAAACAAAACGACCGCACAAAACGACTATGCATAAAGCGTTGCGCCGGAATAAAACTACACGTATACGTATTCACTTTAACTATATAATTTTCAACTGTTACAAACGTACAACTCTCATCCCTTACGACAAATATATTCTTACAGCTAGATACAGCGGATGTTATTTTCGTTACGGAAAACATTTGAAAAATGTACTTTTCTGGCGGGCAAAAGTAAAGGAGTAAAGAGAGAGACTTGTAGGCAGGCTGGGTAACGTAACGAAAGGATATAAATATATATAAAGAGATAGTGTTAGTTACGAAAAATTACACTTTGTGATATTTTGTCCTGACAAAGTTGTCGTCATCGTCGTTGTCGTGGTTTATGTGCGAAACGAACGAAACGAAAAACAACGAAAAATAAAAACGCATAAAAATAGAACTCGATTAGAAGAAGAAGGAGTAGTGCTTTGTGTGCCGCCATTTAGAGCTTAGTTTAAAGCAATTTCGAAAAGATAAACGTACTTTTTTCCTTTTTATTTTATTTATTTTTTTTTGTAGCTGTATGAAGTGTTGAAAATGTGCCAAAAAAAAATGCGGTCAAGCAAACGGAAAAAAAAGGTTCTAGATACATTTTTAGCTGCATGATTTTTCACAAAAAGATTTGTTTAAACATTTTTTAGATAAAACTTAAAAATTGTCGCGAAAGGCAGGGATTTTCTAAACACGTGGCGTGTTGGCATATACGGAAAAATTCGCTTTATTGGATTTACAATTTTAAGCATATGTGACATATCAGCGAACAAATTGAACGAACGCGTATAGTGCGACATTCCCAAATCTTTTGCACACTTTCTTGTACAGCAAAGCTGCAAGGAATCTCAGAAACTCAGCATGTCTGCGTGTATTGATTTTTTTTTGGTTTTATATATTTCTTTTTTTTTTTGTATCAGACTTATAACACCTTCTCAGCTAAATGATCTACTTCTGACGATCTTCGTAAGCAGCGAACGAAAAAGTAGTTAAAATCAAGACATCTCAAATGAGTTGAAGTTGACAAGAACTGCTTTTTTTTTTGCTGGAAAATGTCAACTTTATTAAATGAAATTATAAATTGGAATGTTTCTTCTGGCGGCGAAGACGTTTCAATACGAACGAACGAACAGCAGCAGCAGCAGTGCAAGAAGTGACTTCAAAGCTAAAATCAAGCGCACCGCGTGCAAAATTCCAGACTCACACATCATTACTAGCGTTCAAAAAAAAAAAAAAAAAACTTAAAGAAGCAAAAGAAGAAGTTGCAGCCTGTTCCATAAAGGACTAAAAAGTCAATAAAAAACTTTAAAAAATATTATTTGGTATGTCTGCACATGCTTCGAACCATTACAATTACTGAATCAAAGGATCAGCGAGTTCAAAAAAAAAAAAAAAAAGAAGAATAAAAAAAAAACAGCATTTTTAAGAACACCAATAATCGAAGAAGAAGTTTGCCGATAGAGCCAATATCCATCCAACCAACCATGCATCCATCCATCCAAACATTCGGCAACATCTTCGTTGTCATTTAGAATTATGATGAAGTTTTGATGTTGTCATAAAAAAATTTAATTGAAATACCAAAAATGGTCTGGAAAAATAAGAAATAAAGTTGTGTCGATGTAGTTGATGAAGACGTCAAAGTGTCTGCAGACGCATTGCTCTAAACTTTAAAGTCTATCCCGGCAGAAGATGCATTCAGAGTCGTCAGTAGCAATTGCTTAAAATTGCTTTAATGTGTTTATTTTGGGGCACATTAGGAATTTATTATTGAGCGATTTTGTGCAAAATGGGTTTTTATTGAGTTGCCCGAATACAGAACAGAACAGAAGTCTCATCAAACGCGATCATCGTTGAAGATGTCAAATGGAAACCACTTAGGCGCAACTTTCGCAAAATCAACTCAAACTCAACGAAAATGATAAAAAAAAAATAAGAAGATACAATTTTATTTCGATATAACCGAAGTCTTATTACACTTCAAAGGTGTAGATGCTTTCACTTGAACGACCAGGAAAGTGCTTAACATGACAAAAATTCTTAAATGGGGCAACAAACTGCATTTTCTCCAGATTAAGACCAAAAATTGATCTAATTTTTTTCTTATTTTGATTATTTTTCTTCATTTTAAGTCACAAATTTTTTAATTGTATCCAAAACTAAACTTAAAGTATGATTTCCCATATGTGCCGTAGATTCTGCATCAACACTAATATTCGTGAAGTGTTGAACGGTGTCACAAATTTTTTCAATAAAATTCATAAAAATATTTCTTTTTGTAGTTGTATCAGCTTCAAATGTCGTTACTAAACGCTCGGTTGTGCTAACTGTTTCAGCATTTGTGGTTTTATTTTGATAAATTTCCTCAACGTTTTCATTGATTGAACATAAATTTGGATATTCCGGATTGGTACCAGTTAAACATTTACTTGCAGCCTCTTTACCGCTTGCATAAACTTTTCGTCCATATTTAATGCCGTAACCATAGTTACAGGTCATATACTGACGTAACCAGCCATTTTGTTTTGAATGCAATATGGCACAACCGATGGTGTTATAGTGATCTTGAACTAATTGTATAAAATTAGCAAAACTCTTTCTGGAAAAAATAAAGATTTTGTAGTTATAGTTCAGGAAAAACATAAAATATTAATAATAGTTTACCTAGAAACAGAAACGGTTGATTTTAATCTTTTTATCGAATCCATTGTGGCTTCATTGTACTCATTAAACCATAATTCAATATGTTGTTTTATAAGATTGTTTACACCCGGAAATGCAACTTCTTTTAAACCTTTGTAGACCGTTGTTTGTCCAACTTTTTTATATTTTACTGTATTTCGACACTTGCTGTGTTTAGTAGAACATGTTCGTACATGCAATCCCGCAAGATATGCCAGCTCATTGTCCCACATTATTGTTGACATACGCGTTGCGGGCTTAAAACCTTTAAGGTTGCCCCCTGCTACTTGATTACGTAGTTCGTTAATTTTTGTTAATATTTTGTCAATGTTTTCCTTTTTTAGTGTTAAGATATGTGCATCCTTAAAACATTTTTTGCCATATGCCTATAAAATTGTTATATATAAAAAAATAAATGAAATTATCTTTCAAAATTTTCCAGACTTACTCCATCATTTTCGCAGGCAACATGTTTAGCTTGCTTTATGGTGCACAATTCAGGCAGACAATAATCTTTAGCTATTTCCATTGTTTGTATAGAGAATGAGTTTTTTAAGTAAAACAATATCACTATTAAATTTAACCAAAACATGCTCTCTTCATTTATTGTTTCAGCATTAAAATATTTATTATTATTTTTTTTTTTTTAAAGTTAATTGCAATTTACAATGGTAAAATAGACTATTATACGCCACATTAACATAGAAAATTCGAATGGCATGCTACTGTCGAATAAGACCAAGCATAAGATACCCTGTTGCAAAAAATACTTAAGTTCAGCTAAAATAATAACTCACCATACAAAAGCTTCTTAATTCCTATATTTCTCTTTGTTCTTACTTAATCTTTAAAAAATACGCCGGATAGTGGAATATGTATATAATTCCACGCTGATGCAAAGCTGGGCTCGTTAAAAGTAATGGAATAGCAAATAATGAAGCTACATTTATACAAGGTGGTGCTATGCGCTCGTTCGCTCTTTTTTTGCATCGTACCAAAGTCATTCATATTGAGAGACGAAAAAGGAAAGCAAACAGAAGCAAATAAAATTTATATGTCCTCATCTCCTTCGCACTTGCAAGACTATATAATAAAAAATAGGAAAATTCTTTTTACTCATTCACTCTCATACGCTTGCTTTATAAGGTACCAATGTTTCGTTTGTCATCACCATACCGAAATTTTAAAATGTTACAAAATTGTTAAACAAACTGATAAACTGATCATTTCGCAAGTGTGTGTATGGTATAAAAACAGGCAACAGACGACTAAATGATATTGGCGGCACCAAAAAAATAAATAAATAAAAAACACGCACTCGATTTGGGACAAGAGAAAGAGGAAAAAGATGTCATTATGCTACAACTATATTATAGTCTTTCACTTGTGCAAAAAAAATGTTAAAAGTCGTTGTCCCAAAGCAAACGCAGCATTTATCGAGGTGACAAAAGCAACCAAACCACTTTACACAAACTCCTTGGGAGCCTCAACACTAACCGACTAACTGACTACTTGAAGTATCACTGACTATCAACGAGTATAAACTGTGTAGACGAGTGTGTGCTGTGGTGTGATGTCGTGTATCTGTGTAAGACGGCAGCAATTTTCACGCGCAGCGCACAGCAAGTGGTCCAGAAAACAAGTCCGAGAGTCCGAGGTGCGTTTGCAGACTCCTGTCCTCCACATAGCTGAGTAGTTGTTGTATAGAAGATTACTGCTGATTGTAGTTCATCTTCATGAAAACAGTGCAAATCAAATTTCGGACAATAATTTCAATTACTCTAAGCAGATGAAAAATGCCGCAAATTCCAGAGCATAATAGCTTCTACTGACTTCGTAAAGTAGAACACGCAGCACGAGCGCCACATATGAGTAAGTAATCATAATCTTTTTGTAATAACACACACACACACACACATGACATACTAGTACATACTTGGTATGGGGCAAAAGGTAACATTATAAGTCACATTAATAACCGCAAATGCAACCAAAATTAATATAATAATTCATTGTAATGTAATAATTTAGCATGTTAGGTACGCATGGCAGCAAGTGGTGACTTTTTTGGGTTTGCATGATTCAAAAAGAAAATACCAGCGTGCAAATACTGCGTTTAAGAGTGTAATAAGCATATTTGCAAAAAAAAAAAAATAAGGACATAAACTTAACAAGGACAACAACACGACTGGGCGCAGCACGCTAAGAAAGGCGGAAGGCGCGCGTCGTATTTATTAATTTTATGTGACTTTTTTACTTACTGCAAAAGGCAAATGTATGTAGTAGCTATGGATGGGGTTGCATTTGGAATAGTCGAAGTAGGCGTAATTTTCTTGTGTTTATATATTTGCTTATTATTCGAGAGTAATCGTTAAAGTATTTTTAATCTGGTAGCGTAGTAGCATTTATTATTTGCAAGGATAAACCATAAATACGATCTACTTTAAATAGTAAAAAGTGACGCTAAAATATGCTGTTTTAAGTCCAAAGAGTTCTATATGATGACCCAATAATCTGCATAAAATTTCAAGATAATCATCATCCTGAATTAATTTGAAATCAGTTTAGAGAAATTTTAAATTTCTAAAATCGCTTCCTAAACTGGACTCTTGAAAAGTGTTGGAGTATCTGGGTTCCAAAAAATTTGATTGTAAACGGTTTCCAGTCCTGCTATATAAGTATTTTTCGGAATGGTTTTAAATTATCCCACAAACCAAATGAATAGGGCACTTAAAAAAGTATCTTCTTGGGCGAAAGCCTCCGGTCTTGGAGTAAATCCAAATAGAACTGAACTTATTTTGTTCAGTTTGATGTAAATCTTAAATTTGGTAACAAATCTTCTCAGGAATGACAACTGTGAATCAATGCTGATGAAAGCTGATACAACACTCAACACCGGTAAACAGGCAAAAGGCTGTAGATGGCACGGTTAACCTACCATTAAAAAAACCTGGTAGGTATGGACCCTCAATAGCTGCCTTTATACCTAAGTACTGCAAAATATGGAGCATTTCTACTGTAAAGAACCTCGTTATTACGAAATCTCAAAAAAACTTTACTAAAGGTACGACGTTCACAACAACCTGACTGAAGTATATATTCATCATATATTCGGACGCATTTAAAGTCAAAAAAAAAAGCGTTGTCGGAGTGTGTCCACTTCCGGATCTGGGATCTAATATATCTTTCAGGTTCTCCGGCCACTTCAGAAGTTATAGCCATAAATGTAGCGATAAATTTTCTCAGATTCTCAGAACTTTTAATATACTAGAACATGTTTTTCTGTTCTTCAATAGTCAAGCGGCTTTAAGGTCCCGGATTCTCACATCAACAAATCAAAATCCATTACTAATTGTGAATGTCGAGTGCAAATGCTTTGCAGTTACTCTCAATATTGCTGCGCTCAGGCACCCAAATTAGGTGGATACTGATGTGTAGATCGATCTTGAAAGATTCGATACATGGGGACGTTATTCTTATATGATCTATCGGTATTATCACGATCAATGGAAAAGTTGTCCGATATGTGAAGGCGACAAAATTAAGGCTCGAGGTATCTGAGCTGTTTTGCATTGCAATGGGCCTTATTGGCCCAACTTGGCACGCCTAACCCAACCTAAACAACTTCTACTGGTCTTCTACCAAATTGTTAACCATGATGTTGAAAAATTACAATATTTTAAGTGTTCCCCTCGTTGTGTTTTTATACCGTTACACATATTGGGAACGGGTATATTCAGTTTGATACAAGTTTGTAACGCATTAAGGAGGCATCGGAGACCCCATAAACTGCATATATTCTTGATCAGCTCGATGAGACGAATCGATCTAGCCTGTTCAAATTTTGTCAGAAAAATTATGGTCCGTTTATGCGATCTTTTCGATGAAGATATAAAGATATTGGGCTGAAATTTTAAACTTAAGCTTTTCTGGCAACGACTAGGTTAAGTTCGAAAATGAGGGCCACGCCCATTTTTAGGTATAGCCCCCATACAAACTTTCGTTTTTTGCGACTTTTTTTTTAAATAGTAATTATTTATGAATGTACACGCTCCTACTTGGGTAAATTTTTTGTCATCCAGGGTCAAAACCAAGAGACACGCTCATGTAACGGGTATTTCAGCTTAGTGTTCCACCGAAGTTAACGTTTTTCCTTTTTTTTTTCTACTTTCAACTTTTATGTTCACACATTGTCAAATCAGTTTTTAAGTCTTTTAAGCTTGATAAATGTTTGCAAAATATTGCAAAATGCGCGGAAGTGTAAAAGAAGTAGAAAAAAGGCAAAGTAACTAGTTAAAAGAGTGTGTCAGTATTGAAATAATACAATAAAAATCAAAAAGAAACGAAACGAAAAGCAAAAGAAAAACTCAACACAAAGTTTAACGTGGCGTATGACAAACATTTCGAAACGAAGTAAATCAGCCTGTGCCGCATTCGCATGTCACAAACAATTTAAAATGCAATTTTTACATGACGATTTATTTGTTGTTGTTTGATGTAGCTGCTACTCTTGTCGTTGTCGACGTTGTTGTTGTTGTTGTGTATTGTATTTTATCAGATCAAAGTCCGAGATATATATATACAACTGCATACTTCTATATCGAAGGACGTCGAAGTGAACAAACGATTGGCAGACAGATTGTATTCCAAAGTATCAAAGATTTTGCATAGACAGTTTCAATGGCCACAATGACAAGGCCACAGCCACAGCCAGAGCAGTAGCAGTAGCAGCTGAGGGCAGTTACACTTGTCGTCCATTTTCATGTTATTTGTGGAAAGTACACTTTTAGCTGTCTGACCGTCTGTCCGTCTGTCTATCTCTCGAGCATTGAGACTATTGAAATGCTTAAAAGTAAAATTCAAGAGTAAAACTACAAATCGCAGCTATAAATCTACGCGCTATCGAACAAACATATCGATGTGTCGCAAAACGCAGCATCCATTCCCATTTCGAACCATCCGAACCAACGAAACTTAGCTTCTCATTCTCGAAAATCATTACAAATTGTTCACCTGCCTTTTATGTGTATCTGTATCTGCGCGTATCTGAGTTAACGTTTACGTTTCAGCAGCATCTTTTAAAACTCAATTTGCGCTAATAAATCGCCGAAAATATTTTGACAGCTTATGATGCGCGTTTTGCTCGCATAAATCTTTCCATTCTTGGTCAACGTAGGACATTGTCTGTATTTTTTTTATTAATATTTTTTTATTCACCGTTTCAATTTCGATTTCAAGAGAAGCGATACTTTGTCGACTGCCGCATTGAGATACATTTATGTACTTTATGTATCTTTGTATCTCGGCAAAAGTATTCGTCATTATTTGTTCATTTTTAACGTTTAACATTCCGTTAAGCGAGCGAGTGAACAACGCTGGATGTGCGGACTTCAATTTAAGTGTATAAGTATACCCTTCACTTGAAGAGTATTAATATTTTTATGATACTTGTAGCACACATTAGCTGACTCGTGGCCTGAGGTCAGGCATAGGTATTAGTTTGCTGCATACGAATCCGTACTTAGAATTATTCCTTCCCCCAGAGTTTTAGATATTCTAAACCAAAGATGTAAAAGACACAATTTTTCAAGTTCAAAGGTTAATATCTCGAAGTATTTTGACACTCTGATACCGAATTTTAATTTAGAATATCTCGAAAATCGTGGCTAATGGAGCACAAATTCTGAAGCTGGATTTACTATTTTGTCTAATTTGTTCTGACTGTGCTATTTTCCATTTTTAGAATACTGATTTACTTTTTAAATCGTAAAACGAAAATTTTTGACCGTTTTCAAATCGGTTGCATTTAACCGATAAATGTACTTGCTCTTTTCGATAACCGATACTCAAACGTATAACCGATAGTCAAGTAACAACCAAAATGAAGAGTATTCAAGTAACTCCTAACCCAAAGCAAAAAGTTTCTCATAGTATCATTTTATATTTCTTTGCTTAAGTTGAATTGTATTCAATTCAATTTTCGTTGTCAACGTTGTCGCAACTGCCTCTAAAATCCATTTAGTTAGTCTCAACGTAGTCATTGTCGTTGTCATCGTCGTCGTCGGTTTGTCTGTCAGTGGCAGTTGTTTTGCCTTGGTTTGGTTTGGTTGACGATATACTATGAACGCGTTGCACTGCTCTAATCGTTTTTGGCTGCAGCATGTACGAAATTTACTTTAAAAGCTTCCGTTAAATCATTTCATCCAAAATAAGCGATATTATTAACACACATAACGCAATCGCATTTATAAAAAAAAAACTATAAAACTTAAATTATCGTTTATTATACCAAAAATTTTTTTTATTACAAACTCCTCTCTTTTAAAACTAATAAAAAAAATTAATTATAAGAGTACCTGGGCAAACCTTAACTTTTATAACAATTCCGCTACGTTCTCATAACACGAATATGATATCGTTTCGAAATCGGCTCTAAATTACTTTTTAAATGCAAGTGAAATTTAGAACACAACCGATTAATAATTTGACAATAAAATATTGATATGTAACTAGCGGATATCCGGGTTGTTTTTATTGTTCTTGACTGCCGCTCTCTCAGTCAATTTTCTGTTTCACATCTGATGTTCATTTGCAATTGCGCTCTTTTTGGTGTTTTTGAACTTTGTTTTTTGATTTTAAAATTTTTTTGGTTGCCCATTAGATATTAGGTATAGATCATAAAAAAGCACTAAAAAATACCGGTGCCATTGTCATTTCATGTATATTTGCGAAAATCGACTTCATGAATGTGTCTAATGTATTGTTTTAGTGTTCTAGAATCATCATTACAATATTGTCTTTCAAATGAAACCAGTTTGGAACTCATCGGTTGTATGGTTTTAAAGTCCATAGCGGACATAGATGCATTTTTACTATTTTTATCAATTTAAGCTTAAAGTGTTTGACAAAATTCATAAGATTAGCATCCAAATGATAAATAGAAGCTGCAACGTAACTGCAGCCTTGTAAAATGCTCATAAACATTTATTAAATTTAATATGCCAAGTGTAGTATGAACGTACGAAATCCCCATTTGATGCAATACAACTAATGGCAATTCATGGCAAAGACAAGCCGCGTTGTATATTTCCCAGCTATGTTTTCAATCATGCTTAAGCTCATCGCCATAGATATAAGTTTAAAAAAAAAAAAACAACGAAAAACTTACGATGAGATGCGCAGCGGCAGATAAGTTGTTAAAATTAGCATAGAAACATGTATGAAGGCAAAACGAACCCAAAACTCAATACCCAACCCAAAACCCAAGCAAAAGGCAATACGATCCGCAAACTTTATGAATAAAACATTTTCGAACTGCGCGATGAGGAAGGGGAAACACTTGGAGTTGCAGGAAATAACGTGAGACAGTAGCAACTGCAACTACAACTGTTTTACAAGCTTGCAACGCTCCTGATCGCACTTCACTTCTGGACTTCTGGACTAAATATAATAAACATTTTTTTTTTTTTTTTTTGTGTTAGTTGTTGTGTGTATATTTGTCTGCGCTGATGTTCTGTTCCAGGAAACAATTCAGCAGCTTTAAAGCTGCAGTTGCTTTTGAGATGAGGAGTCACTGTTCTGGATTAAAAAAGTAGAGCTGGGCGCGCCGCCATCAGTGTTCATGCGCTTCATGTGCATCTTAGTGTAGGTCTTAGTGTAGTGTGGCGGTTTATTAAAATGACAATAAATCAGTGAAGCAAGCAGCAGCAGATTCAGCCATTGAATGAGGGCGCTGGAGTTGCATTTTCTTTAACTTTTTTATTGAATTTTTCGTTCAAAACTTCATCACGTATTTTTTGTGCTCCACTTCCGTTTGGTTTATGATATCAATGAGATTTTTTTTTTTTAGAATGCATCTACAATACATTTTTATTTATGATGAAGTTAAACTTTTGTTGTGACCCACAGCTTGCAGCGCCAGTTTTAATCTTCCAAAAAGATTACTTTTTCGTCAAATAAGGAAATGAGTTTTCTTTTTTCGTTTTATTAAATTGCATATTTTTGTTGCAGTAAAAAAACAAAAAAAGTTATACAGCCTGATTTTCTCTCCATTTTTATTTTATTTGCACATTTACCCGCAGCCTGTGGCGCTTAAGCGATGCGCATTTAATGTCTACCTTTCGCCTTCGTACAGTTGATACAATTTTTTTTCTACGTAAAACTTAATCGATTTTGTGTTAAGTTGTGCAACTTTGCTGCGCAGACGTATCTAAATTGATTTAAGTTGCAACTTGTAACTTTGAAGTTGAAATAGAAATTGTAAATGATATTTTGACACCTTTTCCTTCTTTGCTTTTCCAATTTAAGTTTGAGGCGCATAAAGCTTAAATGAAGCGCGAAAATAGTTTCCGTCTGTGGAAAAAATCATTTTCATGTATATTTTATTTTTATTATTATTTTTTTAGATAATATAATTCTTAATATTCCATTCGGTTCTTAAGCTCTATCAAAACAAATTTTAAAAAGGAAAATGACAAATTTATGAAAATTTTAAAATTTAGTTTACAATTTATATGTATATAAAGACTTACGCATGATAATATTGTTTTATAGAAGGCTATTTTCTGTAGTAGATGTTCTCAATATTCTAACGTTTAACGTAAGAACGATTGGTTCTTGCTTTAAAAAAATTTGGTTCTTGATATAAGAACTATTAGTGTTCGATACAAAAATGATTGGTTCTTGATATAAGAACGATTGGTTGTTAATACAAGGTCTGTGTTTTTCTAAACTACGACGAGTGGCTTGATATGTGATTCAAGAACGATTGGTTCTTGATACAAGCTCAATCAGTACTTCATAAAAGAACAATTGGTACTTGATACAAGAACGAATGACTCTTGATACAAGAACTACTGTTCTTGATACAAAAATGACTGATTCTTAATACAATAAAGAATGATTGATTCTTGATACAAGAACGATTGATTCTTGATACAAGATATTGGTTTTAATACAAGAAATATTGGTTCCTGATACAAGATGAGTTGTTCTTGATATATTAAGAATTGTTCTTGATACAAAAGTGATAGTTCTTTTACGACAAACAATTGATTCTTGATACAAGGGCTTTGTTTTTTTTTTACAAGAACGGTTGGAAATGGTTTTTGATTCAAGAACAATAGATTCTTGATACAAGAACTATTGGATTTAGAGATAATATGAGTTGTTCTTGAGACAGAAAATTATTTTTTTTTGATACACGAAATTATGTTCTTGATACAAGAACATTGGTTTCTTGATACAAGAAGAAATTAAACATTAAATTTGCACCAGAAGGCACTCGAAGCGTTTTTTTTTTTTTTCACGTCGAAAAGATAGTGCCCATATGCTCACTGTTCATTTGAAATAACATTAAAAAACAAGTTATTTCTTTAGACGCTTCCATTAAGCTTTGGATGAAGTATGACACAACTTGTAAGATGCTAAAGGATTTATAAAAGCAAAAAAAAAAAAAACAATATTATAAATTTAGCTCTTAAGTTAAAATACCTTTAAAAATTACTGAATTGCATTATAATACACGAGTTGGTTTTCCGGTACTTGTTAGACAAAGGCTAGGATATGCACATTTTCCTTACATTCTCGTAACCACTTTAATTTTATTCAAATCAAAATTTTTAATTGATTAAAATTTCATTTGGTCTGCAGAGGCACAACAACAAAAACTGAAATATAATTACAATAACAAAATAAAACATTTGTTCACTTTAAATAAAATTGAAATTAAAACCATTTGCATTTATGCATGTAGTATCTGCTTGTACATACATACTCATGTATGTATGTAATACAAAAGCAAACAATACAATACAAACCAAAACCACACATATCGACTGATTCGATCACATACTATATAGTATGTATATATTTATGTATGTATGACTATGAAAAATCAATCAAGCTGAAAAATATGCGCTTTTGTACTGAAAATTTTCGTTATTTAATGGCAAACATTGAGCAAACACAATCAAAAACAACAACAACAAATCGAATCGTTTCATATCGCTGCGCATTTATGCGTAGCATTTACTCACTTCCGTTGAAAAACTGAAAATGTTTATTAAAAATTTTCACTTTTACATAAATCGTGTCGACGACAGATAGACAGATCCGATCTGATCTGTGAGCCAAACAGCTGTGCCTTTTTAACGCACAGACACACCCAGAAAATTTCCCCTGTTCCCTGTTTGTTATATACAAAAATTTAATAATGCGCACTCACTCGCACAGTAAACGATTTCTCTTTCATAACTTTTGATTGGTTCTCATTGAACGGAACCGGTTTTTAGTTTGCTGCTTGCAGCACCAATGCATACAGTCAGCCATTTTCATAGCATGCCATCGCATTTCCTTACTCACTCTCACTCACACTTATGCACTTTCGAGTCGTTTATGTACTTTGCTTTGAGTTTCTTTGTAATTTTTTTATGTACTTTCATTCGAGTCTAGTAAATGATTTGGTAGTTTTTAGTTGCATAGCACCTCCGCATGCTCTCTTTATCTACACAAAATGTTAGTGATGCTCTCATCCAATGTGCTGCTGCGAAATACTTTCAGATTTCTTAGAATTGTGCTTGTGTGTGTGTGTGTGTGTGTGTAAATTATTCTTTAGTTTTTTTTTTTCGTGCAATTGCTTTGATTGCTTCAAGTGAACTGCTGCTTTTAGCCAACTTGACTTTCTTTTTTTTCAGTTAGTTATATTTGTGTATGTATTTGTGTATAAACATGTATAGAGAAAACATACACAGATATTTAGAAAATTAACATTTTGGCAGCAGGCAAAGGTTAATTCAGAATTGCACGATACTATTTGCTTGTTAAGACAGTTATTTTGCTCAAATAGTTTTCAATTTTGCTACATAGTAACGAGCTATATGAGCTATAACTAAAAGAGTTTTTATGTATGTAAAAAAAAAAAAAAAATTAATCGACATTAACTTATAATATTTACCACAAACCTAGACCCTAAGTTTCGGAATCAACTATAACATATTTCAAGTTTAAAGAATTAACCATTGGAAAGACCGTTCTAAGACAGATGTAGCTTTTAGGTCAATTCAAACTAGAGATGGGCGTCGGGAACGGGAATCTCTGCTCGGGGTCCCGCTTACTTTTAATTATAAAAACCCAAATATTTGTTTGATTTATTAATCAAAAAGCTTAAAACTTAACAGTGCAGTGTTATAATATATAAAAATTTTTAGTTTCGTACTTCGTACCCAGTGGGACCCAAGGGTTTCAGCAGGATTTACGTCCCGACGCACATTTCTGAATTAAACCATGGTACAGTATTGAGATTTCTAAGGAGAGTTTGCTATTATTCCTATTGACTAAAATTACTAAATGGATTTTTGAATGGAAACATGAGACAAAATTTGTAGTGTGCTCTTCTCAAACCACTGACTCAACACAGAAGCGAGTTTTCGGTACTAAATGGAACCGGAAGAAAGTAAAAAAAATATACGAACGTTATTAGGCTATTAGCTAAGTTATTATGCAAAAAAATTTCTTAGTCCTAGAGTTATTAAATATGGGGTTGCATATATTAATTTGTACTATCTAATCCTGGTTGACGTAATGTTTTGGTGTAAAAGATCGCTTGTAGCTGAAAGAAATACCGGCAAATTTTAATACTGCCGACATCCTTTGAGTATAAGGTAAAAGAAAGAAAAACTTATTCTCATTTTAACTTTTATAAATATATTTCAAAAATATTCATTCGCGAATATCATTAACACTTTATAAACTACAGGCTAAAGTCTAAATTACGTATTTAACAAATTATTTACAATAAATATATAAATTGGATCAAAAAGTCAATTTTCTATATATTAGAAACCATTTTTACAAAAGTTTTCCTATCTTAATACACTTCACACATCATGAAAAAATAGTTAACTAACAGGTCGTAGCTACTAGCTTACATGTTGCTTGGTAGCAATTTTACTATTTAACTAGGGAATTTGCTTGTAACTAGTGCACTACTAGCCTTGGTATTTAGGAGCAGAACCAGTTAGTGATAATGCAAATACTTTTATTTTTTTTTTGTTGTTCCCCTCCCAGCCTTATTGAAAGCATTTATGGATCCGATCAGATTAATCTATATATTAGAAAAAAAAAACAAATCCGAAGGGACTTATGAATAGCTAGTTCATTTTAACATAGCTAGCTGGACTAAGATATGTTTGCAATCACAGACAAACTAAACATATGTGAAGCATATTAAAACTTCGGTTATACCAAAGTTCAGTTTACGTCTTTCATTTTTCTTTTTAAATCTTTTGGTATCCACTTAGTGATTACGCAAAGATTCATTGATAACCTTTAAAATATCTATCTGCAAATCAGTGAATACCACTGGTGAAAGATTAGCGCGACGTATTTTCATTGCGATTGCTTTAAAAAATGCACCCACTTCATCGTCATCAGCAGCTACTGCTGCCAATGCAGCAGTTGAAGTGTATGATGCTGCATGTGCACTGATATTGTGACTGTGACTTGTACTTGGCGTTGCATTCAAATTGTTGCTGTTATTGCAGTTATTATAATGATTCCCCGTTGGTGTCGTTTGCACAGAGTGCGATGTGGTCGAAGAAGTTGGCGTTTGTGATTGCTGAAATTCGGTATCCGTTTGCTGCGGCTGCTGTTTCTGGCGCTGCGTGCTGCTGTTGTAGTGTCATCTGGCTTTGTGGTTCATCTAATAAATTGTTATGATTTTGATTTGTAATATTTAATGTTTGACTTAACGCATTGACTATTGCAGCATTACTTGTGCTGCCGCCCGTTACCATTCTTAAAGAAAGAAATTCAGACTGTTCGTCATTCGTTTTGGGGCTATGTGCGCTTGTCGAGGAGTTTACATTATATTCAGTATATGGCAATTTGTTATTTTTTAGCTCAGCTTGTTGTTGCTCCTCCTGTGTTTGTTGTTGCTGTTCTTGTTCGTCGCACTCTTCATCTTCCATATCTTCTTCTTCATCATCGTCTACATCGTCAGCAATGTTTGGTTCATTGCCACCATCGCCGTTTATATAGTTTTCAATATCCATTTCATCATAGCCTGTTGTTACGCATTGTAACGCTTCATTGGCATTTTCATGTTCCATATTTTGTAATTGACTTTCGTGTGTCTGTAAATGTGGTCCCGTCAATGTGGGCAGTGAACTTAATGTCAACTTTTGTTGCTGCTGCTGTTGCGGTGAGCTAAGCGGTGAATTATGTACAATCGCTTCATCCATATCCGTGTCAGTTTCTGTCTTTGGCATTTGCAATAGATTTATGGCGTCAGTGTCACTAAAATGAGTTGCGTTTAGTAAGACAAAACTATAAAAAAATTTTCAAAAATAATATTTTACCAATTTTTTTGCTTTATAAACTTTTGTAAGAAGCTCAGTGCATCGTAATGTTTCCAGCGTGGTGCCGATTCTAGATTAACGCGCAATCTTAAACGTTTGTGTTCGCGTATGTATTGGTCCCGTAACGCTTTCCACTTTTGGCGACATTGTTTTACT
Source organism: Leucophenga varia (assembly GCA_018903435.1). Lineage (NCBI taxonomy): Eukaryota > Metazoa > Arthropoda > Insecta > Diptera > Drosophilidae > Leucophenga > Leucophenga varia. The sequence goes on from JAEIFJ010001866.1 coordinate 369,744, forward strand.
GAAAAAAGAAAAAAATAAATTTAAAAATTCATCGTAATCTTGAAGCGTTCTACTTACCCGGCTTCTTAAGCTTGCGCGCTATTTCATCCCAAACCTCCAACTTTAGCTTGACATTACGATAATTCTGACTGCTACTGTTGTACAGTATGTCATCTTGTTGTATTAATGCAATCAATTCCTTTTCAAAGTAACTTTCGATATTTAGAAATGTGTGTATAGGATCCTCATCCTCTTCGTCATTATTTTGTTGTAATTGTGGTTGTTGTTGCTGCTGCTGCTGTAGCTGTCCCGTAACACAATCCACAAAAGCATGATATAAAGCATCATTATCAGCCAAAGAAGTCGTTGTTTGCTGTTGATCATTGCGTGACGCACATATTACATTTCCGTTGTTGGTATTTGTGGCGCTCAGATAATTCCAATTTCCATCCTGCTGCATAACATTATTAATCTGTTCCGTCATTAATGTTGGCATTAGACGCACTGAATCATTTGACGACGTAGTTGTTGTTGTTGTGTTGACAGCATTTGCATAATTGCTCTGCAGCAAATTCGATTCAATCTTAATGCTAGCGGCAAGTGAAGCATTTGGGATTATTTGTGTAGTTATTGTTGCCCGTTATTGGCGTAACGTTTGTATTTAAGCAACGCGAACGATAGCTAAAGGCAATTTTGTTTTTATTATTTTAAAAAGTAAGTTATGAAATTATGTATATATGCTTACTGTCTGGCTAGTGCATACGGGCGTAAGAAGTCAAGCACCTTGAAGTATTTCCATTTAACACTTGTGTTCGCATTCAATTTGGAGCGTTTCAATTCACGGCAATATTGATCGCGTAACGCTTTCCATTTGGCTTTGCATTGTGTTTCTGTTGATGATGGAAGCAGCAGTTTAATAGTAAATTAATGCAAACAAAATTATATTTACTTACCAGTCCAACCCACGTGATCCGCAATTTCCAACCATTTGGCATCCTTACATGCTGTGCTGCGATAGTGTTCATGTTTTGGATTGAAGAGCGCTTGCTCTTGTGATACTAATGAAATTAATATCATCTCCTTGGGTATGGCGACAATGTCATCAGGTATTTGTCCATCATCCAGGTCGTCAATGTCGTCGAGACTCGTTGCCATTTGTTGTGCATTTGGCGCCGCCACTGTTGTTTGCTGCACATTCATGTGTTGTTGTCGTTGCTGTTCCTGCAACTGCGCCACTGTAGCGCCAATGGTGAGTGTATCCATTAAACACTTTGTTTTTTTCTATTATTATTTTACAGAAATAAATTTCGCATTTTGCTCTACAATTTGTTTTATTTTTGTTTCTATGTAAGACGTCAACAAACAGCTGATCCACTACAAAATTACAACAACAAGATAACGTTCGATAACGTCATCGGTCCGCGTTTTTGGTCTGCTACAGGGTGATCGGTGCAAGACACAGTGTGTGCTTTAGGAGTGCTGCCACACATACGCTTGTGACTTGCAAAATGAGGAAGAAAAAGCAGCAACTTTTTGCGCGCTATTTCGTTGATTTTTTCGTTATTTTTTTAATTTCCGTAATCCAATTAGTTAATTGCATTTAACATTTGCTGCAGCAGCAATCGAAACATCATAAGTTACTCAAATATTTGCTGCAACAGTTCACATTTGGACTTGGTGCGTGCATATTCCGTCGGAAAAAAATCTTATAAGATTTTAATTTCGGAAAATAAAAATATTTTAAATTAAACTATTAAAAATGCCTAAAGTTGATCCAGATACACAGCGTCTCTACGATGAGATTAACAATTTAATTCAGAAATTTAAGGTTTATTTAATTAAATTCAATTATGTTTTGCTAATTAAATTAACGATTCCTCCATATCTACGCAGGATGATCAAAAGGCCAAAGCTGATTGCACACTCGGCGAGAAATGCGGCGATATGGGCGATGTGCCCAAATGTCGGTTTTCTTCAAAGAAAATTCTAAAGGGACACATTAATAAGGTTAATTCGGTTCACTTTGCTGGAGATTCACGTTATTGCGTCACTGGTTCACTCGATGGCAAACTTATCATTTGGGATACATGGACTGCAAATAAGGTACAAATTATACCGTTACGTTCTGCTTGGGTAATGACTGTGGCATTTTCACCATCTGGAAATTTTGTTGCTTGTGGCGGCATGGATAATGCATGCACTGTCTATGATGTGAACAATCGCGATGCATCCGGAGTGGCCAAAATGGTACGTGAGTTAGTCGGCTATGAGGGTTTCTTGAGCTCTTGTCGTTTTCTGGATGATACGCATCTTATCACTGGCTCTGGAGACATGAAAATGTAAGAAAATCGTGCAACTTTATTAATCGAAACATTTAATTGTTTTCGTTCTGTACAACACAGTTGTCATTGGGATCTGGAGAAGGGTGTAAAAACTATGGATTTTAATGGACATGCTGGTGATATAGCTGGTCTATCGCTTTCACCCGATATGAAGACTTATATAACTGGTTCCGTCGATAAGACGGCAAAATTATGGGATATACGAGAGCAAGGACATAAGCAAATGTTCTTTGGACACGACATGGATGTGTCCTCTGTTGCTGTGCGTGTTATATAGACAAACAAATATATAATTATTTATATTAAAACTATTCTCTCATTCTATGCAGTATCATCCAAGTGGTTTTGGTTTTGCTTCATGCTCTGAGGATCAGACTGCACGGATGTATGATTTACGTTCAGATCAACAAATTGGACTCTATGAGCCGCCACAAAAGAACACTGGTTTCACTTCTTGTGGTGTGTATTTGCATTTCGATTTTTGTTTTCAGTTTGTATTTAATTATTTTTTGCGTTGTTATCCCATTTACCATAACAGCATTATCGACCAGTGGACGTTATATATTGTGCGCAGGTATCGAGGGTAATATACATACATGGGATACAATGAAAGAAAAGCATACGGGTACGTATTCTATTCTATTTTTATATTTGTAAATCAATAATTTTGTGTTTTGTAATTGGTGAATAAGTTTTATGGTTTCTTTCTTTTTATACTTTGTTACATTTTACCTTTCGATATGCATGCAGGCATGCTGTCTGGACACGAGAATCGCATTACTTGCATCAGCTTGTGTCCCAATGGCATGTGTATGGCCTCAACCAGTTGGGATCAGCAAGTTCGCATGTGGCTATAATTTTATATGCCTTTATTCTAATCGCGCTTTTGTTCAATAATTAAATTAATTGCATTGTTAAAAATATAGTAAAATAATCTACTAAAATTTTTTAGTTACTAACATATTAGAGAGAGAGATTCTTGTTGTTCTAATATTTTTGAGAATAAAAAACAAAAAAAATTTTTTTTTATTAAAATTAAAAAAAAAAATAATTTTTCACATTAATTTTAATTTTTTTATTTTGCAATTAATACTAACAATTTGAAATCGAACGAATTTACTCAAATCATAAATCGCAAAACTTAGTTTACCTTACACCACAAAAAAAGAAAAAGGAAAACATGGTTTTATAATTTTTTATTGTTTTTTATATTTTTCTTATAAAAAATCTTATAAAATTAAGATATTTCTGCTGCTGCTTTTTTGGCGATTTTTGAGAGAAATATTTGATAGCACAGAAATAGGAAATAGTTGGAAAGGGGAAGAAAGCAGCAAAGAGTTTAAAAGAAAATATCATCACTTATTTATCAAAAGAAAAACTATACAAAAACAAAACAAAAACAAGATTGATAGCATAGAAAATAAAAATAAAGAATAGTTTGAAATAAAGAAAAAAAATGAACAGAAATAAAAATTATAGTGTAGAATATTTTCTTAAGGAGAATAGAGCTACATAAATACATAACATTTTAGAGGAAGCATAAAGAAGAAGAAGAAGATTCAACAATAAAGTATTATGAGTATTTTTTCACTTTTCTTTCGATAAAAATGTCTTCAGATTTTTAATTTTAAAGTTTATCAGACTCTCGGTGGAACTACGATTGGTTCTGTACGTTCTTGTGTGCTGTTGTATTAAAGTTAAAAATTTTTGGAAAAGCTTAAAGCGCTTTACACAGTGGCTTAAACAGAGAAGCCATCGCCAGTTGGATCCAATATCCATGGATAATTATTTGGGCACTCCATGCAGGTAAAGAGACGCAGTGTCTCGCCGGGCAATTCTCTGGTGGTGAGTGGGCATGCATTGGGCAATGAGCAGTAGGGTTGACCCTTAACATCGCATTTCTCCTTCCATTCCTGGAAGTCACGCAGTGAATTCAATTCAGTTGGATTTTGCATCCACTGAATAACTTGCAAATTGGTAACGAAGAAGACATCATTGCGACCCAACATTTCTTCGATGAACTTAATCAAGTTCATCACGATATTCCTTCTTGGATTTCAACCATGAGGCGTGGAAGTGGAGACCGAGTGGTGCACGGTTGCTATTGTAGTGACGATTGAAATTGTGACGCAACAGACGTGCGAATTGATCACCACTGGCAACGTTTGAGCAAGAATCAACCATATGACAACCAGGCAATGACTCATCAAAGGTTGGATCATCACGACGATCCAATTCATTCATGACCATTTCCCAAACAGGATGGCTACGTGATGGGCAATTGTGTGCGTTGCCATTACACTTGTGTGGCATGCGGAAGTATAGCGTATACGGCCAGATGGGCACGCGTCCCAGCGAAGCAGTGATCGAGGCATCATAGACAAAGAATTGATCAGCCATCATTTCGAATTGTTTGTTACCACCGACACGCAAATAAGGTGCACGCATGCCAATAATTGAACCATCCGTAATATTAGCGAAACGTTCGACAATCAAACGTGAACCAGCCATCTCAGCTAACCAATCATCGTAGCTACCGCCTGACCAGTAGTTGGGATCATCTTTGTGTGTTAGCGAGAAAACGGAGATCTCATGACCACGTCTATGCAGATCCTGTACAGCGGAGTAGTTGGTATATTTGTGCGAAACGAAGAAGGTGCCCTTAATTGAGCAACCGTTTGGATTCTGACGCTGTCCATTGAAGATATCCTCATAAAGATCAATATTATCAACATTGACAGCACCATTGAATGTAATGGTGATCATCTGTGGCACTTGTTGTGGTTCAATGCCACCAGGAATGCGTGTACCATCGGCAGAACAGAAACAATCAGGCAATGTACATTGTGTAGGATCGCATTCGGGTGCACGATTTGGATCCTCATCGACAGCTGTACAAAAAAAAAAAAAAGTGATTTCAAAAGGACAATTTATTTTTTTCGTATAACTTACAGCAAGCATTCTCATCGGATTCATCCTTGCAGTCAGGTTTGCCATTACAGAAAACTTCTTTATCGAGACATTCACCATCGCCGCAAGAGAGTTTACCCTCGGGACAGATGGGCTCATCAGTCTTGAGTATGGGTTTCACCTTACGTGGTTCTAGTAAAAAAATTTATTTTGATTTATTAGTTTCAAATAAAAAATGGAAGAACTCGAAGCGTGCAGATTAGTTTACATAAATTAGTGAAAAAAGATGAAAACGGAAATTGCAAAAAAAAAAAAAAAATTGTTAGCAACACCAATAACCAAAGTTCCAATTTGATATGTCTAGCTGCTTTGCGACTTTTACATTTTTTTTATTAAATTTAAACTTTAATTTTTTTATTTATTTATTTCTTTTTTTTTTTTTTTTAATGAGGCACTTACTCTCTTTCTCATCGCAGTTAGTTACTTTAGCCTTCCAGTCACAGGTCTGTTTAATAACATCAAAGGCCAAACCGGAGGGACACGTAATTTCTTTTAGACCCGATTTAGTACATCTATAGAACACATAAAGAATAATTGGCTTGTTTCAGGTCGTGTGTTATAAGACACATACACATATACTAATGTATTTATTTGTGTTGTTTTTTATTTTGAGTGTGTAGGGTATAACAAAAAATTTAAAAAAAAAAAACAATGTAAAGTGTCTAAAACTGTTGCTGCTTCTACTCAAGTAGAACTTTGGTTGGAAGAAAATTTAGAAAGTTTAGCATGGAGGAAAGTATTTTTGTTGTTTTATAATAAAAAAAAATAATAAATTAGAATAGGGTAATAAAGATGCGTGATATGTTTGATTTTTTTTTTTGAATAATTAGTTACATTTTAGATTATAAAACTCTTTTTTTTTTTTTATTATTTTTTTTTTTTAAAGAGTAACACAAAATGATAATGCGGTGAGCACATACACACACATAAAAAATAAAGGGTGTTTCAATTAGTTGTTTTGGTATTTTGTTCTTTAAAAAAATATTAAAAAGGAGCACCCTTTATTTTCATAGCATAGACAAAGATACAGAGAGAGAGTGAGAGAGAGAGAGAGTTACATACATATAAGGAGACAACTATAGAGAACATTGGATCGAACAAGTTGATCAACCACCAAACTTACTTTCAACCTGATCACAATTTTTAACATTCGTTTTCCAATCGCACGTTTGGCGTACAATATCGAACGCCAGACCGCCGGCGCATTTGATTGGGGCCAGGCGTGTGCTACCGTTTTCACCGGCATTGTCGCATCTTTATTTTAAACGAAGAAAATTTTCGAAAAATGTTTGAAATTTTTGTTTGTGTTTTGTTTGTTTACTTAGATACTTTTTTTTTTGTTTGTTTTTGTGTGTAAAAGTTTATTTTTTTGACTTGTTTTTTTTTAGAGTTTTGTCTTACCTGTAAACTTCACGACAATCGCCTTCGGCGTCCAAACGGAAATATTCATCGGCGGGTCTATCAGCGCATACCTCTTCGACATCTACGCCTTCAAGTTTATCTTTTGCATTTTGGCTGGCAGCTATAAAAAAAAAAAAAAAATAAATTTTAGAATTTTTTTTTTGAGAGATAAATTTATTTTTGAAAATATTTACAAAGTGTGCTTCACAATTCTGTAGCTGCTTCTGACGCTTTTCTTTGTATTTAAAAATTAAAAAGAAACAACTCAAACAACTCTCATTTTCATTTTTATCTTTCTTTCTAAACACATCACTGAAAATGAAATTGAAAGGGAAACGTTTTCATTTCATTTTTCGATCACAAACTCCAAAGAGATTTGACTCTAGAAGAAACTGGTTTTGGCACTTGCCTAAAAGTCAATCCATTAAATAATAAAGTTAGGCCAGAGTAATGCAGTCTAGCCATATCAACCAGTCAACGGGTAACATTTAGCACTCTTTCGTTTTTTTTTTTTTTTTTTTGTTGTACGTTTTGGTGTCTGGTACCACTTTGCTATGCTACGGAACCAGTTTCTTTGATTAGACGACAACGATTGCATAAACTATACCGCTTGGGGGAAGTAATCGTTTTGGTTGTTTTTATTTTTATTTTCTGTTTCCGTTGTTGTTGTTGTTGTATATAATATTTGTGATTACAAAAGCCATTAATGCTAATTCGAATTGCTAATTTAATGTGTACGCTTACGGTTTTCGATAATAATCTTTATTAGTTGATTAGCCACTGCCCTGTTGCCTTAGTTATGTATTATGTGATTTTGTTATGCTATGGCCTACTTATATATGATTAGGGGTTTAGTTTATGTTGGAAATAACTCAAAGATTTTTTTTTTAAATTACGAGGTGAACACTTTATTTATGTTCAGCCTAAACATATACAGACATGTTCTCAATTTCACTTCCGATAAATTTGTGTGAAAATCAAAATAATAAACATTAATATTAAAAATTTAAAAATAGTACAATTTGTTTGTTTATCTGAAGTCACTTTTAGCTAATTTCGATTTTTATTATTTCTACTTTCTATCAAATTTTATGAAAGTGAAATTGAGAACAAGCCTGATAATCTTTAAGAAGTAGACGTTCATTGTACTTGAAAAATTTGAATTTGTAAGACAAGACTACTTATCCGGATGCATAATATTAGATACTTCAAAAAACTTTTTCCAAAAACTTTTTTAAATGTTATTTATATGCTAATAGGTGGGAGATTAGCACTTTATCCGGGTCCATTTTTTAAAATTTTTAGTAAGACTTTTTTGATTAATAAACAATTTGTAGAAGATCGGCCATAAATAGAAGAAAATAATGAGTTTTTTAACGATTATCGCACTTTATCCGAATTGATCATAATTTATCCGTTAGATAATAATGATAAAGAAATTGTTTTGGACGTTGATAAATCCATTAAATCGAATTTATTTAAAAATTTGAACACTTTTTTTAACTATATGAATTAAAAACTGAAAAAATGGTTTCAGATTGGTCGCACGGTTATGCGAAGCTTGCGTATACGGATAACGGCAATGCATGTCACGTACCCATATTTTTTTTTTTCAGTTTCCCCGAAGTCCATTATGGAAATAATTTATTTTGCTAACATACTATTTTCACTTAGTAATGTGATCTTTGCGTTTAAAAAAAAAAATTACCATTTATATTGCCGATATAAATTTAAGTATTTTGAAAGTTTACTTTACTCTTTAGGCAACGACTGCAAAAAAAAAAAATATATTGCATGCGAATAATGAGCTTTGTCTACAAAGTCGCCAGTTTCAAGTTTATTTGCGCTGTTCACTTCACAGTCTAAGTCGGCGTTTGTGGATTTCTTCTTCGGATTGACTTGCGGCTGCAATTTTTATTTACGTTCGTTTCTTATATTGTCATTATTCATTATAACAATTCAAGTCTTCAAGACATTTATCAACCTTGAATACTAATTTTATATATTTTGCTGCTGCTAATATTATGCATGAAGAAAAATCGCCAATGTACAAGACTATATATAAATATTACCATTACAAAGGTCAGCTATATGTAAAAATGGCTAAACTATAATAAACCTCATATTTAATTGAAAAAAAAATTATATATTTATTTAAAATGTAAACGTGGCACGAAAAAAGATGGACGTGCATTTCCTGCATAAAGATACTTCCGGTTTGTTTAATAAAAAAAGTTAAAAAAAAGAAGACTGCACAAAATTTTAAGCACACTTTTAAACAATAAAATTTGTATTAAAAAATTTGTATAAAATTAATTAAAAAATTAAAAAAAACACTCACCAAATGCACAGCAGAGCAAAAAAATGCTCAATAATGGCAACACACGCGCCATTTTAACTCCTCCTCGACGTCGTCTTTTTGTCTGTCCGTCCGTTACGGCAGACTTATTCTAGTTTTATTTGTTTTGAAACTGTTTTGCAAAAGAATTAATTTTTATTTTTTAAAATAAAATATTTACACAAAAAATAACACAAAGCACTAAAAAATGAACGTAATTACTTTTCTTTGTCAACAACTGCGGCGTCGACTGTTGCTGCGGCGGCTGTTCGGCTGTTGCTTAAGTTGAAGTACTTTCCCAATACACAGCCACGCTTACACTAGGTGTTGGCCACTAGGATCAAGTTCTATTTATTAAGATGTGCAGTATTTAAGCTGTGGTGAAATTCGTACAATAAATTCACCACAGCTGTTTAATGCGCACAAAGCGCATGCGTCGCAGCTAACTTTTTTGCCATGCGCTGCGCATGTGTGCGTGGAGCTTTTTTGTATTTTCAACACACACAAAAAATAAAAAAGGGGAAATCTTTGTGTTGACTGATCGTGTGGATCGTGTGTTTATTTTAGTTTTTGTTATTTTTTTTTTTTTTTATATATTTTTTTAGTTTTTTGTTCGTTTATTTCATGCAATATTCATTTCGGAAATACCAAACGGCGGTAAGGTGTGTTTGCAGCTTATTACAGATTTAAAAAACAAGAGAAAAAAATAAAAAAGATATATTAACAAAAAAAAAAAAAAAAACGAAGATTTTGCCGAGCCAAAGAAAGGTTAATTAGTTTTTGGTGTGGGTTGTTTATCTCCTTACCTGATTGCCAACAGATTTCAGCGAAGCCTGTTTCAATTTTTTATATACCCTACACACATAAATAATGTTTTTTATTTGAATTTTTAAATAATACGGGTTGAAGAATACATTGCTTATTTAAAAAAAACATTTGATGGTAGAATATAATTTTAGCTTCTTTTCGATAAGCCTTATTCACTCTGTGGTTGAAGATAGACTCGTTGTATTTAGATTATATTTTAGTGTTTTGGGCTCGAAAACACCGGCACTTGAGCCTTCAGTAAACCTATTTAAATGTATATGGTTCCACATCTGGGTCACTGCTTCTACAATCTTTAAAATCAAGGACATACAAACTGTAGCATTGTAAATGCCAGGAAAGTGTTTGATAATGCTGGAGTTAGCAAAATCAAGCAGTGGAGTTACCTTGATGGTAAGAAACATAATGTTTCTGTAAAAAATTAAAGAAGGGGTAGACCAATAGTATCCTCCAAGCAAAGGCATGCCAACTTGTTGCACTGTCGATTCACAACTGATTGCTCTAAGTGAACCCGAAAAAATTGAAAATTGCTTTAAAATGAATTAAAGCCTACTATGACATATAGCTCTCATAAACAGATTGTTATTAGTTTTTCTACAAACATTTTTTTTCTGAACCTTTAAATCTAAGAATACTTTTCTTTTGCCGCACAGTTGATTTCGATCTGCTACTATATAAAATCGTAAATGGTTTTGAAATCGAAAAGTGGATAATTTATTAAATTTTAATTTTTAAATTAAATTCGTTCCACAACTTTCACTTAGTTTCTTTGTAAACTTTATTTTTTTTCGAAAATGTTAAATGTTATTATTAATTTCGGTGAAACAAACATAAAACTAGCTTAAGATCAACTTGTACAATAATCGATAGATTAATAATGTATTTTCTTGATGCAAAGTATTGATTCAAATGTATACTCCCCTGTGTATTAAGATTTAATTTTATATTTATGCTGGCAATGATGTGGCAATGATTGACAACCGTTAAAAAATAACTAATCAGCTGCTCAAACATAAACAATAAATAATCATCATCATAAACTTGGTTTGTTCGGGTAAAAGTTTTACTAAGATTAAAACAAAATTTAATTATATTTTTTTTTTACTATGAACTTTCTTTTAGTTACAATATGATGTGTGATAGTTTTTGTTGTTGTAAAAGGAACTTTTACTTTAAATGGTGTTCGGGAAATTGAGTGAAAACTATTGCAACTTCGGGCGCTGCAACCAGGCTGAACTAGTCAGCTTATTGAAACTGATCTTCTGCATCTAAGAAATGTGTGTTGAGTGTGATAACATCGCAAATAACCGGCGTGCATTTAAAATATTAAAAAATCTTTCAAGTGTGTGATCTATTTAGCGGAGCTTTAGTTCAAATTTTTTTTTCTGTGGTCCGGATTTTTATTAAATGTCAAAAGCAGCAGCAAATATAAAATATACATTATTATTATTATGATTTTTTTATTATTTTTTATTGAACATCTTACACTAATCTAGTCAGACATAAATCAAAACTCAGCTATAAATTGCGCATGCGCAGCTTGTGACCCTGAATTTGCGTATAGATTCTAGATGAATAGATTTACGTTATATAACATCATATTACGCCCATTTATATTAGTTTCATTTGATTGTCTGGTGTTGTATGTATTTTTATGCCGCAACACTTTTATTCAAAACATGCAACATGCAGTAAACATTTTTTTTTTGTCGCACTACACGCATTGAATGAAAGATTTGTGTAGGCTTTCTTTCATTATGAATTTTTGTATCTTTTTTGACTTTTGTTTTTGTTGTTTTTTTCAACACAACTTGTCGGGAATATTAATTTCATTGTGTCTTTTGCATAATAATCTCAGTTAAGTCTCATTGCTTTAATGGTCAATTCTTGTTGCTTCTCGACGTATCTCAATTTTTGTTTGGCTTATCAGATTTGTCAGTCCAACTAATTCATGCGTGAGTTTTATATGCAAGACACATACGCAGGCTAAAACAAATTCTTTATAACATGTCTAATCGGTTACTTTATCGATGTTCAACGGCGACAAAAGGTTATTAAACTTATTAAACTTTAATTTAAATACAAAAGATACAAAAAAAAAAAAAAAAAAAAAAAGAATTTAATTGCAACTAATGTAAGAGTTTATATTTCTAAAACTTTTTCTTATACGCTCTACACACCCACCCAGTTAAACTTATATAAATTTTGATCTGCAACTTGTTACAATCAAAAGTTTTGGCTTTTGAATATATTCAAAAATCAATTGGAATATGAAAATATATTCCCAATTATTGAAAGTTGTTGTTCTGAGATACATTGAATTTCCGAAGCTGTAGTTTTTGTCAGTTGAACGTTTGGCAGATATCATGGAGGCTTAAGAACTCCCTCATGTCTTTAGCGTATTCGAAGAACTAGTCTCTCTTCAATCTGGTTTTGTGTCTTGCCGCCATATTTGTACTGTTATACTTTACTAATTGCTTTTTGACAGAGATATACTCGTCCACTAGATTCCACTAGAGAATTTTGATTTCTCGGTTGAGTATATACTAAAAATTTCACCCACACGCTTATATCTCATATCTTATTGTAAGCCAGGATTTAGTTAGCTATTCTATATTCTGCAACTGCAGTTCTATTCTCAAACAATTAAAAATCGGTTTGGCCCGATCCATTTAAACATCAAAAATGGACCGATTTTTGTTCAAAACCATTTTCTTTGAAAAGCACTGATTGCTTCACGGTTTGGAGATAATTTTCAATTAGTGTTGCGGTTCGGTTCATAAACCGGTTCAATTAAGAAACTGTTTGCAACCCTGTTTTAAACCATCACTTAAGGGTTTCTCTAACATGATTGGGTATAAAATTACACCTAATTTTTATTGTATTGGTTTTGTTCGCATGTTTTTTAAATAAATTTAGTTCAAAGAGTATTAAAACTTTGTTTCTAGTAAAATTAACATTTTAGTATTTTTTTTTTATCATGCAGCAGCATTTCAACTGAAATCAATTTTTTTGTTTTTCTTTCATATTGCCACTTTTTGACAATAAACATTTAATTTTAAAAACAAGTGACTCACTTGCAGTAAAGTTGAAAAAGGTTTTGTTTTTCAGTTTTTTTTTTTTAAATTTATTTTCACAACTGAACGTTTAATCAATTAAAAAATAATTTGATCTCTCAGTTTTTTTTTTTGTCTTTTTTTCTTATTTTTCTTGTAGGTTTTTGTTTATTCGTGATTGTCTTGAAGAGTTATGCAATACGCACGAAATAACCAAAAAATGAATACCACTTCACGCGAACTCATAAAAAAAAGATACATTTAAATGTTGTTATTCAATAATCGAAGACAGCAAGCGAACATGAGTTACTGATATTGAAATTGAAAATAAAAAAATAATAAAAAGTGTAAAACAATAATTGCGGATTTAGCACTTTCGTTTCTTAAAGTTGTCGCTGAATTTGTGCCTGAGGAATTTCAATTCCTTATAATTTAATTTATACAATAAATTACAACATAATATATTAATTTAAAAGAGTAGAAATAATAATAAAAAAAAAAACTGCAAATAATTTTTAGCAATTATTTCCTGAACTTGAAAACGAGTTCTCAACTGCTTCTCGAACTGCACTCGATTATTCTTTCGTGTAGAAATCTTTGCGACTTTTTTTGTCTGTCTGCCTTGTTTGTTAGTCGAATCAACAGGCTGAGACAAGTGACGCCTCCGCTACGCTTGCGTTCTATGACTTTATTTCTTTATAAAGAATTCTTAGAAATGTTGCTCATTAAAATTGCAATTTAATTGAAACGATCAATGAGACATTGAATCGAAAAAATTTTACACATAACTATTTGCTTGTGTTGGCGTAAGTGAAGGGAGTGCTGTATATAGATATAATATTTTGTTGTTGAATGGTTTTTTTTGTAATGTTAAACAACAAAAATAGTTATTTGTTTGGTATTTCTTTGGTGCATATTTTATTGTGGGCTTAAATTTGAGTGGTATAGTAAATTTAATTCGAAGATGGATACCAAATTATGAATATTTTCGACAAATACTCTCAACGAATATATGTTATCGGAAATGCAGTTATGAACTAAGTTTTTCAAAAACAAAATTTCGATTTTTAATTGTTTATTAAATCTAAAATTGTATATTTTTGTTTTTCTTTTTCCAAATTTATTTAACGCTCATCATTAGACGATTACTGGAAAGCATTCCCCAGATGTGGACGTACATCAATCAGACCATGATCCTTATTGGTGTTGCATCATAATGTAAACTGAAATTAAACTGGAATGATTTTTTAAAAATTAATTGATTCCATGCTTGCAATGTTCTGGTGCTTTCCTGATCGTGCCTGGAGATAGCTAAGATTTTGAAGTTTATCTAGCGCCACGTCACACGGTATAGAATGAAAGAAAATATTAATAAGTTACACACACACTCACGCACATTTGTATACATGTATTTTGTTTACATTTTATATAGCGGTACACTGACGCTCTCCCATTGGCTTAGAATCAAATCTATATTCAAAACAAAAACAAAAGCACGTGTGCAATTTTTGTTTACATTTTTTATAACGGTAAATTGCAAATTTGCAAATTGCAGTGTGTGCTTTCTTTTTACTGCTTACTACACAATTCTGTTCGCCTAATACAAAAGCGTTTCGAAGATTTTGTAAAATTTTCTGAAATTACAGTGCTGTCCACAATATTGGCACAGAAATATTTTTTTTAAATTTATTTGTAAATATTTACAACAAATTGCCCTTTAATTATTAAAACTCATGAACGGAGATACCGTAGACCCCATAAAGTATATATATTCTTGATCAGCTCGACAAGAAGAGTCGATCTAGTTATGTCCGTCTGTCTGTCTGTAGTTACATGTTTCATTCGTGTAGTTTTAAAGATATTGAGATGAGATTAAAAACTTAAGCTTTTCATAGTCCTAAGCAGTTAAAGTGTTAAAACAAAAGCTCTACGCCCATTTTTAGGCATAGCCCCCATACAAATTTTTTTTTTTTTAAGGTTTTTAATATCCTTGTTATTATTCAAGATAAGACAGTCTAATCAAAGTGTGACGGGTATTTAAGCTTCGGTTCTATCGAAGTCAAAGTTTTTCCTTGATTTTTTTGGAAAAGTAAACAAATATTTAAAATCCATTTTTTTTTTTATTATAATTTGGTGGTCAAGTACGGTATCAAGTCCATGCGGTGGCATGGACATATCAAGTTCATTGGAATGAAGCACAAAATAGTTGGCTTTTATAGACTTTATTATGTGTGTTGGTGTTCATTTTTTCAATATTTTTGCTTTGAGGAACAACATCTGTCTCAGTTTTTTTTTACTTAAAATTTGCTTTTGATCTTCAGCCGCACACACTTAGCTACCAGATTTTGAAGTTTACTTAACTTGTCAAACTTTTTTTGAAAAATATGTCAAAATTAAGTGTTGCACCATTGAACATGTGCTGTGATGGCTGTTGCATGGGTGATAGAAAGGTAACTAAACATCTAAAAATAACTTCGTTTCATTTCAATCTTAATTTATGAAGAAAAACCCCATAGCAGGGGTTGGAATAAAAAATGGTTTTTGGACTGTATTTGAGCTTTGGTTGCCTTTTTTTTGCTTCTGCAACAGATGCAATTATTACTTAATCAATCTGAGATAATAAGATATAATTGATTTAAATTTTATTTATAATAAAGTATTTGCAGGGCATAAAGTGCAACATTCCTACATAATGGTTAATTTAAAAGTTGCTCTTTTCGATCAGAGATCAGTTGCAAGTCACGATTTCGATGCTGCATTCAGTTTGTTCTGTTAATTCAGTTCTTAAACAGTTAAACAATTCGTTAATCACATCAGATCACTTAAATACATAATTCATAAGTAGACAAATGCATATTGAATATTTTATATGTAAAATGTGTAAATTTTGTGATATAATCGCAGCTCCAATATATTTTTTTTGTTTTTAATTTTTAATCGACTAAACTGGTTTTTCAATTAGAGTGAAAATGAAATAAAATGATGATGATGATGCTGGCTCTGCTTGCGTTGGCTAACGGAGTTATTAAAGGTAGTAAGCCACCACCTGCCTGTTGGCTTTTTGGCCTTTTCTTTTAGGTTATAGTAAAATGCATAGTAGATGTGTTCGCTCCTATATATAATATATTTTTTTTTTTTAAATACATGAAGTGAAAACTTTTATTTAACATAATTTATGCATTTGGCTATAAGATAGCCTAAATTGTTTTTTGTTTATTTTTTCTATTTCGTGTTTGAACTTTAAGCCAAATGTTTGGTATCTATTTCTGTTTACATTTTTATGTTTATTAATATTTTAAAAGAAAAAAAAAAAAAAAAGGTTGAACATGGTTGCAGCTGTGTTTTAACCTTCGTTAAACTATTGCCTAAATTTTTTAAAAGGTCATTGTTGCAAAAAACATTTTAAAATATATTCATGAGCGTATGAAAACTTTGATACGTCCATCCTTCGATCATGCTTAAAAGTATGTCAAGTTAACTAATTGAACCCATACTAAACGAATGCGCAGCATAGAACAAAATTTATAGAAAACTTTTCAAAGAAAAGTTTTTTAATAGGAATTATAGGAATTAAAAAGTGTTACTTTTTTTTTACATATTTTTCCACTTCATGTTTCCTAAAGACATCAAGTAAAAAATATTCCAATTACTTATAAAATAAAAAAAAAAAAAAGAAAAAAAAAAGAAATAAAAAAATCAGACAAGTTCAAAAATGTTCCCGAAATATTAAGTTTAAGCAGAACTTTGTTTAATTAGTTGTGAATTATAAACATTTTTACACGAAGCATAATTATAGAAATTTAAAATGTCTTCAAAACAAACAACAACAAATGCATTGCAGTGAGACATGAATATGATTTTTAAAAATTTATGATTCATGATTGTAATTCATGAGCTAGCTTTCCGGATCGTTTAGATATAAAAAAAATTAAATAAAAATAAGAGCTGTAAGGTGGACAGATGAGTTTTCGTGGCGCACAATGAAATAATAAATAGGCGATATTAAATATTTTCAAATGAAGTTCGATAGCTCTTGATCTAAGAAAATTTTCTGTGAGCCAAAATAACCATTCTGAGCACCTTTTGTGGTAAATAAAGTTGTTTTACAAATATTTAAGCTGCTGAAAAGAAATTTGGTAAACATATTTATAACGCGTAAAGTATGATTTTTTTAGAGTTAGGGGTGAGGGGCGTGATCCCATATAATACCATACAAATCTTGAAATCTAAGCATATAGAAACGGAAAAGGTGTAATCTATTGGAAAATGGTTGATGTAAACTGATGTGCCACACCATTATCTAAAAATAACTTATTTGCTACACCCAAACAAAGCCGGGCATTGCGACATCGTGCCAAGTTTTTTTTGTTTTTATTTTTAACAATTTATTTCTTGGGGGCTTTTTTGTGGTTTGTATGTGACACACAAAAATATAAATTTTGTTTTTCTTTTTAAGTTTTGCAAAATGTCAAACAAGTTTTTTTCTGAAGAATTATTGTATTAAAAAAATTAAATATTTTAATTTTTTAATAGTTTCGATTTGGCATCAAATTCATAAATGCCAAATTAATACGTATTTCCGTATTTGATTTTGTTTCATCAATCTTTCATAATCTTGCATTGCGCAGAAATTAATAATTCAAAAATTTCTGCAAAGCAAATAAACCGAATTATTGCAATAAAACGAAAAAAAAAAAAATACAAAACAAGTTGTAATCAATTCAAGACCCTAATTTATCGGCGCCAAACCATCGAGAAAATATAAAAGAGAAATTGTATGAAACGAAACTAAAACTTTTTTTTCGACTGGGCTAAAGTGTGAAGCAAAGCAATAATAAAACTACAAAAAAAAAAGAAAAAGAAAAAATAAAATTGTTAATGAAGGAAATAAAGGCGGCAGATGAGCCTGTTGTGGCACCAAGAAAAATGCATAACCAAAGACAGAAAATTGCATAATCGATACCAGACCCCAGAGACAAGAGACGCTGAGGTTTGAGTTTAATTTATGAAGACCAGTCGACAGATACACTGCAGCGTTGTAATTGTTGTTGTTGTTGTTGCAGTATAAGGCGGATATATGCTGGCTAACTTGATGTATCTGCATGCATCATGAAAATGTTGCTTAAATGTTGTTGTATGACTTTGCAAATTGTTGCTCGATAAATCGTTCAACTGATCATCTTGCTGTTTGTTTGGGTGCAGTCAATCAGGCAAAGATATTCATTTATTAGCCTTACTTTATTAGCCAACTCAGAAATGTATATCAACCTTTATATTGTTTAACAAGGTTAAAATAATCTCTTTGTGCAGTTTATGCGGGCGCTGTCGTCGCAGACAAAATGAAAACATTTTTTTTTTTTTTTTAGTGGGCCTTGATACCAGAGTTGCATGATATGTCAAATCATGTAACACATTGAGTCAAAGGAATATCGATGTAGCATGTTTTTAAATAATGATGATGTCATAATTATTTTTGCTTAATTTTTTTATCGATGGTTATCGTCATCGATTACCTAAAAATGTCGATATCAAATATCAAAAAATATCGATACTCACAAAATATCGATTGAAGCTTTATATCTAATAAAAAAAAAATTTTAAAACAAAAAAAAAAAAAAAAAAAAACAAAACAAATAGTAAAAAGAAGAATACAAAAAGCTTACCACCTCATTAAAAAGACATTAATATAGCACGTTATATCAATTAAAATTTCTTCAAAATATATATTATAAATGTATATATTAATCGAAAGCGTGAAATTGAGAATATATCGATATTTGCATGAATAGCTAAATTAAACAGCATCCAAGGCAATTTATATAATACTGAACTGCTTTTGTGCATTTATTAATTTTTTTAATTTGTTGTAATCGATATTTGAGATATTCTTTTTTTTTATGTATTTTTTATTGCTTCATTAAATCAAAAATAAATTAATTTTATACGCAAATTTGTCGAACAGCTTCAATAAACGCTCATCAGCTGTCGCATTGTTATGCAATTTGTGAACTTTAAAAGAAACAGAGTCAAACTGGAATTAGCTAAATTAAAATTGTACAAAATATTTTAAATATCAAAATAATCCTACAATTTAAAAGAAAAAAAAAAAATTTTTTAATAATTGTAAATGTCACACAGCATAAAATTTCAGCTATACAGCTACCAGTTTTAATCGCTTAGGTTAAAATGTATCTAAAAGATTGCAAAATTGAAAAATTTAAATTTAAATAAACTAAAAATTTACATGAGAATAACAAAATTGATTAAAACAAAAAATCAAATTAATGTCTCTGTTCATATTAACTGATGAACGTCTGATTTGTGAGATGTATAGCCACGATATTTGAGGATATGAGCACACACACTGACTGACAACTGACGTCAATTCAAGTCAAGTTTAAATTAGCATAACAAAAAAAAAAAAAGAAAAAAAAACTATTTGACGATTATACATATAAATAGTTATTTCCATAGAACTAGGAAGCTAGTTTAATTCAGTTCAGGTCGTACAGCGCCTCAAGCATACTCGAGAGTAACTTGAGGAACCTGTTGGCTTTTCAGTTTCATGCAAATATATACAGTTTTTTTTTTTGTTCAACTTTAACTGGTTCACTTACCAAACCCGTACCTTAGAGTGACGGCGCTGTAATACTACAACTTGTATGTATTGAAAAGTAAAAGTTTACACAATGTTTCAAGCTGCTTTTGAGTCAGTCGCTATAATTTCGATTTCGAGATACTTTTTTTTTTTTTTTTTTGCATGCAGCGAACGCACGAACGAATGAACGAACGACGAAGCCGCTTACCTTGATTGGTGATAAAACTTATTTATGCGCGTTAAAAGATATTTTATTTACGCAAAAACACCGCAAAAGTGGCAAAAAAAAAAAATAAAAAATAAATAAAAAATAAAAACAAATTTTTTAAATAGATACACACGTAGTTTCGAGGGGACTAACAAAAAAAAAATTTTTTTTAATTTAATCCGAATAGAATTAACTTTAACTTTGAGGTCTCTGTATACATTTACTATATGTACAATTGTATCAGAAGGTAAAAGTTCTATGACTCATAAGGAATTTGGAATGCATTCTCTGTTTAAAAGATCATTTTATATAGCCTCTATACAAACCTAACATCCATTTTCGAGTTTTATATTATTTTTTATAATATTAAAAGTTTGTATTTGTTCCCCTCTAATCTCTAATTTACCGAATTAATGTTAGCCCTCTCATTTTAAAAATATTTTCAGTCTGGAATTTCCCAAAAAACTACTCTATCACTTATTTGTACTAATTTTACTAATAAATTTGTATTTATAAAATCATTTTAAGCTAAAAGATACTTTTTCATAGATACTTTTGAGTATTGAGAGCAAATAAAAAACTGGTTCACATTTTTATTTATAGTTGCTGCCAAAACAAATTTAATTTGAATACAATTCATATTTTATTTTTTTTTTTTTATTCTAGTCACACCATTTTATTCATTTTTGTACAAATTAACAATAATTTCGCATATTAAAATCAAATGTATCTAAATCTGGTGCGACACTCGTATGTTCTATACGATGCCAAATACTACGACTTTTTGTTGCTAGCTGTTTGTCTGTCCGTCTGTCTCTCTGCACATATTTTTTTTTTGTACAAAGTCTAATTTTATGGTAGGCGCTTTTTTGAAACCTGTTCATTAACCAAAAAATAAAAAAATTAAAATAATTCAACGAAAAACAAGGAAAAAGTTTAACTTCGGTAGAACCTCGAAGGTTAAATACCCGTAACACTTTCATCTCAATATCTTTAAAACTGAGCAAATGAAATGTGTAACTACAGACAGACAGACGACACGGATATGGTCTAGACTCGACACGTCTCGTCGAGCTGATCAAGAATATATATATTTACTTTATAGGGTCTACGACGTCTCCTTCAATGCGTTACAAACTTTTTGACAAACTGAATATACCCGTACACACTATGTGTGGCGGGTATAAAAAAAATTTACATACTTAATGCAATTCCTACGAAAACGAAATTGAAATACGATATTTTAAGATATCTCAAATTTAATCAAAAACTTGAAATCACATTCAAATAGGAAACTGGTTAGTAAGTCAGTGGGTATTCGTTAATACCTACATATTAATAATATACTATATACTCTTATGTGTATATATAATTGATTTTTTGGCCGCAAAGATTTGAATAAAATAATTTTATGCTTTTTTGTTGTTGTTGCTGTTATTTACGATTGGGAAATTTTAAATGGTTTTTGCTTTGATGCTGCAATATGTATCTTCTTCATTAAAAATGTGTTAAATAAAAAAAAAAAAGCGCTCGTATTGGTTTGATTATTGCAGCTGGGTGCAGCTGTTTATAAAATAAAGACAAAAAAAAATTAATTATAATAATGAAATTCAATGAAATTTTATGGAACACATTTTTGATGGCTTTAAAAGCATTTAAGACTTCAAAAATCAAAGCTCGACATTTTATTTAAAAAAAAGAGAGTTTTTATTTTTGAAACTTTTGTCTAGATTTACCAGTATAGGCTTACCAAAAATTGAATCTATTTCACTACACTATACATCAGATACAAAATTGTATCTCAAAAAACTGATTTGGAATGCATGTATTTCGTTTTTTCTTAATTTAGTTAAAGTTTAGCTTTTAATTTAAACTTAAAATAATAATTATATTGGACGTATACATCAACCTTTGACATCCGAAAAAGGTTAAAGATGAAAGATGATGTCAAAAAAAAACTTGCGTTTCATTGAACGTTGACTATGCAAACATTCCAGGGAATGATCCAAAATTAGAGTCGGAATTAGATACCGTTCGAATTGAAACCGAGAGGCGCTGAGAAGCGATTTTTCAGCTGGGAACCATTGCTTGAACGGCAGAAAAGAAGTATTTTTTTTGCATCGAGTTGTGACTGGCAATAAAAAGTGGACCCATTATGACAAACCCGAGGGAAAAAAAGCGTATCTTAAGCCGGCTCGACTATCACCATCGCAGGCATAGCGTAATATTCATGGATTCAAGCTTATGTTCAATATTTGATGGGACCAGCGAGGTATGTTCTATTATGAGCTACTGAAATCGAATGAAACGATCTCAGTTGGTGCATTTGAGCCGAGCACTGAAGAAAAAATGGTCGGAAAAACGGACTCACGTTGAAAACGTATATCAAATGGTAAGTTCTACCTCACTTGTCTTGTCTATTGTGTCATGGCGTAGACGAAGTAGCGGTTCACTTTTTATGAAGATGGCAAAAATGGGATTGCCTTAAAAGACGAATCATGAGTATGTGCAAATTGCTAAAGAGAGGGAAAAAACCAGTGGCTAGCGATGAACAATACTTTGAATAATCCCTTTTGTATCCATTTTTTCTAAATTTTCAGGATTATTTCACCTGCTTTAAAATTGATCTCTGGTCACATTGGAACATGTGGTGGAAGCTATACGTATACAACTTAGTTTCAAATACAAAATAAATTTTATGTTTTTTTCTGTTTTTACGATTTTTTATTTTGATTTTTATTATTTCTTTACAATTTAAACAATTCGCTTTGCATAAAAAATAAAATTGTATAAACTTTCAAGAAAACAAATTATATTAACATTAAAAATTATCTTGTTTTTTTTTTTTTTATAAAGTACATATATAAAAATATATATTATTATTTTTAAATATACATTTACACGTACAAATAACATACTAAAAAGTAAAATTAAACAATTTTCTCAAACAATTTCTTCGTCTTTCGTAAAGTAAAGTTTTTTTTTTTGTTGTTTATTTTGTAATTTTTTTTTTATGAAAAAAAAAAAAAAATTATCGTAACACAGCAACGACTCAGTAGCGCAGAATAAAAAAACAACGACAACACAGGTCTTGAACACACCTACCTATATTATGTTCCCTAAGGCAGGTGTTGCCAACATTGTTGTCGGTTGTCTGTTGTCTGTTGCGCCGCTGTAGTCAGTCAAAGTCTTGCATATTTGGGCAGAAATTCAAATAAAATGGAGAGAAACAGAAGAAGAAAGAATAAAATAGAAATAATGGTTTGGACAGTTTGAAAGAGAATTACAACAGCGTCTTTTTTTTTTTTTTTTTCATTTTGTATTTACAAATCACTGGAATATTTTTTTTAGTTTAACTGCGCTGTTCACTCGTGTTCACTGTGCCACACCACCACAAATTGTTGTAGTTTTAGTTTAGCTTGACTTAGAAGAAACCATCGCCAGTTGGATCATTTACCCATGGGTAATTATTGGGACAACGTACGCAGGTCTGTAGATTGATAGTCTCACCGGGCACCTCCTTGGAAGTCAGCTTGCAAGTGTTAGGCACCCAACAGGCGGGTTTACCCTCAACAACGCACTTCTCCTCCATGGTTCGAAGTTCTTGACTTCGCTGACTGTGCGTGGATTTTGCATCCACTGTATAACCTGAGTCATGGTAACAAAGTAAACATCATTATGATTTGCCAAAATCTCATCAATCCAATAAAGGAAAGCATCCAAGAATTCAGGATTATTCTTCAACCAAGCAGCATGGAAGTAAAGACCCAATGGTGCACGATTTTGATCATAATGACGATCGAAATTGTGATTCAAGAAATTATAGAATTGATCACCAGTTAAAATGTTTGAGCATGAATCAACCATAGCGCAACCAGGTAAGTATTCATCATTAGCTGGATCTTCACGACGATCCAATTCATTCATAACCATTTCCCAGACAGCATGTGAACGTGTTGGACAACTCTGCAGATTACCATGGCAACGATGTGGCATACGGAAGTACATGGTATATGGCCAAAGTGGTGGATTCGACAATGGTGCCGTAATGGTCGAATCATAAAGGAAAGCTTGTTCTTCCATCATGGTAAATTGATTATTGCCACCGACACGCAAATATGGTGCACGTACGCCGACAACAGAGTTATCGGTTATATTGGAGAATTTCTCAATGATAATACGCATACCAGCCATTTCCTTAGCCCAATCATCGACGGTAGCATTCGACCAGAAACGTTCCTCATCGTTGTGCGTTATCGAGTGTACAGCGATTTCGTGTCCCTTGCGGGCAGTTTCCTGTACAGCCGAATAATTGGTATACTTATGCGAAACGAAGTAGGTAGCCTTAATGTCACAACCATTTGATTCTTGCGTCCCTTGAACATTTCCTTGTACAATTCAATATTATTATTATTGATGGCATCATCAAATGTTATGGTTATCATCATAGGCACATCCTTAGCGGGTAAATCGCCGGGTATGGAAGTACCATCTTCCGAACAGAAACAATCAGGCAAAACACAGACAGCAGGGTCACATGGTGGTGCACGATTTGGATCGTTGTCAATATCTGTAAAAAGAAAAAAAAAAACGAAAGATTATTTATAAATTAATTAATATTCTGTTTGCATTTTAACGTTTGCACATGACTAAAAAAATAAATAAATTATTGAATTGAATGAATCAAAACCAAGTTTTAACTTGCGTGCCAGAGTCGCATTGCGTCGAGTCGAGTCGAGTCGCGTCGCGTCAAAAGACGACCCACCAAACCGACACTTGAGAGTTTGTTCAACTTCGTTCGTTTGTTCGTGCGTTCGTTTGCATTGGTTTGCTAATAAAATATTTGAACGAAACGCGTCATGTAACTGTATTGACGACGATGTCAATGACCAATTGGAAAAACAATCAACGAACACAACGAACACATTCGCCGAATTCATTGGAAAAGTCAAGCAATTTGAATGTTGTAAAGTGTAAATGGAATTACGCCAAGATAGCCAGCAAAGCCAAGTGAATGGCATGGAAATGCTTTGGTACTTGTTTTTTTTTCTTTGTTCATCAATGAAGCGATACACGATCGTCGTCGTCGTCGTCGCCGTCATCGTTATTGCATTTGCAAACGAACCGGCTGAAGCCCTTTCTAAAACCAAAAATACCTCACTTGACATGCAAAACACGAGCGAATTGGCCGGCCTAAAAGTAGCGGCCGGCATTCATTAACTGTTTTACACATGTGTGTGTGTGTGTGGAATGCTTAAAAAGTATCTGCAAAACAATTATTTGTTTAAGTTTAGAGTGAAAGATCATAAAATATTTATGGTCAAAGCTTTCATTAACGTTAAAATGTAAATTATACATAATCACCTTGCACTTGGCTCTTAGTTTATGTTGAAGGATTTTTTTTTTGAATTTTGATGTTTATTTAATATTTTTAATGTTGACGCAGTTAATATATGGCAACTTTTACTTATTTATTCGACATTTCAATTAACGTTTAAATATTTGAACAAAAAAAAAGAAACATTTAAAAAGTCGACGAAAAATCAATCAACGTCTGTCATATACTGGCATATGGAAAATTTTATATTTCAGATATAACTTGAACTAAAACATCATATTTTAGGCCCAGCGATAACCGTGGTAAAAATTACAGAAAATCTTTGGGCACTCTACAAAACATTTGTTCTGAACTATCAAAATGGATAATTTCAAGCCGTAGGGTTTTTCGCTATATGAGTAATTTCTTAATGCATCAAAATATCTTCAAACGATTTTCAAATATTCCAAGGTTTGGCAAGGGGCAAAGTTTCTTTGGTTCATGGTTTATGTAAGCTTCTTCTTTTTGAAACGAATAACTTCGCTTTCGATTCTGAGGGATTATAATACCCAAGCGTATAGAGATGTCCGAACTAATCAAGTATAGATTCTATTTTTTAAGTTAACTGAAACTTATTTAACAATTTAATAGACTTAATATTTACTTTGTGTAAAGCAAATAAAGAAAAACTATTAGAAAAGTTCAAACAAAACTTTGCGATTTATTTGAATCGACTGACATTTGGGGTGGTAATTAACGAAAGCAACCCACACACACACACACGACTACCTTGCTGCAGGTTTATCGTCCCAATGCGAAAGTAAAATCTCAACACAAACGAAAAAAATTGAGGCTAAATGAGCAACGACACGCAAAGGCCAACTTAAGTGAAAAGTCGCTAGCAACGAAAAAGTAAAATGTCGACGAACTACGAAAAAAAAAAAAAAAAGAAAAATTCAATACAAAAATCATTTTCCTGCTATAATTGTCTGCATTTTGCACGACATATCGAATTGAATGTCGCACGGTTCATGTTTTTTTTTTCTTCTTCTTCTTTTCTTTAAGCCAAAAATTGCTCATTTATGGTAATTTCATGGATGGTTTGGATGGTCAAACGACACGACTAAGTAGGTTATTGTGCGAATGAATGGTTGCGTTTCATTGCTTTTGCGGATGACAACAAAATCGACCGATTTAAGTTGTTGCACTTTGCTTTCGATTGCTAAATTATGCTACACTGTGCAAAATTTTAAGTCGACTTAAGTCTACTTATTTCCACAAAAAGTAACAGACTTAATACCATTGGGAGCTGACCTTTTCTTTAAAGTGGTCTGCTCTTAGTTCCAAAATAACATTGTTTTTTTTTGTGTTTATTTTTATTTTTTTTTCCTACTTCGATGGATTTCAATAAAATTGTGCAGACATTTTGTTGTTTATTTTTTTTTTTTTATATATTATTTTTGTCTCTTGGTCGTTATATCATCGAACCGGTCTTTTTTTTGTATTTTATGCTTGATTTTTGATTTTTTTTTTGCTTGATTTCTGTTAGGTTTTTTATACATTTCAAAATTGATAAAAAATATTTTGTTAAATATTTTAAAATTGTATTTAAAATTTAAACTATTTGCTATTTAAATTCTGAAATAAATTTACTCGCAAGTTAAGATATTGCATCTCATGCAAACACCACATGAGAGCGCTGTAAATTTGCTCTAACATTTAGGCTCTCAACTTATTTGTTGTGCTCTAATGCATGGTGAAATTATAAAGGTGATGACAATCGAAGCGTTGGTACCATGCAAACCGAGTGCGAAGGAGATAGCTTACTTTTAATATTTACTTCGTTTTTTAAGTGTAAATGGAATAGAAAATTTTATGTCTTCTTTTTTGTTTTTGTTTTTTTTTTTTTTTCGTAACAATGAAATTCGATTGACGTTGGTACGCGACACGCTGAGAGAGCAATAGCGCTTAACATAACCTTGTATAATTGAATCATGCTCTAAGGCATGCTTTTTAAAGTTTATTAAAATTATTATGCGTTTTATAACTACTGAAAACCAATTTAATTTTTATTTTATTTTATTTTTGATTTAGATTTTCCACAAAATTTTCATATTGTCTCATTTTAAATCTTTTTTCACTTGGTTGATTTTGTAGTTAGCAATTTTAAAAATAAGAAGTTTAAATTTTTCTTAGTTCATTCTTGGAATATATTTCATCATTTGTGTTCATGTTTTTTTATTTTTATTGATTTTCAATTAATAAATGTTTTGCTTTATTTTTTTTTTTTTTTGTTCTACTTGACTGCATTTTCATTAATTATAATTGCTAAATGACTGAATTGACGTTGCTTCCCTGTTTATTTATTTATTTATTTTTTTTTTGTGGTGTTTGGTATTTTGCGCACTGCTACGCTTCGGCGCCTTTATTTATTTGGTTTTATTTGTATAATACATCAGGTACATCAATCTTAAAATATATTAACTGAAGCAAAGATAATTAAAGAATGGTAATTAGCTTCGATATAACTAAATCGCTAGCACTCTTCATGTGGCTGTGCAGGTTGTATGTGTTAAAACATTCTCGAAATGAAACCGTTTTGAGTAAATGAATTCCTTCGTTTCGTTTTAATTCGTAACTGATCGACTTTAGTATTCGGTGGGTTGCAAATGGGCTGAAGTAACTCACCACGTGGTGATGTAGTAAAATAGTAAAACGTTACTTTTTGTATGTGAAAGATCTTAGGTTCAATTCCCGGCAAATCCATTTTTGATTATTTTGTTTTTGCAATATTTATTTTGTTGCATTTGCTCTTTGCTTGAACGAACTTCGATTAATCGTTTCAGAGTTCGCTGTATCAACTTATTAAATTTCCAATATTATTGCTGCATGTTACAAACGCTTTATCAACATGCATATACACTTCATACTTCATACACAATGTAGTGCATAAAAATCACTTACTAAATCAATCAATTAACGCTGAATATTTTCATTCAATCCGCTCAGCTTATAACTCTTAAATCATCATGCACAGCTTTTGCGCACGCTCTAAACCATTAAATAGGTAAGTATTATTATGTATTTTTCTTTTTTTCTTTCTTTCAATTTAATTTATTATTATTTAATATTAGCTTTTGAATTGTTAACTCTTTTTTTTTACTATATTTATTATGCACTCTATTATTATTTATAAAAAAAAACAATTTCTATTCATTGTCGATTTGTTGTACAAAATGGCTTAGAGTCATTAAATCGAAATGTTTTTTTTTTTTTTTTGTTTATTTGAATTTTGGCTTTCTTCATTATAAAAGAAGAATTACGAGTACAAAATAAAACGAAGTGGGTATTACTTGACAGCGTGCTTAACAAATTATGAATAAATCATTTTTTTTTTATTTATTTCGACAGCGATTTATGTTGTTAGCGCGCATCTTAAGCGCTTTACAAAATTAAGATTTTTTCCATTGCTTAATTTTTGCAATAAATATATATTTTTTTTTTTTTTTTGCTTTATGGATTATGTAAGCTAATTTACACATGAGTTGATCAATTGATTGTGTAGATACTTTTTTTGCATTGGCCTCTTTTTTTTTTTTTTTTCTTGCTGAGTGAATGAAAGATTTAAGTCCAAGGTTAAAAATGTTGCTGCTGTCGCTAATTAATGACTTATTAAAAATATATAAAATATATATATTTTTTTTTTTTTGGCAATAAGCTAAAATTATTTATTTTTTTTTTTGTATCACTCAACGCAATCGAAATGCGTCGCAAAAGATACATCGTGTATTTTTTATCTGTTCATTCGTATCTACGAGTATGTCTGTTTGTACGCATATAAGTAAGTGAATGTTCGAAGTTATAGCGGCGGCTATGATTATGCAAACGCTTCATAAAGCCAAAGGCGACAGCATCTGCGCTCGATACGCTTTGATTTGTTTCGTATTTTTTTTAATGTAGTTTTTATTGTTTTTTTTTTTTACATTTTTTTTCTGCTTTAAGCCATGTTTGCTCTTATGTTTCGTGTCGTGTGCCTTTTGTTGTTTGACATTTGGAAATGTTTCACACTTGACATTTTATATAAATAAAAAAAAAAAAAAATTCTGCGGTGACACAATGAGCAACTTTAATGTTATTTTTTATATTGCCAATTGATTTTAATCCGAGGCGTGTCATACGATCTTTGGATTAATTTTATATGCGAATTTCATATGAGTTTAGCAATACAAAAAAAAACTCTTTTCATTTCAGTTGATTTGTCGTGTGCCTATTTGAATTGGTTGCAATAAATTTTGAAACCTGTATTTTTATTTTATAATTTGTTTTTGTATTTTTGCTTTATTTCAATATCTTTTACACACATTAATTGCGCTTAGTTGGCAACAAAAAGTGTTGCCAACCACGTTTAAAAAATAAAAACAAGAAACAAAAAATCCGAAACCGAAAATAATATGCAAAACAAGTTTTCCACAAGCAACAACAGACTGCAGCGGCAATATGCACAGTGGGACAAAAAGGTAAAATGATTTGTTTAAGAACGGAACAAATTTTATTTCGGAAGCCGAGGAGAACAGATGCCACGAATATCAAATCGATTCAATAGTCTATCCTAAAGGAAATTCTTTGATCTACAACTTCGCAGAAAATTATTAAGCCGTCAGAGCATTGGAAATATGTTGTTTTTACTCGGTTTTTTTATAGTTTTTTTATCCTAGATCAGCATCCTAGATTATTTGTTTGGTAGATATTTAACAGAATCTAAGTGATCCATTGGACTTAGGTTTATTCAAATCAAAATTTAGAGGAGTTAGAGAAATTACGATCTTCAAGAAAATTTTAACAAAATAATCGTTATAGTTTGAGAAATTCCAGTCCGTATTCCGGTTTATCAAATTACAATATTTATACCCTGTCCAAAGGGTAAAGGGTATATTAAGTTTGTGCGAATGTATGTAACAGACAGAAGGAGGCAAGTTAGACCCTATAAAGTATATATATTCTTGATCAGCATTGGAAGGGGAGTCGAACTAGCTTTGTCTGTCTGTCGTCCGTCCGTCTGTCCGTCTGTCCGTCTGTCATGCTGTCTGCCGTATGAAAACGATTATTTCGGAGACTATAAGAGGTAGAGCTTTCAAAATTGAAACTTAGACTCTCTAGGCCGTCAAGTGTGCACTTACAAACGGTTTTTCTCTAGACCCATTTTAAGGGGTACCCCCATACAAATGTACCCCAAAATTTTGGGTTTTTGCATAAAAACGTCATTGTTTTTTATTCTAGGAAGTTCAAATTAAGTAAAAATTATGTCTATGATAGTCCCAATAAAATATCCCAATATGGTTGGGACCAACAAAATTTTAGGTATAGCCCCCATACAAATTTACCCCAAAATATTGGGTTTTTACAAAAAACGTCATTGCTTTTTATTCTAGAAAATTTGAATTTAGTATAAATTATGTCTATGATAGTCCCAATGAAATAGACCAATATGGGTAGGCCCAACAAAATTTTAGGTATAAACCCAATCAAAGATATACCGATTTTTTAAGTTTTTCTATGAAAATCCAATTCAATGATGTATGGTAGTCAAATAAAACTAACTTAAGGTACATATAGATTGGGTACGTATCTTGTAGTCGAGCATCTCGACTTTTTTTTTAATTTATTTTAGTTCAATTTAAACCACTGTGCTTTAGCTTTACAGCTTAGCTATGCAACCGGCTACTGGTGTCTTTAACGATATCAAGCAACACAACCCAATGCAACAATTGTACACTTGCGAATGTGTAATGGATTTTTCAATTTTTCGTCTTCTCGGTTGTTGCCGTGGTTGTTGTTATTTCAATTTGAGTTACTTTGGCATATGAGCGGTTGAGCTAAAACCAAGTAACTCGAATCTAACTTTAATACTTTGTAATCTGGCATGTTGCGTTTTTATTACAAAAAAAAAAACAATTCCGGTTTCTGAGCTTCGAAATATTTTTTTTGTAATTTGGTCTTATTTTTTTTTTTTTCTTTTAATATTTTAGCTATTTTTAGATGTTAGCCGAAATAATATTTTTTTATATAAAAAGAATTGCAATAACTTACCGCATGTATTTTCATCGGAACCATCTGAACAATCTTTCTCGCCGTTACAGAAAAGACCACGTTCAATGCAATTACCATCACCGCAAGCCAAGAAACCATCCTGACAGAGTGGCTCATCGGTATGCAACAAAGGCTTAACACGACGTTCCTTATTCTTTGATTTACAATTCTTTACCGATTCTTTCCAGTCGCATGTTTGCTTTTCAATATCGAAATACAGACCAGCGGGACAGCGAATAGCTTGCAGACCCTAAAATAGTGATTTTCAAAGTTTAATACAAGAAACATTTAAGTTGAGTTTCTTAATACGAAAACTTACCGATGATGTACACTGTATAACATCGCGACAATTATCACCCTCACCGGCAACTAAACGAAACCATTCGCCAGCGTCTTTGTCTTTACAAAGTTCCTTTTCAAAGGATTCTTCTTTCTTGGGCTCTTCTGTTGTGGCCTGTCGTTTGACACGTGCATCTGTTGCGCTTGCTAAAAAAAAAAATAGAAATAATAAAAAAAATTAATTTAAATAACAAAGAAAAAAACCATGTCAGTGTATATTATTTTTATATATAAAAGCTGTTTTTTTGTTTCTGCTGTTGCCAACGGCGACAGCTTTCAAAACAAAAAAAAAAAAACTTGCAAACCGGAAGAATTTTGCATGCTTATGCGTATATTTATTTTATTATTTATTTTTTTTATAGTCAACCTGACTTACTGTCTGACTTGGCTAAATTGCTTTGACTTGCTGCACTATTACTGCATTTACGTTGTGACTTGGTTTGGGTTGTTTATAAGTTTATGCCATAAATGGTGTACTTCCTGTTGCACAGAGACACAGAAATACCAAATGAAATACATTTAGGATATTTTCAGCAACAACAATTTTTTTTAAGTCGACTTAGACTTAAATGTGTGCATTTAGTCTTAATAACTTTATGTTGCTTGTCTACAGGCTTGCTTTTAGAAATATATAAGTAGAGAGTGGGAAATTTAAAAACAAGTTACTACGTCTTACTTAAAATTTTTACAAAAGATACATTTATTGAAAAAAAAACAAATAATTTAGTCTTGCAAATGTGTAACATTGCAAAAATGCAAGAAAAAATGTGGCGCTCTCTTGACGAACAAATTGTTGATCATCTTTTCGACGGAGAGATGATCAACAAATAAAGAGCACCTTCTTGTGCAAAGTTAATTTTTAATGTCTTGCAAGACCTTCTGAGTGCCTCTTGGTATTTTTGACACATGTGTTGCATCCAGCGTGTGTTGGTAAAACTATTTTTGTATTATATATTTGCTCTTAAATGTTCATTGGACAGCAACAGGATAGAAAACTGAATAAAAACAGGGCACCGTGACTTACAATCTTAAAACGGTAAGAGGGTGTGTTTCTATATACAACATTTAACAAACAAATGTTTTGCTTCCTTGCAAATAAAAACTATTTGCTATTATTTTTCTTACAATGTGCATAATTAAAATAAATAATTATAATCGATAAGTTAAAACAGGTGTCTAAGCGCAAATAATATTGTCTTATATTGATGTAATCGTTTGCACTTATTCTTTTATGCACTCATGCTAGACCTCGTGAATAGCACAATTGTTACGGTAGGTGTTGGGAAGACATATACCGGTTTATAGACATCACTTAGAATAACTTAATAAATACACTTGTGGCATGCCCTTATGAACGTGTAAATATTCTCAACTAGTTATATTCAACTTTTTTTTAATTTAATTCTAATTCACTTGCTAGTAAGCTGCATATTTAATTTATGAATATCTATTTTAATAGATATTCTAAACAATGCAAACGATATTTTTTTTTCTTTTAATTGTTGTGAAATTGCGAAACTGGTTTGATTGATTGTAAAAAAAAAAAAAAAAAAAAATATTCTAACTTTGACATTTTATGCATATTTTTGATGCTTGGCAACAAACGAGAAATGATAATGCTGCATACATAAGTGCAAAAGAGATAGCAAAATTTGCATAACTGTTAATCAGCTAAAACAGCTGATACACACATTACAAAATGGTGTACAACACATATGCAGTTTGTAGAGAAACGTGAAATATTTTACTATAAATCTATTTTTTTATTTTTGTATTTTGCATTATTTATTATTTTCTTACGATATTGATCGATGGCCAAAGTCAGGCGTACATAAATCACAAAACACTCAAAGGTTGTTAAAAAAAAAAAAAATAAATAAAGCAACAAAGTAGCAGTCGGTATGTTACGTACTTATATAGTAGATACATTTTGTATCTAAACATCTATCAAGTTTTTACTTATTTGTACATATGCACGACTTTGGTTATTCGCTTGCTCGTTCGTTCGGCCGTCCGTCTGTCCATTTGTCTGGTCTGGTCTATCTGCAGCAGCAGCAGAATGTCAAATGTCATGATTCTTTTTGCTTTTTGTTTTAATTTTTTTTTTGTATTGCTTTATATTCTTTTTTAGTTTATGCAATGATGTCTATAATTACGTAGCTCGTTCATTTTATATATTTTCATGTTTGTATATAATTAAATGTTGCAGCAGTAGTGCAGCAACCAATTTAACAAGCTATATGCATTCCATACAAAAAAAAAAAAAAATGGTGTAAGTGCACCATTTTTAAATTTTTTTTTTTTAATGTAATTTACCCCGCATTTTAGCGACTTTGACAGCTTTTACAAACAGCTCCTTCCTATTTTTTTTATGTTTAAAAACAAAAAAAACAAAAAAATGAAAGTTGTTTAACCGCATTGTCGCCCTCATGTTGTCATCGTCGTCGTCGTTGTTGTTGAAAATGTTTGCTCATGAAGATGATGACGACGACAACGCGACCATGTCATGTTTACTGGTTTAGTTAGTCGCGTAATTCGTCCTTTTTGCATAATCAAGGTTACACGCAGAGACATGTCATATACGAAAAGATATATACATTTTTTTTATTTAACTCAGTGAAGCGAATAAAAAAGATTTTGTATATTGCAATATTTATTCTTAGCTTGAAGTGATTGCCAGTTAGCCTTATTGCATGTAAATCGAAAGGAAAACACCATAAACAGTGTTGGAAGGTATTGAATGATATTAAAAAAAAATACCGTTAGTCTTATTGAATTTTTTTTTGTACAGTTGTATAAGGTTGTATAAGGTGTTTAATAAGGTATTTTATAAGGTGTTTTATAAGGTGTTTTATAAGATGTTTTATAAGGTGTTTTTAAGGTGTTTTATAAGATGTTTTTAAGGTTTTTATAAGGTGTTTTATAAGGTGTTTTATAAGGTGTGTTATAAGGTGTTCCCTCTTGCGATATACAACCGGACACGACGAGATGGACTCTCAATAAAAAAATTAAGGTTTGGTAAATAGAAATACCTTTTGTGGGAAAACGTTTTTGAGTTTGCTGACTTTATTTTTCATATAGTTCAGCAGTTCGAAAAGTTCGGACAGACAGACATGTCAATATCAAGTATATTTTAACGTTATACTGCCTACAACTGGTTGTGAGTATTAATCAAATATTTCCATATAAAAACTAAAATATAAATTTAATATTTTTTGGAGTTTTAATTTTATATTTCAGCCATCTAAAATACTTTTTATTTTATAGTTTATCTATTTGAGGTTTGACCTACATATATGATGTTTTAAAATGGTATGGCGCTGTCTTTTATAATCTTAGGAATCAATGCCTTCATATTAAAGGTACCGGGAAGAACCGTTGAACAACGAACAACGCTATTTCAATGGTTTTTAAAAGATGGTTTAACTGTACCTGCGATTAATGGGTTGTATTCAAGAAAAAGACAGAAAGAGAAATGCCAGACTTTACAAAATATTTGAATTTAGCTTAGATCGAACTTGGCTTTTAAAAATATATATTTTCCCTAAGTTTTTTTTCGAAATTCAAAATAAAAATTTACCAGGGGTGACACAAAAATCTATTTTGGTTGTTTAAAATTTTTTTAAATTTTTTTTAAATAATAATATAGTTCACAATTAGTTTAAATTATATTTATAAAAAAAAAAATACGGTGTATATTTTATTAATTTTTCAAATAATGTTTGAACTGATTGTGAATTATATTCGCTGTTTCTTTGAATTTAAGAAGAGATTTGAAACCAGCCAGTAATAGAGATTTTGTGTGATACCCTTGTATATGAACAAAAAATTTAAACTTTTAATTATGTTAAACTATTTTGTGTATCTTTTAGAGGCGACAAATGTACAAATGTACGAGTTTTTTTATATTTTTTTTTATTTGTTTTTTGGATTATATGAATTAAATAATTAAATAAATAAATTAATTTTTTATTCAGATTTATTAATATTTTATTCGATTTTTTATATTTTCTACTTCTTCTTACTTTGTCTACGTCTTTGTATTTATTTACGTTGAATTTAATATTTTATTTAATATTTAAATACTCAAATATGATTTTGAATTTAAAAAAAAAGAAAAACCCTAAAAAGATTAAAAAAAAAAAAATTTATTATTAAAAAAATTTTTCTAACACTTTTCATATCTTTTGAGAAATATTCTCAAACCATAAACTTAATAAAATATTTCCGGTTTGCATGCGTGTTATTCTTATTTGAATAAATATGCAATTATTTATTTAAAGATCACTGAAAATTTTTCAAATTCTCAGTTATAAAAAGTTTTAATTTTAATTTATTTTCTTAAAATTTTGTATTATTTTTTAAAGAAAATTTTAAAATATTTTTAAAAAATATTTTCTTACCTGCAGAAACTGCAACAGCTAAAACGGCAAAAACTACAAAGAGTTTTGCCATATTTATTTTATTATTTTCCTTTTTTTTAACTTTTTAAAACACTTAATAACAAATTGAATTAACAAAAAATTTTATTTGTCTAATTTATATCACACAAAATAGTATATTTCAACCGATCGTTCGTTTGCAATATACTATATATAAGAGACTTTGATATATGACAAAAGCAGCAGCTGCAGCAATTTGTCCTTCCGATCGGTATCAAAGTTCCATTTACACTGTTTCTTCGCGTTAAAAAATTTCTCGAACTTCACGCCAAAGTCTCAAATTTTCTTCTTTTATTACAAAAGTCGATTGCCAAGTATGGCGCGTAGCAATGCAATTTGTCTGTGTGTGAGTGTGTGTTGTGGTGAATATAATATTGCGCAGGCGTGGTGTATTTTCGAAACAAAAAAAAAAGCTTTATTCATACAGAGGGGAATTGAATTTTATAATGGGTTACGCATGCGTTCCACAAATGTTTTTTTGGTTTTTTTTTTTTTTTTTCAAATAAAAAGCATTGCGCAATGAAGTTGTTTTTGTAAATTTATATATATTTTTTTAATGCACTAAACAAACGCACAGACACATACACGCATACAAGTTTTGAAAATAAAAGACTTTTAAACGCGCTCGTACATATTTTAAGGCCAGACCAAATTATACAGAAAAGCCAACTCAAGACGTGTCACGTTGTCTCGCACGTAAGAGAGTTGGTCAACTAAATCGTTTGGCTTTTATATTCAAATGCGTTTTAAGGGGAATGCATGCAGATCGTATGTTATAATGGTGAATATTAATAGCCTGTGGAATGCATTATATACTCAACAAAAGTTTGTGGAACTTGTTTGAATATTTTTTTTTTTATTTCACAAAATAAAATCGTGCATTGAGAAACTTCTAGTGTCTTGAAGTAGCTTCTATTCTGGTTTAAAGTCTCGCTACTTCAAGTTGTATTTTTAATAAAAAAATGAGTATTTTGGTTTTTATTTGAGTATTTTTGAAGTATCATCTTCCTCCACGCATAGCATTTTTTTTTATAAAACTTCATAATTGACCTTGAAATGATTTAAGCCAATTTAATATTTATGACAAAATCAAAAACATTTGTAAACGAATGAGTGCAAAAGATATTTTTATTTATTTATTTTTTTTTTTTATGTTTGTGTTATTTTTTTGTATTTTACGAAAAATTTATATAAATACGTCAACGCCTTGTTTGACAAACTTTTTAAAATACTTTTTATTTTTTATTTTTTAATTTTTTATTCATTTTTTAACCTTGGCAAATCAATCTGCATTTGAAAATTTGCATAAAATTTCATAACTTTTATACTTAAAAAAATAAATATTTTATTCATTTTAAATAAATTCAGCTTACTGTCATATCGCGTTTCTATATAAAAAAAAGCGTAAATCTTATGATCTATGCTAATGACAACAATGACTAAATTAAGTCAACTTCTTTACGTATCTATGAAACTAGTATGACCAGATATAAGATACGTTAAAACCATTTCGTTTTCGCTTTCTATGAAATACTTCATATTTTATATTCAATTTTCCAGTTTTTGTCTTTAAGTTTTTATGTTAAAATATTGTTTAAAATGAACAATTTTGTAGATCACACACAGCAAAAATTATAATTTGATCAAATTTGATTGCAAATATTTGCATTGCAAATTCTAAAAATTTATTGTTAAGTCAACATTTCAAAGTTTGTACGTTGATAATTAATATTGTATAATTTTATGTTTTTAGCAGCTCATTAAAATGAGAGCAAAATGTTAAATGTTATTTTATATTTTTGTAAAAATACCCGGTTTTGTCTGGAAAAAAAAAGTAAATGTTATATTTTATATCATTTTTTTGGTGTAATGAAAAAAGCAATGGTGAAACCATTATTGTTGGAGAATATGGAATACAGAATTGGCCCATTTTAGAGTTGAGTAAATGAATTGCGCAAATATACAACCAGGCAGGCATTTGGACCGACGGACTATTACGGACAAAGACAGACATATGGTCACATATGGTCAGACAGACATACGGATAGAAGAACATATGGACAGACGGACATATGGACAGACGGACATATGGACAGACGGACAGACGGAAATATGGACAGACGGACATATGGACAGGCGAACATGTGGACATATGAACAGACGGACATATAAATAGACGGACATGTGTACAGACGGTCAAATGGGCAGACGGACACAACGAGTGTTAAAGAAATTGAAAAAAAAAAATTGAATAGACTAATGTTGTGGATGTCATGCAAGACATGTCATAAACGACTTCATGCATGACATGTCTAAGCACGACTTCATGTGTGACATTTCTTGTACCACTTTATGCGTGACATGTATTTAACGACTTCATGCATGACATGTCTTCTATCGCCTTTCTATTAAAATATCGCATAATTTTGAAAAGGTTTATGTAATTTATAATTTTGAAGTTGATAAAAAATAGAAACAAATTTTTTTAATTTTCAAAAATAAATCGTTTATGATTTTAGAAATGAACTTGTACGCGAAACAGACAGGGCTACTTACCAATCTTGAATTGATAATTTTTTTGAAATGTGACCATTCTTCTCTTTGCAATAAATGCATTAACATATTGCCTATTATAAACACTAATGACTATGTCAACAAAGAAAAATTGATAAAAAATTTCGAACTTTCACAATCAAATTATTTCCGAGTGATTATTCTGTCAAAAAAAAAAAAAAAAAAATAAAATAAAATGTTAATATTCTTTTAATGTTAAATGTTAATATTTTGCACGTGTTGCTGCTTGTCTTTACCTTCCGTCGACCATACTCTTTCTTCTCCACTATTTTCATTTTACTCTCAGCAGTGCATTATAAAAGAGAGCAAAAAAAAAAAAAAAAAAAAGAAAAGCTCCAAAGCTTTTGAGCATATAATGAGCTTTTGTCGTCGTCTTCATTTCTTTTAATATTTTTGACTGTTTGGTTCCTTTTGCTGCCGGTGCTATTCGAGACATTTCTAACAGGTTGCTGCTGCTGTTGCCTCGTGCCTTGCTTGCTTGCACTACACTACACCTGAGGACAGCACGTTTTCAATGGTTTCTCTGGCTGCTTTTTGCTTCTTCCTTCTCTGAGACCAGGTGTCCTGTTCTTTTTTTTTTTAATATTTATTTCAATGCGACATTGAAAGTTAACCTTGTTCTGCGAGTTCAATAGAAACAATTTGGCTAACATAGCATCATAGAATAGTATAAAATGTATATTGGACAACTTCGGCACATGCTGCTGTCGTAGTTTTTCACTTTTTTTTTTTTATTATTTTTTTTTTTTATTTTACCTTGGCTTTTCATGGCGAACAGGAAGGTCCTTTTGGCAGGATATCCTGTAACAAATACAAAACTTTTGTCTGTGTTTTATGTTTGCAATAAGTTGTATATATTATTTTTTACTTTGTACGTATTTTTCGTATATTTTTTACATTTTTTTTTTTTTTGGTGTGTGTCGCATATGCAAGCAATAAATCTTCATTTTTGGTCACTGCTCCTGTACTGTACTGACTGGTCTAATCTTTTGAAAATGGTCACATCTACATAAATTTACTTGGAGACAAAAAGGCAGTTCAGTTTAGTTCAGTTTCATGTGTTTTTGAGTATGAGATAACAATCTGTTTCATGTTCGAATTTTTTTTTTTTTTTTTTTTTTTTTTATAAAAATGTCGTGAAAATAAATTTTTATTACTTGTAAATACCACATTCATCTACCTGTAATATTAAAAGCACAGTTTGGTGAGCTTAGTTTAGTAAAAGGTCACGTTTAGTACGTGTTAAACAATGTGTTTCTTATGTAAAAATTTTAATTAAATTAATAAAAAATTATTAAAGCTAGCGCTTCGAAGTGCCATGAAAAGGTATATTTTTTTACTTGATTTGTCATCTTGACATCTGCAGACCTTACAAATATATTAAACAAAGAGAAAATATTTGTAATAATCTCCAAAATGGTAAAAAGTATTTTTTTTTTTCATTATGGAACTCTAATAGATTTACTTAATTTAGGAAGTATATTTTCTTTTAATTTAAATTCCGTGTTACGATTCATCCTTAAAAAACTTTTTTTAAAAAAAACTAATTCTCTCGAGTTCTGTGACAGCGTTATTTTTTTTTATTTTAAAAGCAAGCGGCAAAAAAATCTCTACAGAATATTTTATCTATAAATTATTAACTATTTTGCATACAAATAAAAAAAAGAAAAAAAAAACATTTTAAATTGGTTTTTGTCCTTCAATAGAAGCGCTGCTACAATTTGCAATTCGCTGTTTAGTTATAAAGTAATAATTTACTTCACGTTTTTTTTTTTTTCAATTATCCAAGCACAACTTTTATGTTATCCTTGCTAAAATATGTACTTATTTTTTAATTTATTACAATATTTGTGCTTTGTTTCTTCAATTTCAGGTCTACAAGAAATGCCAACTGCAATAGTAACTTCTGACAGTCCACATTGAGGACAACAACGACCTTAGATGCATAATTTCATTTTTGCCGCCGCCGTTGTTGCTTGTTACTTACGTTTCAAGTGCAAGGCAATGTCGAGAGTCCTTGCAAAAACAATTTAACCTCGATAAAGCAAACGGAATGAACACTAAAGTCAGGTGGAGCAGTAAAAAGCGATTAAATTGTGAAGAAGCAAAAAAAAAAAAAAAAAAAAAAAAAAGAATAGAATCACTTTTGCGGAATTTGCTTGCAGCAATAAAAACGAATTACTTAACTTTTATATACTTTCACATTGCCTTATCGATTGAATAAAAGTTTCATTTTCTTTTCAGAATACACAGAGAGACAGAGTATCAAATCATCTCTTTACACTTGAATGATTTAAAATGCGCTTCTGGTTGTTAGAAAGTTGTATATAAGCTAATTTAAATAAAACTATTATTACAATATGGAATATATTCAAGCATAAATTACCCTAAGCAATACAAAAGTAGATCATTCTTCTGAGTTTCCGACTTAGTAATTTACAGTGATGGTAAAATAAATAGAGACGTATTATAAAAATAGAATTTATAGCAAAGCTTTTTTCCGATAGCATTTTTCTACATCAAAAGTTTGCTGAATAGCAATGAAATATTAATACTATTAATACATAATACCGCTCTAGGGCGAAATCTGGAACATTTATGAAAATGGTGTATGGATATATATTGCTGTACACATGGGGGTAAATAATTATCAAGTGACTCTGAACCGGTATGAAGCAGCAATTCAAAGGAAAGTGAAAAAAGACAAACAGTTTAATGGGTCCACAATAGAAAGAGACAGAGTTATAATATGCCACCTTGTATAAATTCCATCTCGATGAGAAAAAGTTAGGCATTGATGCTCTGTAGGTCATAAATATATATTTGTTGGCTATTTCGAAGGCCACATGACCGTAGCTCTATCAACCACAGAATTCATGGTGATAACTGAAGTAGAGACGTAGTGACAGTGTGCCGGAAATTATTCTTGAAATCCAGTAGATTGCGGTAAAAGTTAAAAACAGACCTTGTCAGATATTAATACATTTTATTTTTACTATTTTCATATTTATTTTATTTATTTATTTGTATATTTCTATTTTACTATGCAACACTATAAAATACCGCAAGCAGCTTATAAGTAAGCAATATGAAATTTACAATTACACAAATATTTTTAGTATAGCATACTTTGCGGTGTGCCACATTGTATTCTATGATACAAGCTATATACGCTTGATTGCTCATAATGTGCAACGAAATAGGAAAAGCTTTACAAGGTTTTCCACTTGTTACGCTTGCAGCTTCTTTAATAGATAACTAGCTACAAAATATACACAGAACACACACACACACACACACATATACAGAGACAACAAAACCAACAACATAAAAACAATTGTTATTGTTGCTGTAAATTTTACATTAAGAGATTTATTGTTGAGAAAATTTTACAATATCTTTTTTTATATATTTTTTATTTTCTTTAACTTTGCTTGATTGCAGCACGTGCTGCACGACTATGCTGCTTAGAAAGCTTTTAAACGAGCGTGAAGAGAGGCACGAGCCTGAAAAGCTTTCAGATGCAACAGTGTTCTGCCGACAAACATTGAGAACTTCGTTTTGTCATGCATGTCCTGCGAGACACTATTTGGCCAACAACGACAACAGTTTGTTTTTCAAGCTCCGCGTTAATGGACGTAACGTCGCGCAGTGTTAATCTATGAGAAATATGTAGTATAGACTCAAAGTCCAATGGTCAGATAGTTCAAAGAGCGCGGGAAACGTGCGCGTATAGTAAAGTGTAGTGAAGTGAAGTTACTGGTATGCGAATGACTTCAACTTCACTAAAAAAAATAGAAAAAAAACTAAGAGTCAGCAAAGTATAATAAGCATGAAAACTAAACCAAAGCAAAACGTAACGAAACGAAACACAGCGCGTATACGTAACGTAAAATAAAACTAAAAAAAAAATAGCGGCAAATAAAGTTTCTTAGCTATTTGATACGTTAATGTGAAAAATTTTTCTTCGGTTTATTTTTTTTGTAATTGTGGATTTTCTTTTAATTTCATGTTTTCCGCGTGACTTTCTGCGTTTGCATATTTTAATAGCAATTAAATTTAGCTAGCAAAGTGTTTACAAAAAAAAAAATAATAATAAAATAATCAATATTAAAGAGGCAAATAAACAAAGTAAAAAAAAATATAATTAAATAAATAAATAAAAAAAAAATTATAATAATGAATAAATGTATTAAGAAAATATTTCTACTAGTTTAAATTAAAAATTAAAAAAAAAGAAGAAATTCCCCAGTTACAATAAAATTTTTTAACACATTAAAGTGAGCATAAAATATTTAGCAGTATTATTTTTTTTTTCTACATACAACAACCTTGTCTTGAGAAGCAAAATTAAAAAGAAAAAAAAAACTTTTAGAAAAATCAAGGACACTGACCAAACAAAAAATCATAACTCTCAACTATATACTATATATACTATATACGGTAGTAGTGTGTAGTAAAAAAAAATAAAACGCATATCTCAAACATAAGAGTGTGTATAAAAATAAAATTCTTTTGTTGTGTCTCGCATATAATAATGAATAAATAACTATAATGCTATGGATAACAGGTAGCGCGCACTTAACTCTAGGTCAAGTTGTATCTTTCGAAAGCAACAAAAAAAAAAAAAAAAAAGATAAAATAATAATAAAAGATACAGGCACCGTGTCCACTCAAATTAAGTAGCATAAGTGTATAAATTCTAAATTCGTAACAATTCAGTTGCATACAAATGTAAATGAATGACGTCATATAGCATATTTAATGAGTTGTACTATAAAATTGCTATATATACGTTTATACTGTATATGTATATGTAACTACGTTATAGCATATTTCATTATTGTAGTAAAATGTTTCATGAGTATTGCAATTAAAATTATCGAAACATGTTAAACTTATTTGCAACAGTGCTGTCTAAAAGATTTACAAATGAAATGAACTCTACTAAATTATATATATTTTTTTAATCAAGATTATCCAGATGTATTGGTTAATAGTTGGGACGGAATTTCTGGTTCGGATGGACTTTCTGGTTCGGACGGACTTTCTGACTAAATAATTCCCGACTGAGGCTGAGCGATAGTATCTTATAAATCGGCCTATGCCAGGGTTGGTTACTGGTTGTCCCATATGACACGATCAGTATCTGTCTTATGCAGTCTAGACAATGTCAAGACATGACTATTCCAGCCTAAGCCAAGGCAAAACGCATCAGTTTTGCAAGACACTGTAAGGAAGAATGTACGAATCATAATGCAGTGGCTCGACTCTTGAAAAGTCCTGACTA
Organism: Leucophenga varia; assembly: GCA_018903435.1. NCBI lineage: Eukaryota > Metazoa > Arthropoda > Insecta > Diptera > Drosophilidae > Leucophenga > Leucophenga varia. The sequence continues at coordinate 413,510 of JAEIFJ010001866.1, forward strand.
ATCACTGTCTAACCTGAGGGGACTATCTACCATGTTTTTATAAAAATGGTAGTTTGGCCAATTAAAACACTGTGAAACGTAAGTTTCGCCAGTTCCTTAAAATGAGTATTTTTTAAAACTGAGTATTTTTTTAAAGAAAAATTTTTAAATATTGTCTGCCATGTACATTTTTACTGCAAAGTAACTTAATAAATTTATTGTAAGCAAAGTTAGCTGATGGCCACAGCTGAGCCACAGCTAACTTTATTTAAATTTACGATTTTAAAACATAAAACTTGCATAAAATTTAAGTCTAAAGCCAAACACAAATAAAAGTTGTAATAAATTTGATGAATTGCATATTTAAATATTTATTTTCTATTTTTTTCTTTTTTTCGAAGTACTATAAAAAAAATCCATGAATTTGCAACAAAATTGAATTTTTAAAATATCATAGAAGAAAATTATTTTACGATGATGATATATATTTTTTTTTTATACTTTGAAAAATTTTTTTAAGCGTCTGAGAATCCTTTAATTAAAAGTTCATCTATTACGTCCGAATGAAACCGGAATTAAATTCTTTTGTTCTTTTATTTATAAAACTCTTTGGTTAACTATAAAAATTTCCTATTCCCTATGTTAATTGTAATTATTACAAAATAATAACTAATTTAATGATACCTTAAATATATTTTATTTGCATAGTTTTCAAGCGCACTGTATATGTAGACATGGACAATATAAAAAAGCATGTCGAAGCGCAGTCCACAAAAAAAAAAAAAAATGTTCCAGATTGACACGAAACTACAGTTTATGTGTGTTGTTTCTTTAAATATGCTTGTTTTTGTGTTTGTTTTTTTGAAAAATTAAAAGTAAAAAATCGTGCTGCATAGTTTTAGGCAAACACAGAAAGCACATTAATGCGCATAATAGGACACTAGAGAATTACAGGCGAGGCACTCACACACATAGACACACACACACATATGGTAGATATAATTGTACTTAAAGTAAGTACAATTGGGACATATAAAATGGGTGTGTTTAATTATAGTGTCGAAAAAAAGTTAAAAATTAACTAGATAACCTTCGCCTAGTTAATAAACTAAGTTAAAATTTTATATAACTACAAATTAAATCTTACATAAACGTTTTTATGCTGTCAGGGTATGAGCATAGCTAATTCTTTATAAAAGAGACATGCCTTCTTATAAGTACATCATGGCTAGACTGAGACAAAAATATTTCCTGCGCACTTTTCATCACAGTTTTTATTCATACTGAATAAAACTCACTAAAATATGTAAGCAAAATAGAAAGAGACAGTTGTGGAATAGTACAACTGTTTATATAAGTGCATCATGATTGTGTCCAAAGAGTAAAAGTTGAGCGACACAGTTACCAGGCAGCCACTGTGGTTATTTTTCAATTTGTAAAAAATAATTGCGAAGTGGTGCTTTTAAGATAAACGAATCTAAGACACTCAGTACGATAGTCGTTTATAATGGTAATCTTGAAACAAACACAATGTTAAATATATTTTTAATAATGGTACATAATGGTAAAAAAACGAATGTCAAGGCTTATTAATGCTTATTCTGCCTAGCCCACTGCCCGTACAAGTTTTTAGTTTGCCGGATTATTCGGGCGCTGATGCTGAATATTGGCATTTCCGGTCTGATAAGCAGTTAATCCATGTATTACCCTGCTTTGAACTCCAACCCTTTCCGTAGTAACTGTTTGTGTGCGAACTCCAGTTTGACCTGCATTATTTACATTATTGTGGTGCCTCATCATGTCAAGGCCCAAGTCCAACTGAATTTTGTACAAAACTTTGCCGGCAATGCCGTGTAAATGTTCGGTAACCATTTTGATCAAAAAATTTTATTTATTTTTTTATTTTTTTTTTTTTTTTTTTGAATTGCTAAAATATTATTTTTGAAGTCAAATATTGAAACGAAATAAAAAATTTGACAGTAAGCTCAGCGTTTACAACTTTCGAATATTTTAAAATTGTTTGATGTGCTTCCAACAAAAATTGTTCTGTGACTGGATTAGCATTTATGAATCTAGTTCTAAAAAATATTCTTTCCGAAATTAAATTCATAAATTCGAAATTAGTCTTCTTAGGATCATATGTGTAAACTGTTGAGAGTATTTGATATAAAACCTTTATCAAGCGAAATCAATCAAAAATACTAATAAATCAATTACACGTGCATCATAAATAAATAATCAATTTAATCATTTTTTTTAATTTAGCAAAGAAATTTGACATTTAATAAAAATAAAGAAAGAAACAAACCCAAAGATATATAAAAACAAAGTACACCCATAAAAAAAAAGTGCATGCAAAGAATATGAAATGAAATTAAAGTATTAAAAATTTATATAAAATCACATCATATTTGTGGAAATATTAGTAACAAAAGAGCAATTTATCAGCATCCCAAAAGTATGCTATAAAATAAAAATAAAAAAATATTGCATACAAGAAAAAAAAGCGCGTGCTTAAGAAATGAGAAAGATGTAGAAAACGACGTATAAGATAAGCAGATACATAAGTAGCAACAAGAAATAAGATATTAAGATACACGTGTGAAAAGCGTAATACAAAAAAATAAAATAAAAAAAAAAATAGAAACAAAACGCATACAATTCAATGTAATATAATTTGTCACAAAAGTTGGCGAAAAAAATAAATAAAAAAAAAGAAAAGCGCGGAAGTGTAATTCAGTGACGCATAAAAATTACTTCTACGCCAAGTGTATGTGTATTTTGTGGCATTAAATATACATGTGAGTATCTGTGTGTTTGCATATGAGATATGCATATAATAAGCAACGAACAACAATAACAACAAAAATAACCACAAGAAAGCCAAGGCAACTTAAGCTGAAAGCTGAAGATTAAGCGCTAAACGCATTTAACAAACAGACAAAAAGGATTTACTCAACCGAAACAAAAACAAAATGAATACAACAAGAAACGCGTTACAATAAAAGGATAAAAGCAAACACACCACACACACATATAGAACCGCACACAGCGTGTGACTATTCTATAAATATTTTGTTGTGTATGTGTCTGTGTTGTAAAGCCGCATAAGAGGAGAGACAGACAGACAGACAAACAATGAATTTGTCACAGTCTTACAAACATGTTAAATGGTAAGTTGTCTATTTTAAATTTAAATGTGTGCGAGTTTTCAGCGCCTAGTTTACAAATTAGCTAAGGCATAAGCATTAAATCAAGCGCTACGCTTTAGTTTAATTAATTTAAGTATTAAAATAAAATGCTCCATGGCATAAGGAAAAACTAGAACTATGCACGTGACGACGCTTAGACGTCGTCGTTGTTTTTGTTGTCTTTGATGACCTACATGTGCTGACCATTTTTAACTTATCAAATTGGCGTGCGATTGTCTACCAGTTTGTCTGTCTGTCCGTCTGTCTATTTGAACCAATCGATATTTACGCTTGCCTGACTGTATCTTTTTTTTTTTTACAACTCATAAAATATTTACATGGAAATACATTTTTTAAAAGTTATTTGAATAAGTTACACACGCGTAGTAATATCGACATAAATGTAAACTCAGATAGGCAGGAAGACAGACAGACAGGATAAACGCATAGATAAAGCAGTCACGCACAAAGTAACTATATCTAAAGAAGTGTTATATTATATTTTTTAAAAGGTTTTCAATTCAATAACTTTGCTTTTAAACGCCTTTTATCCTTACTTGAATAACAAGTGAAGGCATATATCAATGTTTAAGCGTGCATGTCTTTGCATTATAAGCATTCCAGCCGACTTTATTCTGTAAGGAGCGGAAAAAATGTATAAATTTATTTCTTTCGATTTTTGAATTATGTTCTAATAGCAAACGTAGTACTAGTTTAAATGGAGCCAATAAAGAATGTACTAAATGAAAGCCAAAAAAGGGGGCTATATTTAACTATCGTACCTTCCCAAAAGACTTTATTATAGCAAAAAAAAAAAAAAAAAAAATATGCAAAAACAAAAGAAAAGCAAAGGAAATAACAAAGCCAAAATCTTAATTAAAAGAAAATCCATATTCATTTCATGCGACGGTATATTTTGCTAAACAATTTACAAAGCAAGTAAATTCTTCTTTGTTTTTGTTTTTGTGTTTTTTGTTTGGCAAGTGTTCAGTTTTGCATTCCGTTCAGGTCAGGTTATGGGGGGCGGCGCCTAAAAGTATGCCATGCTTATATGTTTGCTTATTGCTCTCATGTCCTGCCAATCGTCTTTCATAGATGCGATGCATGCATGGATGCGATGAAATGGATAGAATTTTCCTAGTTAACTTGTTCAAGCACTTTTCGCTTTGCTTCTATTCGCTTCGACGCTTTTGTTTTCATTGTTTGCTGTGCTCATTTTTTTTTCGTTCATTTTGCGGCTTGTTTGCCTACTTTGCATGTTGCAAATGATTTTCTTTTTTTTTTTTATGTTCTTTCTCTCTCCTGTTCCCGCTTCGGCTTTGTGCCATTTAATAGCAATTTTTGCTAAATTTTTTGTGTTGGTTTTTTCATGAGACTAATTTACTGTGAAGGAAGCCGCATAAAGGAAGGACGTAAACGTCCACAATGAAAATCGTTTGCCAAGAGCCAAAGAATTACGGGCGGGACAAAAGCGTAACTGTTAAGTAGCACAAAATGAAAAACGGTAACTTTTGTTACATTTTCTTTTTTTTTTTTTTTTTTTTGTGCAAAGAAAAAATAAAAAATGCCAAAGCAATAAAATAAACGGATAATTCTTTAACAAATACTTAGCATATTGGTTCCCAAAAAAAAAAGGACGTGAAGAACTTTAAATAAAGCAAATTCCTTTTGTCAAAAAGAAAAATGTCTAAAAAGTGCAACATTTAAGCATGAAATTTGGCGAAAAAATATTTAACTTACAAAAGAAAACTTTTAAAGTTTCGAATTTTTTGCGAAAGGTTAAGAGCAACGAAGCCAAAATGTAGAAAAGAAAATGCTGAAGGCTTTAAAAGATAAAAGAAAAAAGGAAACTTCAATGCTGTTGAAGGCGCAGTACTCAACAACGGTTATCGTTTCCTTGCTTTAATTCGAAACTAATGTCTCAAAATTGGAGCTCCAATGGCGCTCCGTGTTTCGAAGTGGACCAAGATCCATGCAGTTTGTTATGACTCGAGCAGACTTTCAAACTTCACTGGCACATTTTCCCAGAATGTTACAAAAATTGCGCACAACTTGAAATACAATTCAAACAGCTTTTGAAAGGATTACAAAAATTTTCTACGCCTTCAGTTTGCAATTTCAACAGAAAGAAACTTTTGAATGCGTTTCATGTTGCGTATACGTAACAAACGTAAGCCAAACAAAAATATTACGCATACGACATGTCGGATATTTTTAAATAAAAAATTAAACAATAAAATTTATGCTTCTTCACGCAAAACCAGCAAACAATTGAAAAGCATAAAAATGTTATAAACAAATTTTCAGTTGATATGTGCAAAGCATGTCAGCAGTCTCAAAATCTGCAAGAATATCAAATACAATCCTACTTCGGTACTTTGATATAACAAAACAAAAAAACATACAAGCACATTTTCATGGAAATGACAATTTAGTTATGCATGAAAACACACTGATCTGTCATTTTGCGAGTTCTTAACTCGAGACTGAAGTATTAAAAGTTATTTTTACTGTCTGCAAATGGCAAAAAAAAAAAAAAAAAAAAAACGAAACGAAAATAAATTTACGAGCCAATAAGCAGCAAAAACATACCAAAATGTACAATGTAATACCTACTTATAAATATATTATATACGTTTGAGTGCAAACGATTGTGCTGGCCAAACAATGAAAATTGTACTTTAAAAATCAATTTGAACAAATTAGAGTTTGAATACGCTGCAACGTGGAAGCAAATAAAATATTTTGTCGGTTAATTTTTAAACAATTTTAAGTTCTGCGTTATAGAAGCAGATTTAAATATCATTCTACTCAATCTATTAAACATGACACAACGCCAAACAATAATTGACGAGCATACATTTTTTATAGCATACAATCAGGCGTAAATTTTGTTTCATATTTCTATTACGATTACTCTGATTATATCAACTGTTGTGTAAATGCTGATAATATCACATGCACCTGTAGTTAAAAACAATAAATATTATTAACACTTAATTGACAGTCTATAAAATTTATGAATAGAAGCTTATGCAATGTCAAATAGCTGCACTTGAGTTCCAAGAATTCTATTCTAAACAAACTTACTCAACCCATGCTGACTGTGTCCCTGTATTACTTTAGCTGCATTCATGGTCACACAGCTTATTCGCAGTCAATATGCTAGGGGTAATCGAGAAAAAGATTATAATTAGAAAGCATTACATAGTCTATACGCATTACAAACTCTTTTGAAATACAAAGGACAACAATAATAAAAAGGATTTTCTAAATAAATGCGTCACGCGTTGCTAAGCACTTAAAAGAGCATTTTAAGAGCGTGCATTGTTCTATTTAAATGCCATAAGCTACTTTAGTTGTCTAGTTGAATCATAATAATAATAATAATAATAAAATTATGTAAGTAAGCTGCTGCGTTCATTTTTACATTAAGCCAAACAGAAAACAACTCAGCTAAACTTAATAACCAACGTTTTATCTATTCAAAAACTGATTTTGTACAAATATAATAAAATAATAATTATAAGATTTATGTATGTTTGGTTTACTTGACAATATAATACGCTACATAATAAAATGAACGGGTTGCGTCGTAGAATAGTCTTTCGAGCTACGTTGCGTTTGTTGGTAGACTTGGATAAGTTGTCCCAGATTTAAGTGATGTATGTCCGTCTGTCCTTTTTTTATTTCTACAGTTTTTACTCGGCCAGTTTTAAAGCATATTTAGCTGAAATTTGAAACTTAAGCTTTTATCGACAATGACTACAGAAAGCATAAAAACCAAAGTCTACTTTTAGGCATAGCCTTCATACAAACTAACCGCCAAATTTGATTTTTTGTATATTTTGCGGTTTTAAATTATTCCCAAGACGACTTTCAGGTAATTTGGTTTTCAGATTGCGACAACAAATCACTAAATGATCTCTGTAATAGCTTAGGTTCAACTGAAACCAATGAATTTGTTTAATAAAGTTCTCCAAGCTATTTTAAAACATCTTGACGCAACATTCTGAAATGCCACACTAGAAGTTGCGGTCAGTAAAGTTCCTAATCAAGAAAAACCTCAGCTAAGACTTTAAATAGATTTGTGGCAGTTTCATCTTGTGATAAGCGTGGGCATTACTTAGGGTATTAACCCAGGTGGTATCGTCCAATGCCACTCGGTACCAGCTAAGGCATTACAAAGTATCAAACTACTAAAACTTCAAATACGTCACAATCTAAGCATTGTTTTATTTGTCAACTTAACTGTTACATATTTTCCATTTGATAATATTTCATTAAAAAAAAAATAGTTTCTGAATAAAAAAAAAAAAAAAAACTTGAAAGTTCTACTCGCAGTGCTTTTATTATCGCAACAGAATAATGAACTTTTCTCAGAATCCGTTCCAGAAACATTTTATCAATGACGATGCTGTACAGCCAAACATCTATAGCAGCGAAATAGTAATTCCAGAATTTTATAATTTGCGCCACAAGCATTCATGTGCGCGCCGCTTATGCTTTGAGACTACCGATTTAATTGACTGTGCAGCCTCAAAGAAGAGAAAATACGATGATGTGCATGCAACAGGCAAAACTAAAACGGAGGCTATGATAGATGAGCTCATTGAAAAATTCAAATTGCTTAGTTTAAATTAAATTTGCAAAAATTTATTTGTTATTAATGTTTATTTGTTTATTTACTTGTTTTTAAATATTATATAATTATATTTTAATTCAAATATTAACTATAGCGCATTAAAAGCCATATACATTCTTATAAGCTCAACAAAATATTTATAAACAGCAGAAATTAGAAATTAATTGAAATAAATGAGCATTTTATGCAAAAAACGCAAAAAAAAAAAGATTTTAATTATTTTTGCCTCAAAAGTTTTGCCATAAAACTTTTTCCTGCTGCTGCAAAACACAACATTTATGTAGAATTGTGAATGGTGCTAAAAATGGTGGGAAAGCGTAGTTGATGAAAGTAAATGAAGTAGCTTAAAAGTTATATAATTAAAGTATCAACAGAGAAAGTTGTCAGCAACAGAAGAAAGATAGATAGATAGCGCACAATATGCATTTAAAAGGATAATTACTTCCTACAATAAGGACGATACATAATTTTAATGTAAATTATTGCTGACGAAGATGGTAAGATGGAAACATAAAGTGTGGCTATGCGACAATTATTTGTCGTCTGGCAATGATGCTCACTTTTTAGTGTTTTTTTTAATAAATTAGTTAACAAAGTACAAATACTGTGGGCTGAAAAGACGAAAAAAATGAATAAACAATGGAAAAATTTGTTGCCCATCGCTGGGTATTACTTTCTCCCAGCTTTTGGGCCCTTTTGAATCGATCAACGATCCAATCAATACAATTTTTAGGCAACTTCAAAAGAACTAAAGAGCAGCATAGTCAGTCCTTGAGTCATGGAATCTTAAAGTGATTTGTAATCGGAGTGTGCTATGTTTTGTGAATTTAGCGATGTGTGCTAGAATTACCCACTTAAGTATAGGTTTTTCCCTAGTATACATATGAAAAGTCATTAAAATAAAATTTTAATAAATAATGTATTCATAAAAATGTGATCTGATCCATGCTGTACAAGATATGTTTCGCATTTTGTATGTAATTTGTTAAGATGGGTTCGGTCATTAAAGTAAGACAGACAACTTTATTGAAATATGCTATCAGCAGAATATTTAATACTAAACAGACAAATGTCAAGCTTCTACATCTAAATATTTACTTCCCTAAGGACATCAAAATCACAACAAATTAGCTGAATTTGCTGATAATACCCTATAAAACAAAATTTAATAGCAAACGGCGCAGTATGCCATGTCAGCAGCAACAGTTTGTTTATGCGGTGGGAGTATGATAAATTTTTAATTAAATTTTTGCTGCTAGCTAGTCAGTTTGTTTATAAAGGGTGTTTTTTTTTTTTTTTTGTTGGGTCAATGACATCTTAAACAGAAAACAAACAAATATATAAGATACTTTTGAGAAGGGGATAGATAGCAGTTCATGATCCAATACAACACAAGTTTAGACAGCATATTAGGGTTCATTGAAGAAGCAAATTTTTATAGGGGGTTTCCCTTAAAATGGGACTAGAGAAGAACAATCTAAGTTTTAAATATGGTGGCGCTATATTTTATATTCACCAAGATAATCGTTTTCATACGTCAGACAGACGGACGGACATTTTATCGATTATACTTTATAGGGTCTATCGAGCCCTATTCACTTTCTTTATTATTGTTACAAATAATATCTTTTGAAAAAAGCACCCTTTCTACATTTCATAAGAGTACTCCATAGTTCAAATGCTCATAGTTTTTGTATACCAGTTATAATGTTTGTACTAGAAGTGGTTGATTACGCTTGTTGGGTTTGTTGTGTCAGTTGTGATTATTTGTTTGTGTGTGTTTTAATAGAGGGTATCCTCTGTTTTGAAAGGGTGACCACAACTAAACAAGCGCCAATTACACAAAAAAAAAAAAAAAAAAAAACCTCAACAGGCAACAAAAGCGCTCAACAATGCTCAATGCTTGTCGAGTGAAACAATAACCATTACAAGCTAACAAATATTGCTATTCATATGCGTTGAGTGCAAGCTTCCTTCTTTTTTATTTTATATGTTTTTGTTTTTTTTTTTTCGATGAGAAGGTTAACAGAGACACACACGCAGCCAAAGCATATTTAAAATGTAAGCGACAACAGGATGTCGGTGCTGGCTGGCATACACTGGCATATTGATGTGCCCTTTGGGTAATTGTGTTAGTGCTGCTGCTGAAAATGTGTTTCATAAAAACAATTCACAGCACAGTCGAATCGATTTGTGCCGTGTTTCATGTGTGTATATATTAGTACACCTGTCTACACATAAATATAAGTTGATATTTGTATTATTGTTCTGTGTAGTAAGTTAGTTATACTGTATGTCTGTGCTAGACAAACAATTCTCTTATTTGATTACAAATTAAGTTGTTTTCCCTTCATAAAATATATTTGTATTGCTTTAAAAGTAAACAAACTAAATAAAAAAAAAAAAAATTGACTAACGATGAAAGTTAGATACGAACTAATAAGAATCAATGTCATTAGAATAATTTATAAAAAATTCCCCATATGCATTATTTATGTCGCTTGTAGTCAACTAATAGGCTGTACGCCTATGCGTGCCTCTAAATTGTTACTCAAATGTTTCAATATTCATAAAAGAAAAAAAAAAAGAAAAACAGTTCAGTCAGCCAAGTTATACATTTTTGTATTGAATTTTCTTTTTCTTTGTTTGTCTGACTCTTTCCATTTCCTTGTGAATGTTTGATTTAAGCATAAAAAGTAGATACACAAGCCTTATTTCAGATATGCTTCGACTGCGCAATATTTTTATAAGCAAAAGCATTAAGCGCCTCAAGGATATGCAGCAACTTTTTGTAGTTCACTTTTCTTAAAGGTCAAAGAGCAAAACGCACTCAGAATTAATCATTTATCATGTAACAATACACAACAGAGATTTGCATAAATATAATATTTTTTTCTCAATATATTTATGTTTTTTTTATAAACAGACAGACGGACATGGAGCATTCGATGCTTCTGCGTTTGACTCAATCAAATATATAAATGGTTCCTAATAGGGTTGGGCGCGGAAAACAGGGATTCCTGGGAACTGCGAGACAATTTTGAAGAATCACAATTTGGAGTGGGATCGGAAATGAACTTCAAAATTTGCGAGCGTGACTAGATGTTGGGCACGTTATATATTTGAAAATAGTTTTGAACCATGGGACCCATGGGTTTCTTTGAAAAATCCGATATGTGTATGCAGGATTGGGTCAAAAAAAATTAACAAAAATATATCGGCATGGGTGAGCAATAAACGGGTTTTTTTTTAGAAAACTAAGTAAAAATTATATTTAAAAAGTTGCTTAAAAAAGGTTCGAAAAACCTCTTCAATACAGCATCTCCAACATAGATGATAATATCAGACAAGTCGCATTGAAAAAACTGCTTCGAAAATTAATAATTTTATCTATCTTTGAAGTAAACTATTCCAAAAACTAATTTCCTTTTATACAGTATCTTTTTAAGGGTATAAAACAAATCAATTGCACAACGCAAAAAAAAAAATTCATTTGAATACAATTTGAATACTTGCTGCTGTGAATCTGTTTCAATTGTCAGCGACACATTTATGCACAATGTTGGACGCTACGAAGAATATTTTTTTTTTTCATTCGACTGCATTGTTTCTTGTGGGCCAAAATCAAACCAAGCAGTCAGTCTGTCTGTCAGTCCGTCTGTCAGTTAGTCGGCAGCATGGCATTGAATGATAGATGGTTTCGTCGTATGAGCCTGGCAGACAGATAGACGCTGCTCTTCATAAGCTATATTTCCTTCTATTTTTTTTTCTGTGTGTGTTGACTGACATATTTCATGGGAAAAAGCGTTACAAGAAATATAACAAAATTTATGCAAAATGATTTCAGTTATTAAAAACTTAAAGCGTTTCAGCAAAAATAAAAAAAAATGAATTTAATAAAATTTACATACTAATTGCTTCAAGTGTAGTTGTGGCTTGTTGCTATTTTGCTACTTTTTGCTGATGCATTTTTAAACTCAAACAACACCCAAAGTGCTTAGTACGAGTAGCTATTTTTTTCTTTTTTTCTTTTGTTTTGTTTTTCTATGAATATAATTTTGCATGCAAATAACTTGAAATTAGCGTAAGTGCTCAATGACATGCTATAACACACACACACACACACTTCTAAAGATAGAACAGACTTAAGCCATTTAGTATAGCATACACAGCAGTAGCTGCAAAGTAGTAGATACATAGTAAGATATCATAAAATAGATAGACTAAACTAGTTAAAGTTGACTTACAAAAAAAAAAAAAAGGATGCGCTGCTACATTGCCAACAACATCAAAATAAGGCAGTTAAGGATATATACCGCCGCAAACGACAACTACAACACCATCACTACCAAACGGCGACAACTCATTAAAATGCAATGAGTGCAAAAGCGGTTTATGCCACGCGAGGTGCTGCCTGAGATTGTGATTTGCATTTGAAAATACTTTGCCAATCTGTGTGTGTTGCACGATTGAACGTTACAGAACGTTCATTCAAAGGACGACGTCTATGATGATGATGATGATGATAACGATGATGAGTATTGTAAATCAACCAAGCATGAGTTCCATAAATTAAAACCGTCTTTGATTGCTTAACAATTTCAATTTTATATCATAATTGCCATCATTAAATAATTTTTATTATAGATCAAGTTAATTAAAGCCATTCAAATGCTTATATAATTATTTTATAAATGGTTTACGTTGTTTTAATGCTCTTTCAATTAATGCAATATACAAAAAGCCTTTTAAATGTTAGCTCAAAGCAAATATGTAATACAAAGAACTGTATTCGGTAAATAGCTCTAAAGAATTCTGACAAAAGCTTCTATCTATATCGGGATATTTTCTACTTGAGCTGTATTTTTATTTTTTAAATTCCAATTTTCGAAATATCAACCAAATGTTGTAAAGTTGAAAAGAATTTATATTACATTAAATTTTTAAGCAATGCGAGTAAAAAGAAGCATTTGCGCCAAATATAAAAACAATTCTTGTTACCAAAAATCTTTTTTTTTTAAATAAATATAAATGCATAATGCATTTTCAATAAGCTTTTGCGACGCTCGAAACTTTTTTCACTACAAACGGATTAAGACGCCTACATGGAATATACATATAAAATATTTTAAATATTTGCATGTACAATCCATTTAAAAAATAACACGAAAAAATTAAAAATGGCAGAAAACATATGAAAAACAATTTGAATTAGCATTTTGCCAAATTCCAAAAATTCAAAACGAGAATTTTATTGTAGCTGATAGTCGAAAAGTTAAACCAGCATAGTATCCTGCAACAGTTTCGAATTTTATTAATTAAAAATTCAAGGTTATCCTAAACAAGATCAGAAAACAGAAGAGTAGCGAAGAGAAAAATGCAACAGCAAAAATGCCTGAAAGCTGTAATGCATTTCAGCGGCAACTAACGCGGCGTATACGCAATGCAAACATACCAACTCAATTTGAGAGCGTTCAATTTGGTTGAGAAAACAAAAAAAAAAAGAAAACAAACAACAACAATAAATAAAAATAAAACAAAAATATACCAAATGGAGTGTGCTATACTGTTGCATACTACAAATACCCTACAGATAAAATTCATTTATGTCCTTTTTCATGAGACTGTTTTGAATTCAAATTTTGAAATTATTTTCTACCATGCCTAAATTTCAAGAGCAGCAAATTAAGGCAAAGTAGCCACAATTTATATTTTAGTTAGACCGATAACCTTTTCATTTATAACCGATAGCAGTTTTTATCACGTACAATGCAAAGCAACGTTTTGGAAATGAAACATATTTTTGAGTTTGCCGGAACATGAACGATTTAAAATCGTATGAATTCACTTAAATCGTAAATTTGAAAATTAAGGGATTACGGGAGCAAAAAAAATCGTGAAACACGTTAAAAATATTTTGTTTCCATACTTTTCGCACCAATTCCAAAGGGGTAAAGGCACTTTTTAGGACATGTTTCAAAATTCCTTCCAAATACTCTCCTCTATCTGTGCTGAAAATTATGAAAATAGATTTTCGTAAATGAGAGAAAAATCTGCACAAAATATTTCACACTTTTCAAAAAAAAAAAAATATATATATTATAGAGTATACACAAAATTAGTCACAAAGCAAATAAAATCGTTAACTTTTAAATGTTTGTTGTTGCTTGCGCGTGTTTTGCGTTATGTGGTTCATTTTTTCAGCTGGCTAAGCATATCCTGGCCTAATGGAACAACAGTCAACAGAAACGAAACAAAATGTTGCTAGTTAGAGCTAGTTTATCTCGATCATCAGCAACAGCGTTGCTATGTGTTGCTCGTGCTAAACTGAAGTGGAATTCTCGACGAATTGTTTACAACGTTGCCACGCATATTAATTGCCTGTTTAAGCAAATTAAAGCGTTTCGCACAAACACAGAAAAGAACGAAAGAACGTACGAACGAAACAAACAAAGAAGGGCAAGAACAAAGCTGCATACAAACATACGAATATGTACGAATGTGTATGCATAAGCCTTTTTTATTCTTATTGGGCGCACGTGTACTTACTATGAGATACGTCATTATCCACAAATTGTACAATTAATTTGGTTTCGTTTAAGTTCATATGCCAGTCCATTATTCTTTTTTGGTTACTTATGATTTCCCTGAGGTGCTTGCGACACGCGCATTTAACTTAAGGTAAATAAAAGTAAAAAATGCGTCAATGGGCACACGAGCTCAGAGCAAAAATAATTTAAAATGTTGCACAAAAATTTCAGTGCCAGTACAAGTATTTAATGTTTAGATATGTAACAATACTTTTATATGTATCGATACTTTTGTGAAACACATTTTAAAATTATCTATACTTATATTTGATATTTTAAAGAATTTAAAAAGCAAAAATGATTTAGACTTGAATTGGGAAGACCTTGGAGAACTTCAAAGCTCCAAAAATATATTTAATCTCTCCATGACAATACTCCTCTCTCTCTCCGCAATAAATATAAATATCGATATCTATAAGTACCATCACATCCCTAACAATTTTACACCAAACTTTGCGGTTTTATGAATGGCTTATGTTGTCTTCACGTTCAATTAGCCTACAACTGCAATGGCAACAATACTGCATTCCATGCCAAAATAAATTGAAGCCTTAAGGAAAATCAGCAGTAAAAGCGAAAGCTTTAAAATTTTATGTAAGACTTTCTCTACGCTCTACTATGTTGTGCACTGCAGTTAAACACTTTGCATAAATTATACGCGGTTTGCAGACACAGCAGCTACGTCAGTCAGTCAGTCCGTCGTCAGTCCATAATGGCGACGACGATGTCGGTAAAACTAAGAAGGCAAAAAAAAAGATGGCAAAAGCTTGGCTAGAGTTGATTGCAGGGAAACAGTACACGACACAACTTTTTGTGGTTGCGTTATTCGGGTATAACGAGTAAGTCTAGTGCATGTATTCACTTTACCGCACGTTCAACTTTGGTTTACATTTCCGGTTCGAATGCGGGTTTCCATAACATTGGCAACAACAACCATAAAGAAAAGAGAAATAAAAACAACGTGCACTAAGGCTAGCACGATGCACAGTGGTTTGGAAGTGAAAAAATTAATAATAAAATGAAAGTCTTACTAAAGTTAACAGCTAGTCACTGCCCACTGTCCAAGGCTGATGAGGATCAACATTTTTATAGAAAATAACTACAAATGTCTAGCTTTTTGGTCAGTTGACTCGTCATGAGTCAGTGGGTGCACTCTGCAACAGTCCTGACTAACCCGTGCAAGCTAGGTAAACTGTGCAAATATTTTATAAAAAGGTTGACTTTGCAACAGCCATGACGAGTTTGTCAATTGATTCAAGCCAGTACTGTACAGTGCTGGGAAGTATTCTAAGTTATGGACTGTATGGACTGTACGAACGAGCGGACGGGCGATATATGCTTTGCAATGCTTTCTTGTTCTAAGTAGACCCAATAGTCAAGTAATGTATAGCATTTTTGGAAATCATGCAACAATTTCTGGGTCTGGAATGGAGGAACATTCTCTACTATAGCCTGTCGGAAACTTAATTTATTGTATTCGTGACACTTCGCTTATGTTTTTTTTTTCAAGAAATTAATTTGAGAAGATTTTTAGTATCTTTTTAACAAATTTTCACATAGTTCCAACCACTGTGCTACGCTACAAGCGTTTTTCATTCGCATAAAAAGAATTTCTAGAACGAGAGAAAGTCTATCGGTAAGGAATTTGTGTAAATGTACTCACAATCAGTTTGATATTTTTGTTACTGCTGCTGCTGCCACTACTACGACTGCCAACGACTCAACGCTTTAGTTATTTATGTGAAACCTACTTTAGTACTCAGTTGGAGTGGAACTTCGCATTGCACGATACATTTCAGAGTGGTTCACCACTTGCCATACATGCACAGTTTTATATTTGGTAAAAAATGCAACTTGAGATTTATTTGCGCACAGCGTCTAAAGTATTTTTAAAATTAAATTTTAAAATTGCAAACATTTTGCACAAGTTTCCACTTGAAGTGGAATAATCCCAATCGTCATAGTCAGCGTACGTTCAATTGAAAAATGTCATTCGATTAAATGAATTCTTTTGGATTTGCTTTTTGCTGCTTCTTTACTAAAACTTAGAATTGAGCCTTGAGAAAAATATTTTCATTGGAATTTCACACATCAAGTGTAAATTTCAAGCGGGGAGAGAAAAAGTAGCAAAACAAAACAGCAGCAAGCAATTATTTGAACAAAAGTTACTGAAGCAAAATACTTAAGATCGTACGTAAGAAATTCCTAAAGGATGCGAAGCGAAATGTGTTAGCAATTTAGAAACTAATCGACAAGTGTGAAGGTAAACTTTGAAATTCATTATCTAAGATAACTGCTAAAAGGTTAATCAACAAAAACTAAAAGTAAAGTGTTAGTTTGGTATGTGAGTGTGTCAGTTGTGTGTGTGGAATATAGATTGCGTAATTAAAGTTGACCATTTTTTTTTTTTTTTTTTAATTTTTCTACTATATACAAAAGTTGTAACTTTTAACTTATTAAAAAACTTTGAACTCTGAAAGCGATTTGGGATGTGTGAGGTTTTTGTTTTTTAAATAATGTAAGTTGCAAGTCTAGTTTTAGAATATCCTGTGGTCACTGCTTTTTCGCGTTTAATTTCTTTTACTTATTTGCACTGGCTCCGTCGAAAGATCTTTCGTATTGTTGCTGAAACAATGAAGAAGAAACAACAAAAAAAAAATGTTTCACTTCGCTCTCACTTTTTTCAATGCAACATGTTGCTGAGCTGAAGTGAGCGCACTGCCCAATATAACACAAACAAAAAAAAGGAAATAATAATCAAAACGATTTAATTGTCAAATTTAAGAAATTTAGGGATTATGACAATATACACACAAAAAAATTCACTAATTTTTTTTCTGTTTAATTGATTTGCACTTACATATGTATATGTTTTCAACGCACATTTCTTTACACTTTTCACATACAATATTTTTTTATACACTATAACCTAGCTTAGATTTATTGTTGCACTCTCTCACAGAAAAAAAAATACAAAGAGAAATTAATTTCACTATTCGACACATAATTGTAATTATTTTTTAATTTGGTACGTTACTTCTAATGCATTTTATATTGTATAGACCGCCAATTATACCTTTTTTTACCACAAAAAATGTTTCTTTGATTTTGAATCAACACAAACTTCAGCCACTAATTTAACACTTTTTAAATGAGTGTTGTGCTGCAACTAGCACCTTGCTTCTCTATGCAGCCATATGTTTCATATTCCATATGTTTCGCTCGTTTGGTATTGTCAAAGAGGCGAGAGCAAAAAAATGAAAACTAAAGGTAAGCGCCTAATCAGCTATTTAGGCGCTCTTTAATAAAGATTCCCTTTTAAAGGTAAACAAACTTGCTATTAGTTGATACACAAAACTTGTAGCAAATATTTAATTTATTTATTTTTTTATTTTATTATTTTTTTTTATTAATTGTTTTTTTATTAGCAGCTTTGTATATAATTAAATTTGCAATGTCTTCCTTAAAACTTCTTTCCTCCAACAGTTCCTTAAAAAAACCCCCTCAAAAAAAAAAAACTACAAAATGATTGGGAAGTTACAATTTTTTCACATTTTTCGTGATCATTAGCAGTTTTTAAAAGTGCTCGCTTGTGGGACAATAAAAATCATTACGAATTGTTAGAGAAGCCTCTTTACGATCAAAAATTGAAAGTTTGGTGCGGGGTGACAGACATCGGGCCTTACTTTTCGAGACTTCTGGTTGGGACTTGCTGGCCACATAATCTGGTAATAAGTGTTCAACTAGATTAAAGTCTGTAAACTTTACAATTTGAAACGCTAATTTTACTCTTTCAATTTAGTTCTTCCATTAAACAAGATTTAATAATTTTTACTAACACATTTTAGTTTTTTCACAGTTTTTAAGCAAATCAAATAAAAAATCATTAATGCCGCTTTTAAAAACGTTGAAGCATTTTTCAAGTTTACACTTTTCAATGAATGCCAAGTACCAAAAAGAATTGATGATGACGAGTGACTATGCTCAATAGAACTACTACCTTTCAATGACCTTAGAAACAATATTCCATCATATCGCACACTACTTGCTGGCTTGTTTGCTTGCAACACTTGATTATATCACGTTCGACGTGCAATTTGATGGATCGAAAACAATTAAGGAAAACTTTTTTCTTGGATACAAAAGTTAAACTTTTGTAATTAAATTGAATATCGTTTCTATTGAATAAGAGATAAAAGTTTTTTTTTTCCCATTTTTTCCAATAACAAAATTGATTTGCAGTTTATGGTATAGCTTCGATAACGAAAAAAAGAAAAAAAATAGGCACAAGCGTAAAGAAAATTTCATTAGGTGTGTATTGAGGCAAGAGAAGATACTTACTATACTCGTACACATATATACCATAGCAAGATACAAATTTCGTGCTCAGCCGAATTAGCGTGCCGTGGCAACATTGAACTTAAATCAATTGGCTCATTTATTTTTTTGTTTAGCTGTGTGGGTTTTTTTCATGGATTTTCTTTTTTGCCAAGTTACATTGACAAAACAAACTATAACTTAGTATTATTTGTATCTTTTGTACCTCGCCTATTCAAATGGAATAAATTTTATATCTAATACAGTGCCTGCATATTATCGCAGCTATTTATTGAATTCCCACATAGCTTTTGCTTGTTTTTCAATATTTCATGGAGGAAAATTGAATAAATGAATGTCATTATGGCCGCAACACATTTCCCTATTAGCACATTTATATGTCAAACTGTCATGCACAACGCTGTTGAGTTGAATACAGTGGGTATTAGAATGTTTTCGCTAAGTTATCTATAAGCTGTTGCAAATCAAAGAACAAATCTAAAAATATGAAGCGAAAAAAAACTACCAAGTTTAAGGGAAACCCCTTTAAATTAATAAGACAAAAATTATTAGTACAAAAAATATCATAATATTTATTTAGAAACTGTTTAATTAGAGAATATATTTATAAAATTTTTGATTAAGAAAACTAAAATATTAAAAAAAAAAATTACGTTCATCAATTTATCAAACTACACGTTTGTTCTTATTTCTTATTTTTCAAACTAGTCCTTTGACGTTTTGGTTGAGGTTCAGTTTCAGGATCAGACTCAGCATCATCAGAATCGTAGACATAATCGCTGTCCTCCTTTTTTGCAGCAGCAGTATTGCGTTTAGGACTAGTCCTTCTACACGTTTAGGTTTAGCTTCAGGCTCGGGCTCCAAATCAGCATCCAAACCGTAGACAAAATCAATGTCCTCTTTTTTTGCCGCAGAACGAGATTTGCGTTGTCGTTTCGGTTTAGGCTTTGACTGCTCCAAAATGGTGTTGCTTTTCTGCATGTGAACAGAGTTTGAAATTTTTCAAAAACTCACACTGAGCAGAAGAATAAATTGTAATTTCATCGAGTTTCTTATTTGAAGTGCTTATCTGGTTTGGGTTTCAGATTTTCGCGCGATTCCGTGACGTAGAAGCTCGGGCAGTAGCAATTTTCCGTGATTTTATCTCTACGGTCTTAACTTTTCTACGTTGACTTTACGAGTCTTAGGTTTTGGACTCTTTTGATCTTTCTTCTTTTGAAGTTCAGATACTGCGAAACACAAGGCTTGGCGAAAATAAATTCATCTTCTGCTGCAAGTTTCTTCTTTTCTGCTTCCAATGCATTTTTATTTTCTTTTTTTAAGTATTTCATAACGTTGCCATATAATGTCCACCGACTTACGCCTTTTTACATGGATGGGTCTTATTTCTTCCCATGGAAATTTCGATTTTATGAACTGTAAAATTCTGCGAAGCAAGTTGGTAGTCGTATAACCAAGCCTCTTAAGCAGAAATTCAAAAGCAACGGTCTCTGGTTTTAACAGTCGCTCCAAATATTTGAATTCCTCATCGATCTCAGCTATTTCTTTAAGTATTTCTTTAAATATTTTTTCATCACCGCTAGGAGTTTCTCCAGTTAAGGCAATTAAGTCGTTTGAGATTCTCTAAAAAAAATAATAATAAAAAATGTTAATAAAAATTTTGTAAAAAAAATATTGTATTATTTTCAAACTTACATTGAAGACCATCATGAGATCATCTTGAGTGCGTTGGCAATATGTTATATCATTTCTCAGATATTCTGGCATTTCAAACACTTGAATTATCAAAATTTGAAGCGTAAACGAATCTATCGGTCGAAGTTTCCGCCTGGGTGCTGCAGGCAACGGTTCTATCTCTAAAAGAGCATGAAATTCATGATATTTATTACCGAGTCTTGGGCATACACCAGATCGAGCCATTTTCAATTCTATCTCTAAAAGAGCATGAAATTCATGATATTTATCACCGAGTCTTGGGCACACACATACACCCGATTGAGCCATTTTCAATTATATTTAAATTTATTCGAAATATTATTTAGTCAATTGAATTTAATTTCTTAAAATCTTAAGACGATGTTATCAGCTTACTAGTTGCTTGTGCAATGATGCTCTTGGAACACTTTTGAGGGTTTTTATTTGAATTTGTTTGACCCGTCCTCTGTTAATTAGGCTCTATATTAAATTCTACCTGCCCTAAAGCCTTTCACTTTATGACCGCGCGCAATTTTACGCAATTTTTATGGTACCTGCTACGTGAAAAGTATTTACTTCTTAGAATATTTTTATGATAGCAGCCGCTGATGCAGCTGTTTGTGATTTTTCAAGTTTTATTGACCAGGATTATGCAATTATAGTTGTAAACTTTATGATTAAGTGTAGCAGCTGTTTAACAGTAAAATGAACATTTCGGATATTCATGAATTTTAGGTATTCCTATATTCGCATAAATTTATTACACTCAATTTCAATTCAATTTTTCAAAATTGAATCCTATCGGTATCGAAACCAAAATCGTACACCTTAAATCCTAATAGTATTTTGAGCTACAGTTATTTCCTCTAGCTCGAATAAGATCAAAAAATCAAAAGATTATACTAGTATTCGTAACATCATGTATGTATGTACATTAGGGTGGTCCAAAAATGTATCGAAAATAATTGTTTTTAATGGTGCCGCAAAGCCCCTGAATAAGTGCAACAACTCAAATCAATCTGATTATCGTTGCTCAAAAGTAAGTGTCATTAGGTTTTTTTTTTTTTTCAAATGTTCTTCAACTTTTACAAACAAAAATCAAATTAACTAAAAAAAAGTTGACTTCATACAATGCAACTTTATTGCGCATTCAATCAATTGCGACAACGTTGCGTATGAGCAATTTGACGATTATTAAATTCTTAACTTTGAACTTTTGACATAGTTCAGTGCACTTTGCAGCCAAACTGAAAATAAAAACAACAAAAAGTACTACAACTATTATAAGAGTCACGACGACATTTAACATTTTCTAGACTCGACTAACCAAAAAGCAAACAGAATAATAAATTAAGTAAATTCAATTAAACTCTAATTTGTCTCATTAAAAATTTAAAAGCAACACTTTATCGCGTATTTAGGCTAAAGTTCATAAAGAAACTTTTAAGGGCCACAAAAAATTTTTTTTTTTAGTCTGGACACTTTTTTTATTTTGTTTGCTACAAAATATTACCTTTGTTGCTTCTATTTAACTCGTGATCGGCATACAAATTGAGTTGTTTCTTGCTGTGTTGTATTTTCAGACAGACATGTTCTGGCGATAAGTTGAAAAAAAAACCAGAATATACTCGTATATCCAAAAAACTCAACACTCTTGCCAAGCATTGTTTGGCAATTTTGAGTATACAAGAGTCAGGAAAATATTTGTGAAAGAGTCCTACTTTGTATGTGTGTGTGTGTGTGTGAAGTAGTTGTAGTACTTGTGTTAAGTGACTCTTTGAGACTTTTAGAAGCAGCTGGAGTGCGTGACCGGAAAGTGTTTGCCGTTTCCGTTTCCAAATTGTGACAACGGAAAAATTGGTGGTGACAATGATGATGTTTTTGTCGAGAACAAAAAGTTTCAACAAAAAAAAAAAAAGAAAACACACCGGAAGTGTGCCACGTAGACAACAAAAGCAACGAAAATAGGCTACTGCTGGTTCTGTAGTAGCTTAAAACTAAATGCCACTGTTATTTTTATAAACTTTACATGGTTGTCAAGATGGAAGGGTAGATTTAAAATTGTAAGGGTAGAATTAAAAATGTGGCTTGATACCAAATTTTAAACATTTAACTCAATATTAAGATAAAAGGAGACAAGTAGAGTGATCCAAAAATATATGTGACTTTATAATTTTGAGAACACTCCCAAAAATCTTGACTTTTGTGTAAAAACTGAGTTTTTAAGCCATTGTTTTTAAACCAAAGAGTGTCAGAAACTGACAATAGTGGTGAAAAAATTTAAAAAAAATTTTTGGATTGTACTTAAAATTTTTCATATTTAGCCTCTGAATAACGAGAATATTCTTTATTACAAAAAAAGGTCGAAGTTTCTTCTTTCCAAAGCTGGCTAAAAAATAAAAAATCGGTTCGTAGTTTACTGAGTTATTGCAACATAAGTAAAACGAAAAAGAGTAAAAAATCAATTTTTTTACGTATTTTTGTTTTTTTACTTTCTTTGTTTTACTCAAGCAGACCTACACTCCTCCACCATAAGGCTTACATGTTACTCAAAGTATTGCACCGATACATGTCGACGCTTTTTCATTGATTTTTGGCCAAAACAATTTTTATTTATTTTTTTTTTTAATTTTCTGCAAAGGAATTTCTTATTTTAAAGAATTTTCCGTACAACTCTCGTACTTTTGGCATCTCCACATAAAATAAAATTGTTTTCCGTACTCATAGAAAACACGAATCAGCTGCACTAGACCAAAAATGAGTTGCATATACATACGGATTCGTAGTAACCAAACTGAAAAAAGGCTACAAATGTCACGTTTGACTCGTAAAATGTGTTGATGTAAACATGGCCTTGGTATGGTCAACCTGTATGTTCTGTTTCAAGCTGCTTTTTTTCTGTACTTGACATGTTTGTCAACTTGTTTGCTCATGTGCCATATAAAACATAAAAAAAAAATCAAACAAAAACGGCTTAAGTATTCTTTTACCTGGAAAAACATATTTTTATAACATTTACCAATTATAAAACACAAACAAAAAAATAATAATAAAATAAAAAAAACCAAACAAAAACAGAAATAAAATTTTTGTAAAGCAAAAATGTTTTTATTAAAAAAATTCCTTTTAAAAAAAAAATTTGATGTGTGTGTGTGTAGCGGAAAATTAAGTCAAAAGAAAATAAACTCGACACGTTTTCAAATTGAAAATTAATTGCTTTAAAATATTTTATTAAATGGAAAAAAAAATTATATAAAATTTCGAAAGCTAAGACCAAAGCGATAATACTTTCATAGTAACAGATACATAACGAGTAACAGATACATTCAGAAATAGATACATTCAGTAACAGATACATTCAGTAACAGATACATGCAGCGTGACGTATATAAAAAAACTTCGGAGTTAAAAAATTTAAATTGAGGTTTTGAGGAAAATTTAAAAATAATTTTTGAAATTAATGAACAGAGGGAAGTAATTTAAAAGAAGGATCGATCGATTTGTCTCGTCGTATTAAATAATGCAAAGTTTCATTTTGCGTGTTACAAACTTTGTGTCATAATTAATATACAATTAATTATTTATAAAGCGTATTAAAAAAAAAGGATATGCTTGCTCAAAGCTTTTGCTTGAATTGTTACTCAATTAGGTGGAAAATATACTTTCATGACCCTTTTTTTAGCTTGCGGCAAAACGAAAAAAAAAATATGTAAAAAAATTTTTAACATGAAGAAAATAAAATAAAAACCTCAACAATTTCTCCAAAGTGCCTGCTGCCAACAATGGGGGAGAAAAAAATATATTAACCAAATTATTATGCAGCATGGCTCCACAGCGTTAGTGGAAAAGTTGTCTGTTGAAGTTGTTTAGCAAACCAATAAAATATTCATAAGTGTAACGTTTTAAAACCCTTTTTTTCTCTGAGCTTAAGTTGAGTGCAAAAAAAAAAAAAAAAGTAGTAAACAAGATTTGCAAACCAAAAAAAAAAAATGTGTGTGAAAAATGGAAACACTTTACAGTTTAATGCCGTTCACAAATAAATATTATATCTATGATTTAAAAGTCCAATGACATTACGAGTACCAATTGTTCGTACACTTAAGATACAAATAGCCCTCTTAAGTACGTAAAGTGTTAGCTAACAACTTAATGCAGGCGACAAAGTTTGTCGAAAAGATTCAACGTCATTTTTCTTTACACATACCTACATAAATGGCTTCGAAAGACAAACTATAAAAGTTTAAATTTGTCTGTGTTATTTTTTTTTTTTTTTTTGAAAAAAAGTTTTGGGCAATTTGTCTGTCTATCCTTTTGTATAACTTTTTTGTTCAGCAAATTACTCATACGTTCATTTGCCTAAATGACAAAAAAGTTTAAAATAGTTGCACAGTGGTTTAAAAAATGCAACTTAAAATAGTCGTTGCCGTGTTTCAAATTTCAGCTTAATATTTTTATAATTTACCGAATAAAATGCTTAGAAATATACAGACAGACAGAAAGACGGACAGACGGACATGGCTAGGTCAACTTGTCTCGTCGAGCTGAACGACGTCTGCTTCAATGCTTTACAAACTTCCAGGCAAACTGAATGCATGCTTTCAACACAGCTTCTAATTAAAAACTTTTCTTCAAGAGCCTTGAAAACCGGTTCAAGAACCGAACCCAGAGAATTCGTCAATTTGAATTAAGAAAAACGAATGTATGATTCGTATTTAGCGATCCAGAAAAAACTTGCCGCTATTTTGAATTCAAAAACATGTCACACAAACTTTTAGACTTGGTTTTTAATAAATTGATACATTTATCTTGGGGAACCCCATTTACTTAAATTTGTATTTCGTAGTAAATAAAAAGTTGCAAGGGTATCCCATTCAATAGACACTGCAGAAGCAACCGAAACCCTAGAACACTTTCTGTGCACCTGTCCCGCACTCAGATCACACAGAATGCGGCAACTTGGGAAATAGTAGCTCACCTAGGTGAACTGTCGAATACCTGTCCCCTTCGCACTTCGCACTTTCCTTAACTGCACAGGCTGGCTATGACAAGTCAGCTCTGGGCATTAGCAACGAGATTAAGTGACATCAAAACGGCGCTTTATGTGCTACTTGTTTAGAACTTTCCCATAGTCACTTCTATCTATATAAAAAGTTGCAAGCTTGGTCCAAATCTCTCGGCTCCAATAACGAACATTGAAATTTTACATATGAAAGTAAAGCTACAGCAAACACAAAATGGGACAAGATTTCCCATGCTTAGAATTCAGCAACGAGAAGGCTGAGTTTAAAATTTTTTGCCGTACTGGAAAACCGAAGAGTGCCTCTAGGCATTCTATTTTTGGGAACTATGTAATGAATAAAGCTAGAAGCTTGAAATTTTCAATAATATTAGTTTTAAAATTTTAACTTCATCTCAAAGTTCTGTCACACTGTAAACACCTTTTCACGTGTTCCAAAAAAAATCATTTAAAAGCAACACACAGACGCTTAGGACAATGACAACAAAATGGTCAATAATCACAGAGAAAGCCACTTGTAAACTGTAAATATTTGTCAGTTTAAAAGTGCACAACAACGGCTTTTACAATGGATTCATAACAATCTGTTGACAAAGAAAGTCTGTACCTGAACTTTGACATTAGATACTTGTTTATCCTTGGGCAACAATTTGATTATAATTTCTACAAAAAAAAAAAAAAACGAAAATTAAACAAACACGATAAAAATGTTTAACAAGAAAACAAACGAATTGAATAAAAAACTCAACTCAAGGAGAAAAAGTTAAACAAAAGATACATATTTTTGTTTGCATGCGAATGCGACAAAACAAAAAACAAGCAAAAAAAATTAAAGTGTATACAAAAATGTCGAAGATATGAAAGAAAAGGTCATGCCACCAAAAAAAAGTAAGGATACGCCGAGAATAAAATACGAACAAAAAATTTATTTCAATTTAAAAAAAATTTCAGTCACGCTCAAAAGAATTTAAGAGTTCAAAGGAAAAAAAATTATAAACGACAAAATTGACAAATGCAGCGACTACAAAACTTCAAGGATACAAAATGACAGAAACTAAAGTTGATATACTTAAGATGTAAATCGAAATTAAATTTTAAATATGCAAATAAAAAATAACCGATTAATAAAGAAAAAAAATGTGTGTTCTTAGAAAAAAAAATTTTTTTGAATAAAATTTTATTGATATGAATAATTGAAATTGTTTCCGCACGATTTCTGCAAAATCATTAAAGCTTTTTGCCGGTTTAACAATAAAATCACATTAGAACTGTTGTATATTTTGAGAATTTATTACAAACGCCGACGACGACGACGACAATAGTCGACAGTAAAAAGGACATCAACAACGACAAGAATGAATGACATCCACGTGTGCCAACACACAAATGAACGCCTTGACAATGGCAATGAAATCCTTGTACTTAACGTTTTCGTCGTCAGCGACGCCAATAGAGGGGGTAGAGAGAGATAGAGAGAGAGAATGTAAGCCCAGCACATGGTCACAGTCAACACAACACAAACCAAGGACATTCGTCGTGTATGTGTGCGGCGCTTTTAATGGACAGCAAATGCGTCGTGCTGCCGCTGTATTGTCCTTGAGTTTAAAATGCAACAAGCTAATGTTGAAATAGATTTTAAAACTGCAACAGTTCAACATTTGCATTGCGTTCTGTTAAAATGAATTTTTATTTACACAAAACAAAAATTGTACAACTTTTTAGTAGTAAAGTAAATATTTGCTTTAGTTCTAAACCAAAGTTTTATATTTATTGTCGTGTTTTTGCGTTTATTAATTACTAAGGACAACGAGAAGTCGTAAGCTGAATTTATATTTTCTATAAATAAATAGATACATATACTCGTGTATGTATGTATTTGATTTAATAACCTATGTCAGTCCGCTTGTCTATTTAGTGCTGCTCATTTTTTGGTTTCAAACAGTCTGAGCGGCTATAATCCGTTAGCTCGAAAGTTTGTAATGCTTTAAAAGAAGCATTGTATAGATATAAAGGTGATATAGGTACGTTCTTAATAAAGGTACACTTCGTTCTGGATACAAGCACAATTCGTTCTTCATACAATCACATTTTTTTCTCAATTCGAAAATTATTTGTTCTTCTATCGAGAAGCATACCGAAATGTGCTTTATTTTAATTTCAAAAATGTACTTGAATTGAGAACATTGTGCTTGATTTGAGAAAAACTGAGCTTACCTTATTTTGACCAACGATAAACACACTTTGTTTGCTTTTTCAATCTGTGTATGAATGATGTATGTCTCGTTCGCTACAAAGAAACACAGACACATTGGAATTTGAGTATCTCATCTCATTTAAGTTTCACATTCAAGTTTCACATTAAGTTCTACATTTAAGTTACAGTTTTAAGTTCCACATTTAATTTCACATTTAAGTTCGACATTTAAGTTTCACATTAAGTTCTACATTTAAGTTACAGTTTTAAGTTCCACATTTAAGTTCCACATTTAAGTTCCACATTTATGTTCCAAATTAAAGTTACACATTTAAGTTCCACATTTAAGTTTCACATTTATTTCCCGTTTAAGTTCCACATTTAAGTTCCACATGTAAGTTCCACCTTGAAGTTCCACTTTAAGTTTCATTGTTCCACATTTAAGTTCCACATTTAAGTTCCACATTTAAGTTCCACATTGAAGTTCCACATTTAAGTTCCACATTTAAGTTCCACATTTAAGTTCCACATTTAAGTTC
Organism: Leucophenga varia; assembly: GCA_018903435.1. Classification (NCBI taxonomy): domain Eukaryota; kingdom Metazoa; phylum Arthropoda; class Insecta; order Diptera; family Drosophilidae; genus Leucophenga; species Leucophenga varia. The sequence continues at coordinate 441,698 of JAEIFJ010001866.1, forward strand.
CACATTTAAGTTCCACCATTTAAGTTCCACATTTAAGTTCCACATTTAAGTTCCACATTTAAGTTCCACATTTAAGTTCCACATTTAAGTTCCACATTTGCTTCAAACAAACATACGTTTGAGAGACTGAACATAGTGAATCCGAAGGATTTTTGTGCGCTGACTACGGGTCTTAAAATTATTTTATTTCATTATTCTAACCAAAAACCCGTGATCTTTCGAGTAAAAAATGCTTCTTTATAGCAAAGTGAAACCATTCACTTGTTCTATACTAAGAAATATGAAAGAACAACACATATTGTATTAGAATAATTCGGCTTACTACATTATTTTGTTAAAAATAAAAAATTCATATATTTTACCTTAATCCAAAGTAATGTGTATAACCTTTACATAAAAGCAAAATAATAAGCCCACGCTTATTAGATTTTTTTATAAAAGCAAAATCTTTACAGACTGCAAAGTAATATAAAAAAGAAAACCAAAAAAAAAATGATAAAAAACAAACAAATATAAAATCAAAATTATTAAAACATTTTTCACACACGCCTTACTTTTTAACCTTCACGTCTGTTTGTCTAACAAAGTCTGTCAATAAATTTTTACGCCCACAAGAGACAAGACTTTTCAGACTTGCAGATGTTCCATACCATTTTGGACTGTCTTTGTTTTAACTAAAAGAAAACAAAGAGGACGAACAAGAAAAAATGTATAGAATACGAGAAAGGATTCATAAGATTTTTTTTCTTTTTTTTAGAATCTACTAAAATATATAAAGCAAATGTCGCCATTTAACGCTTACAGGCGTCGTCGTCTTTTTTCTTGTCTACCACAATTGTCGCCTTACAACGCTTCCGTTCTTAGACGCAGGGACTTTTTAACTGACACACAGTATATATCCTGTTCTATATATGTGTGTATATGTGGTCGAATTAGATTATTATATAGCATGTACATGTGTGTATGTGTCTGCCCGCATGTCTATACACGTCCGGGTTTGTGTCTCAATAAATGTGTCAAATGTCCTTGTCAAACACTAATGGTCGCGTAGCTGTCAACGAAAGCTTGTCCTTGTCGCCTTGATATGTACTTTTGGTATTGTATTGTATAACGTAATTGTTTTGTATAAATTATATAAGTATCGTGTAATTCGTATATTTCATTGTATACCCTACACATAGTGTTTAAAGCGGGTATTACAGTGCTTTGGTACGTTTGTAAACTTAAAAATTAATGAAGAGATTCAAATCAGTTCTTGCTTGTGAAATTTTCCTCTGTATGAAGTGCCTCAAATCTTTGGTTTCCCTGCAACAATTTTTTTCTACCCATTTTCTGCACTCAATTCCGTCAGTTACAATAATTAAACACATTTCTACATTCGTGGAAAAAAATTAAATTTGGCAAACAACTTTATTAATTTTGCTGCACATTTTTCAATGTCTCGTTGAATATTTGTGTTTTTGTGGCGAAAATTTAATTAGTGCTTTTGTATTCGTGTAGAAATGTTTTGGGTTTTAGTGGTTTTTCGTTTATTTTTTATTTTGGATTATCATGCGCCTGAAAGTATGCAATGAATTTTTAGTGTTTTTGCAAACGTAGCATTTTTTTGCGTTTAGAAATATTTGTAAAAAAGTAAATGAATTTTTATTATTGGAAATAGTTGAACAGTTTAATACATTCCATGACGCTGCTTAAATTGGCTTAAAAAAATCGTTTTTCCTCTGCTCATAATTGTAATTATATTTGGCCTCGAGCGGGCAAGTATCTAAAACGTTTTACATTTTACGTAATTCATTAAAAAAAAAGAAAAACTTCGTATCTCAATTTCCCAATTAATTTTTTTTTCTTTTTCAGATTTTTTGCAGGTGCAATTTTTTCCATAAATTTTCTTGCGCCGACAACAGAGACTGGGGATGAAAAGCCAAACAAGTAAAACGGATTTGATTTTCCAATATGCAGGTAAGCTAAAAAATAATAATTTCTATTTTTGACAACCAACGAAATCGATACAAGCGAAAAGTTTTTAGTTTTACGCTTAATTAAAAAAGATAATTAAACATGAAATAAAGTTGCTAAAAGCGTATCTACTCGCATAAAATATCAAAAGTTCAAAGTTCGCACATGTGCAAAATCATTAAAATTCTCTTTTGGGTAATTGAAAATTTTATTAAATTATTTTTTTCACAGAAACAAGAAAAAAGACGCGAATTGCGTCTAAAAAGATTTTGGCGTTCGCCGAAAACCACATCGTCGGATGATTCGACAGGCTATGAGAGTCCGACGCGTACAAAACCGGCGAGCGATGCACAACGTTTCAATCATCTGCACTATACAAGCCTTGCGCAAAGCTCTAGCGCGGCAACGTCGAGTAACGGTGGTGGTGGTCCTAATGGTGGTGGTGCAACATCCAATGTCATCAATAATAAACCATCATGTTCACTGCCGCTGCTACAGGTGTGGCCCAGTCAGGTATGTGTTGTTGCATAAATTTTTTTATTTTTTTTGTATTAAAATTTAATTAAACAATTTCCTCGCGTTTAAAAGTTTGGGTTTAATGTATTTCGTTAATTTATAAAAGCTAAAAAAAAAACAAAAAACAGTTTCATTAAGTTTCAAAGTTAATTACAATTATTCCATGGCAAATTATAGTATTTGTGAGGTTAAAAACGTTTAAATAAATCGAATTCGTTAATGCTTTCTTTTGTGTTGCATTTTTTTTTTTTTTTTGTCAAATTATATTTTTTTTCTTTCGTTTAATTTATTTGTCTCTCTCTGTTTCTTTCTTCATCTTGTTGTATATGTGTACGTTGCGTTTTACGTTTACGTTTTACGTAATATTTGTAGCCGCTTTTGCGTCAGGAAGGCTTTGTTCAGTTGCGTCGAAACAGCGGACCCGAGGGTCAGCGGGTATGGATGATGTTGCCATTTGCCATACATTTTGCTCCAATTTTTTTTTTTTTATATATACATACGTACTCTTTTTTGGCTCAATTCTTTAATTTTTCTTATACATATATAATCTTTTCCCTAATTCGAAATTTGTGCATGTCTCATACCTTCCAAAGTCGAAATATAACTACACAAAGGCTATAAAATTCTTTGAAATCGAGTTACCCTTTCCCTATTTTTGGCTGTTTTTAAGCGAGTTTTTTTAATACTAAAATTTTTATTAGGCTAGATTTTTTTGTATTTAAATAAGTTTTTTTTTATTATTGCACTTTATATGAAGCGTTATGAAGAATTTGCTTCCAGCACCTAAATATATAAGTGTAAAACAAATTTAAATTGTATATAACAAATTATAAAAGTATATTCTTGAAAGACCTTGTTTATTAAGGCTTGGATGCGTTTAGTTAAAATTTATTATTATTTCGTCGCAAAGTTTATACCGTATTTCCGAGGACATAGGCGGTCCTCTAAAACATATATATATTCTTGATCAAGTTTACGAGACAAGTCAACTTCCATATCCATATTAGGTCGGTCTGTCAGGGCAGCAATGGATGCTCTCAGCTAAGAAGGTACACATCTTCTGTATTCCTAGCCATAAAGGCATTGATCGCAACAATATTTCTAACAACCTAGCTGAAGAAGGTACCATCCGAACCATTCCAAAGAAGAAAGCAGCAATGGGCCGTGAAGACCCTAGAGCATCTTATCTAAACAAATCCAAGCCTTAAACTGAACAAAACTTTAAAATATTTTAATGTTTTATCAAACAAACAAACAAAAACTTATTTAATTCACTTAAACTTTTTTATGAGAACTACTTAATAAGTCACATAAGTCACCCTGTATAATAAAATATTTTTTTCCTATTTAACACACGCGCTGCACCTTTTATTTAAATTGTTTTCACATTTTACTTAATTTTGTTTTTTTCTTCTTCTCTAAAATGCTACTCTTACAGGATTCGCCACGCGGCGAAGCTGACGGTCAATCCTTCATATTCCCCGCCATTGTCGAAACGAGTACAAGCAGCAGTGCTGGCGATAGCGCCGGTGGCAGCAGTAACGCTACAAGCACAACAACAACAAGTACATCAAGTGCAGCCATAGGCAGCACAAGCAACAAACGTTCCGATACAAATCATCTGACATTATCTACGGGCGATCGACGCAATTCTCTATACTGTGATACGTTACATGCCGGTGATTCTGGCATTGATTCGGTGCAAGCCTCACCGTCACCAAATGCATTAGTAGCACCACCGGGTGCTTCACTGCTTGTAAATATACCCGGTTGCAGTAATGTTATCGGTGCCGGCGGTTCCTGTAATGTCTCGCCAACGACAACGCCAACAATGGGTTCACCCAATCTGTCACTTGGGCGACGCGGTGTACGCAATAGCATTTGCTTTGGTGCAGCGGCCAATTATCGACGTAAATCCAGTGCATTGCTGCATCCGGATCATGCGCGTCTATTTGCGTTACGCATGAAACATGCAGCTGCATTGGAACGTGCACAAACCTCACCCGATCAGACATCCATCGAAGATGCAACCGAATTTCATGATAACGGACTCGCGACCAATATACGACTGTGCTCGGCCTCGTCGTCGACGACATCGTCGCTGACCTCTGTAGCCGCCGTCAGTTTGGGCGGTGGAGTAGGCGGCTGTGGCGGTGGTAGCGGTAGCGGTGGTATTGCCGCTGGCAGCAGTAGCGGTGCCTGCTCCTCTTCCTATGCTGTAGCAGCGGGGGCCCAGCAGCGAGTCTCCGATCCCTGGCTGCAGCCCCAATCCGATCGTGAACGTGATTCGCGTAATGAACGACGTCGTTCATCGACAATGACCGCACGTCTTTCGCTCTTCGATGCGCTCGATTTGGAATATGCGCTGTTACGTGCAGCAGCACGCGGCTCTGTCGGTCCATATTCACTAAGCGAATCTATACACAAGCTAACATTTACACAATCCCTAGCATTTCCGGCATTGGCGCGTGGTCTGGCAACCAAACGAAGACGTTCCGCGACGCATACCAGTTCGCGTCCGTTAAATCCACACGAGTCGGGTCTAAATACTTGTGCAAAAGTCATAACAGCCGTTGTACTGGTGGCCATATCGTTTATGGTGTTTTTCATTGTGTATAAATTTGTAAGGACGTGAGGTTTGCTCCTGGCTCCGACAAATTATCCCGTTACAACATATCAAAGTGCGTATCCGTACGTTAGCTCCTCATCAGCCACTTCGTTCTATACGGCATACACAGCTGAAACGATGTCCACAATGTCGGTTTCGGAAAATTTAAATTCGGGTAATGAAGAATTGTCGGGGTTCAGGAGTTATCTGGGAAGCAAAGAAAGTGATTTTAATTAAAGTGAAACGTTAAATAACCAAAAAAAAAGCAATTTTGAAGAGAAAAATAAAAATAAAAAAACTATCACTCGACTACGCGAAAATTGTGATAACTCATCAAGGAATATTCCTAAAAGGCTTAATGTTGTACGAAAGCGCAAAAAAAGAAAGTGTTTCAATTTTTTAAAACTAAAAAACCAAAAAAATAAAATACAGAGTATATATATCACTAAATGTTATTATAGAAAAGATAATGTTTAATATTTAATATGCCATGATAAGCAAATAGCTAAATAAAATGAAAATATTTTTGTATAATCGTTGGTATCTAAGCAAAAAAAAATAATAATAATTTTTTTAAATAATTCAAGCGCAATGCTGCGTATGATTAATATTAGCAAAAAAACGCTCTGCTTTAGCTTAAAAACTGTTTTTTTGTTTGCATGAAACGCAAAATGCATTTGGTAAAAATTAATAACATTTCGAGCAGACATTTGAGTTACTTTTGAATTTTTAATTATTTTTGGTAAATGGTTCTGTCCGATAGCGAAAACAATAATACATAAAAATAAGACCGATATCGATTGCATAGAGATGTAGATGTTTAGATAACACTTTTGTAAAAAAAAAAGTTCCTAGAACTTGTATATAAAATTAAAAAAAAACCTTTTTTTAGATGTCTGACGTTTTTTGATGGGCCTATTGAGCGACGTAATATGTGTTTTAAAAGTCCCATTTAATTCTTAACATGTTAAATTTTTTTTTTCCAAAAACCCATTGAATTTTTAAAAAAATTAAAAGCATGAACCCCTAAAACCCTAAATCCAGGAACGGAACAGCTAAGACCATGAAAATTTAGCATGTGGTGGAAAACATTGCCTGGAATAAGAAAAATTTGGCTCTAAGTTTCAGTCGAGGTCCCAATTTCAGCCCATAGTATCGTACTAAAATAGAAACTTTAAATTTTACACTTTAGACCAGTTTAAATGTTGCCTTATTTTAGGCATAATTCAGGCTCTCATTTTGAAACTCAAGACTGTCCATGGAAGTTCTTATTTTAGGGCATTAGTAACAGATTAAATTAGGTGCTTAAACCCATAAACTTAGTAGACTGCTAATTTTATTTTTACCTAAAATATATATTTTTTTATTAAACAAATAAACTGCTCGAAATGATATAATATATTTTTTTATCAATTTTGTTGCCTAATATTATTATAATTGTTATAGAAATTATTAATGCTCCTTATAGGAGCCCTAAATGCAACTCTTTAACTCAAATCTTTAAACATATTTTATGCCATAAACACAATTTTTTCTCTTAAATCTACAATATTATTTCTTATGAAATATGAAATAATAAAGTGCCTATTGGACCGACTTTAACTCAATAACAATCTCTTGACTTCAACATCTAAGCTTCGAATTTAAATAAATTAATTGAAAATTTGAAAAAAAAAAAAAAAAAAAACGACGATATAAGTAAACAAAAACAATAAATGCTTCAATGACTAACTATAAATATTAAAAATACAAAATAATAATAAATAATAAAAAATTAAATATCTTAAAAATAAGAATTGTGCAAAGAAAAAACTTACTAGTTAAGCTTATTTAAAAAAATATATTTAAAGTTTTCTATTTAGATATATTTGTAACAAATAAAAAAATTAATTGCTTTAATTAAAATTATGTAAAAACGTTAACTTCGGTGTAGCCAAAGTTTTAATGCGCTTCACACATGAGTTTCTATAATGTTGTTAATAAGTTGTAAAGGATTTTGTAGTGTTCCGTTTTGCTGAAGTTTTAAAAGTTTATATGTTTCTGCCCAAACCATAAACTTCTTTAGATACACTTCTTTGATTGGTTTGCTGGTCATATTGTAGCATAAAAAAGTGTTTTAAAAAATATCTAGGACACGAACCATATTGCAGCAGCAAAGAGCGCCATCTATGAGTTCAAACAAATGTTTTAAGACTTAAATGTAGAAATTTTTTAATTTATTTGAAAGCATTTTGACTTTAAAAAAGCACTTTATTGAAACGAAAAAAAAAATAAAATATATATAAACATCGAAGGAGAATTATTTTCGGCTTATTTAAAACTTTTAAAATATTATGAAGTATAATAAATTATATATAAAATAATTTATTTTATTTTTAAATTTTAGATAGCTTCTTTTTTTTGGTTTTAAACTCAAAAATTCTTGCCTTAAGCTTAAGTATTGCAAATCGAACTGAATGCTTTATTAAATAAAAATATAAATGACAAAGTTATTATATAGAAAAGCATGTAAATTAGCAAAGATTTGCATAGAAAATAAATAAATAAATAAATAAAAATATACGTACAAAAAAAAAGCAAGAAAAAATTTGTAAAATAATTTGTAAAATATTTACAAAATAAAATAAATAATTAAAACTTTGCTGAATATTCTGCCTTAAACTACCCTACTGCTCTCCTATTTCTCCCTCCTCAAATAAAACCTAAATAACAAAAAAATATTCAAAAATTATAAAAAAAATATTTAATTTTTCTTTTAATTAAATTTTCGCTCTTCTTTATGAAACCAATTAAATAACTTTTTTAAATAAAATATTAAATTATATTTAATTAAGTAAGTTTTACATGCAAATACGTTAAAATGTTTTATAAATGTTAAAAAAAAAAGCAATGAAATTTAAATAAAAAAAAAACTAATTTAGATTTACTTTAAGTTTTGTAAATGCAGAAAATTTGAAAAATATTTAAAAAATAAATTAAGCATGAATAATAATTTCAATAAATTAATAAACACTTAAATGAGCATCATGCATGTTTATTAATTTTTAATTATGCTAAAAAAAGAAACTTTATTTATTTATTTAAAAGACTGAAAATATAAACGTATTAGCGCCAATTAAGGTTTATAATGTGGTCGAATCAGTGTGAAGCAGTGAAAATAGTAAATCAAATAATAAATCGACGGCAATATTATAGGGTATGCATATTTTGGTGTATATAAAGTCAGTAAGTTTATATAACAAATTGTATACAAACTCTTCTCAATCTATTACAAAAATTGCAGGAGGGGTTTATTGAAAATCAAAAAATCAAAGGGGATTCCCGGCTTATGCTACTACATTGCAAAGGTTTTTCGGCTGCTCTTTTAGCTCTCTTCCGTTTTGCATCTGCTGTTCTTTTGTGCAATTGCATTTCTTCTGTCGGAACTACATAGATACACGTATTTAATGCGCTGAGTTCGAATCCGACATCAGCATGCCCTGAGGGTCCTGGTTTGGTCCTAAACTTCAAAATAATAAGAAAATATTGTTTGCTTTTTTTTTTTTAATTTTTAAAGAAGTTAAAATTTATTGTTGTAAAAAAAAAATATTATAATAATTGATTCGAAATAATTTACTTCGAAAACATATCTACAAAAATTTTAATAAAAAAAATTATTTACAATAAAAAATAATATACGTGCATCCATTTATCATACAACATGTTCGTACTTATTTCTTATTCCTCAAACTAGTCCTTCTACGTTTAGGTTCAGGTTCGGGATCAGTCTCAGCATCATCAGAATCGTAGACATAATCACTATCCTCTTTTTTGGCGGCAGAACGAGTTTTGCGTTTAGGACTACTCTTTCTACGTTTAGGTTCAGGTTCAGGTTCGGGCTCGGGCTCAGACTCTGCATCCAAACCGTAGACAAAATCACTGTTATCTTTTTTGGCAGCAGAACGAGATTTACGTTGTCGTTTCAGTTTAGGCTTCGACTGCTCCAAAATAAATTGTTGCTTTTCTGCATGTGAACAGAGTTTGAAATTTTTCAAAAACTCCTTCTGAGCAGAAGAATCAATTGTAATTTCATCGAGTTTTTCATTTGTAGAGGCATCAGGTTTTGTTTCAATTAGAAGCTTAGAAGCTCGAGCGGCAATAGCAATTTTCCGTGAATTAATCTCTACGGTCTTAACTTTTTCTTCGTTGACTTTACGAGTCTTAGGATTTGGACTCTTTTGATCTTTCTTCTTTTTGAAGCTCAGATATTGCGAAACACAAGGCTTGGCGAATATAAATTCATCTTCTGCTGCAAGTTTCTTCTTTTCTGCTTCCAATGCATTTTTCTTTTCTTTTTTAAGTATTTCATAACGTTGCCATATAATGTCCACCGACTTACGCTTTTTTACATGGATGGGTTTTATTTCTTCCCATGGAATTTTTGATTTGTTGAACTGCAAAATTCTGCCGAGCAAATTGGTATCGGTATAACCAAACCTTTTAAGCAAAAATCCAAAGGCAACGGTCTCTGGTTTTAACAGTCGATCCAAATATTTTAATTCCTCATTGATCTCAGCTATTTCATTAAGTATTTCTTTAAATATTTTGTCATCAACGCTAGGAGTTTCTCCAGTTAAGCTAATTAAGTCGTTTGAGATTCTCTAAAAAAAAATAATAATAAAAAAATATTAATAAAAATTTTGTAAAAAAAACAATTATTTTTAAACTTACATTGAAGACCATCATGAGATCTTGTTGAGCGCGATTGCAATATGTTATATCATTTTTCAGATATTCTGGCAATTTAACTATTTGAGTTATCAAAACTTTAAGCGTAAACGAATCTATCGGTCGAAGTTTCCGCCTGGGTGCTGCAGGCAACGGTTCTATCTCTAAAAGAGCATGAAATTCATGATATTTATTAACGAGTCTTGGGCATACACTAGATCGAGCCATTTTCAATTCTATCTCTAAAAGAGCATGAAATTCATGATATTTATCACCGAGTCTTGGGCATACACCAGATTGAGCCATTTTCAATTATATTTAAATTTATTCGAAATATTATTTAGTCAATTGAATTTAATTTCTTAAAGTCTTAAGACGATGTTATCAGCTCACGAGTTGCTTGTGCAATGATGCTCTTGGAACACATTTAAGGGTTTTTATTTGAATTTGTTTGACCCGTACTCTGTTAATTAGTCACTCATATCTACCTGCCTGAATCTTTTCACTTTATGAACGCGTGCAATTTTTCGCAACTTTTATGGTACCTGCTACTTGGAAAGGCTTAGAACATTTTTATGATACCGCAGCTGTCAGTGACTTTTCCACTTTTATTTCCCAGAAATCTGCAAATATAGTTTTAAACTATAAGATTTAGTGTAGCAGACTTTTTTTAATAATAAAAGAAAAATTTCGACTATTCTGGAATTTTACGAAATGAATATTCTTACAGCGAAAATTCACAAATAAACACTGAAGTTTCCATATATTATAAATAACATTATTAATCAATAAATTATATATATAAATTATATATATAGAATAACATTTTTCGTAGATGAAACCTGAAAAATGAATATTTTTTAACTGAATAGCGATGTAAAATAAATGTAAAATACATGGGAAACCTTCAGGGGCTTTGCGGCAACATTAAATATTATCCGACTTAAAAAAGAAAAATACGTGTTTTCTTATTTTCGATATAAAACAGTCCTAGGGGGTGAACACATATATTTTTTTTTGGTCCACCCTAATGTTTAACTATTAGTGCAGTGTCCACGGGCATTTGCGACTCGGTTTAATAGAAGTTAAAATTGAATTTTTTTATTTTATTTATTTTTTTTTTTTCAATAAAAATTAAAAAGTCAATAATAATTTATGCACATATTTTAATTTAAAGTTCTATAAATTTTTAATTGATAAATCCAATAGTAGTTTTTTTTTTGTTTTTTTTTTTTTTTTTGTTTTAGTATGAAAAGAGAATTTCCAATGAAACCACAAATTAGAAATATTTCACGTGAAAAACTAATTCGATTTTCATAGCAGACTAAATTTTTAGGCATAAATAAATAATGAATTAAAAATCATCAAACAAACTTCAGTAGTAGCAAAATTTGTTATCTCTCTTTCACTCATTGATGTGTGTATGCGATTTAATCGTGTGTGTGTGTGTGTGTGTTTGCAACAAAAGTAGAAAAAAAAATATATGCAAAAACTGATTAAAATAACGAGAAACGCACACTTACAGCCATGACATCTGCTTCATCTCAATTTCATACCTACACATTCATATGTGTATGTGTGTAGTAAAACTCAACCGTTCTCCATTGCATTAACATTGGCATCCTGTGCTATGCTGAGTACCATACCATGTCCTGTCAGCAGCAACATCAGCATCAGCAGCTCTTTGTGCTGCATAATTAAGCAGAAAATTTACACAGACAGACAGACAGACAGACACAGTGTGACATCATCATTGTCGTCGTCGTCGTCATCGTCATCAGCCTTTCGTACGCTGTGTGTCGTTGTCATTGAGTTGTCCAAACTGACACCACCGCCCACACTAATAACACCGTAAAGTGAATTTTTGCAGCTTTACGGAAATAAGATTTCACTAGAAATATGCATGCAAAGTATGCCACATATGTATGTATGTGTATGTGTGTGCCTTTACCCGTAAACATGTGTAAACTTTTTTTAAGTCAACAACTGACGACAAGTGTAAGCCAGGATCTTTTTTTTTTTTTTTTTTTTTTTTTTTGCTTTAACATCTCCGTAATATCCCAACGTAATACTTCAATAAAAAAAAAAGCAAAACACTATAATCGTTGAAAGTAAAATTTTAATGCTTCTCATAAAGACTATCATCAGATTGCACTATAATCCTTTAATTCCCAGTCACAATTCAGTATCGATTTTAATCTTTTTTTAATACTCTTTACAAGTAGGGTATATTAGTTCGGTAAACTGACTACTTCTGGTATGAAAATAAGTGCTTTAAAATTGTTTAAAGCAAATAAATTATAAAAAAAGTCCAAAGTTTAATTTGTATCATTTTTTGACTGATGTGTTAATTAAATAATTCAGTACTCTATTCAAAAGACCACCAACAAATGAAATTTCAACGATTTTTAAAAAAAATTGCTAAGAATTGATGTTCGAGTTTCGTTACAAAGCTATCCCTGAAAGTAAGGTTCGCATTAATGGGCGCGGGACTAAACATTTAAGTCCAATTCCACCCATTTCAATGTATTACTTTTAGTCCTAATCCCGACCGTTCCAGGTATTTTCAATATTGTTCCGTGGGTGTCCCATGGGTCCGAATTTTATAAAAATACAATATTAGAAATGGGCGCGGGACTAAACTTTTGATACCAGTTCCGCCCATTCCTATGTACTACTAATTTGTTCCAATGTCGACCATTCCTATGTAACATTTTTTTCATTGGGATAGCGGCGATTGTTCCGTAGCTGCCATGGGCCCCGAATTTAATAAAAATATTATATACCTACAGGTTTTTTATAACCCGTATTCGAAGTATATAGTATATCAGTCCTCTATAAACACTATAACACTAAAATTCTGTAGAGTCCTCCGGAGTTTAGTAAAGTCAAACATTTTTTATATCCACAGTAATTTCTGCGCGAGTCCCGGTGTCCCACGCCTGTCTCTGTATGATAGCCATACATAAAAATTGTTCAATCTGAGCCAAATGGGTATATTTTATTAGGATTTTAAATGGCATAATCCATTTTATCCATAATATCCAATTTTCATACAAAAACAAAAACTTTCGATGGTGATTAAGAACATATTGAACCCTAACCGTGAAAAAACGTAAGCAACAAAATGAAATTTTGTTGGAGAGTGTTTTTTCTATAGCGATGCTAGCGTAAGTAGGACCAATAAGCAAATGTTTATATAGTTTTCCTTCGTTTTTCGCTTACATTTTTTTCACGGTCAGAACTCGAAATATACTTTATGGTGTCTGTCTAGCCTTCTGCTGCTTTTTACAGACATTTGCCCAAAAACTTAAGGTAAAAGGTACAAAAATTTGACTCAAATAGAAATTATTTATGGTACACTCTCTATCTGCAAAGCTTGTACTATTCATATACTACTCATAAAGTGTATATTAATAGCAATGAAAAAAAAAATAAAGTGACTTAAATAGAAAAAATATTCCATAAAAAAAAAAGAAAGTCTCGCTATTGAATTTCCAGCCAACACCGATTCCGGCAACAAGCCAAACTCGACGGCCACCAAACGTTTTATAAAAATCCTCTACAAAAAGTATGCGAAAATACGCCATAATAATTTATACACACACTGCCGATGCCGTCGCCATTTAAAATGCTACACTGAGCTTTTGAAATCGTATGGCTTTATTTTTAGAATTCAAGGTTTCTTTTGCATAGTTGCAATGGTACCTCGATTCGACCGCTATATTGTAGGCAATGTCGAGAGTACAGGACGCCGACAACTACGTCAACGACGTCCTGCATTGCAATGCACTGCGCTGCGCTGCGGTAGGCTTTGTATGTTTCAGTTCTCCTTTAATGCAAAGTCAACTCAAACGATTTTTTTTTATTTTTCGCTACGCCTAAATCGCAACGGATATGTATGCGGATGCTGCTGATTTAGGAAAATAGTGCGTGAGTAGAGTTCAAAATAGTTTCTTATATAATTTTTCTTTATATATTTTTTTTAGTTAAAGAGAATTAAAATCTAAATCATTTTTAATTGAAATAATTTTTTTAAATAAAAGCTACAAAAATAAATAAAATTAAAAGAGGAAAAAAGTTTCTTGATCTGGGAACCAGGCACATGTATCTAGATGAATCCTGAATTCGACATCAGAATGCCTAGAGGGTCCTAGTTTGGCCCTAACCTTCAAAATAATAAGAAAATATTTGTTTTTTTAAATTTTTTTTTATTTTTAAAGAAGTTAAAATTTATTGTTGTATAGTACCAAAAATATCAAAATAATTGATAAGGAACTATTTAGAAAACATTTCTTTAAAAATTTTTAATTAAAAAACTAGCTTACAATATAAAAAAAAAAAAAAAAGAGTACGTGCATCCACCCAACTTGTTAGTACTTATTTCTTATTCCTCCAACTAGTCCGTCTACGTTTAGGTTCAGGTTCGGGATCAGACTCAGCATCATCAGAGCCGTAGACGTAATCACTATCCTCTTTTTTGTGGCAGAACGAGTTTTGCGTTTGGGACTAGTCCTTCTACGTTTAGGTTCAGGTTCGGGGTCAGACTCAGCATCATCAGAACCGTAGACAAAATCACTATCCTCTTTTTTTGTAGCAGAACGAGATTTGCGTTGTCGTTTTGGTTTAGGCTTTGACTGCTCCAAAATAAATTGTTGCTTTTCTGCATGCGAACAGAGTTTGAAATATTTCAAAAACTCCTTTTGAGCAGAAGGATCAATTGTAATTTCATCGAGTTTCTTATTTGAAGTGGCATCTGGTTTTGTTTCAGATTCGGTAGCATTCCGTGGCGCAGAAGCTCGAGCAGCAGTAGCAATTTTCCGTGCTTTTATCTCTACGGTCTTAACTTTTTCTACGTTGACTTTACGAGTCTTAGGTTTTGGACTCTTTTGATCTTTCTTCTTTTTGAAGCTCAGATACTGCGAAACACAAGGCTTGGCGAATATAAATTCATCTTCTGCTCCAAGTTTCTTCTTTTCTGCTTCCAATGCATTTTTCTTTTCTTTTTTAAATATTTCATAACGTTGCCATATAATGTCCACCGACTTACGCTTTTTTACATGGATGGGTCTTATTTCTTCCCATGGAATTTTTGATTTGTTGAACTGCAAAATTCTGTCGACCAAATTGGTATCGGTATAACCAAACCTCTTAAGCAGAAATTTAAAGGCAACGGTCTCTGGTTTTAACAGTCGCTTTAAATATCTTAATTCCTCATCGATCTCAGCTATTTCATTAAGTATTTCTTTAAATATTTTGTCATCAACGCTAGGAATTTCTCCAGTTAAGGCAATTAAGTCGTTTGAGATTCTCTAAAAAAAAAAATAATAAAAAAAATATTAGTAAAAATTTAGTAAAAAAAAAAATATTTTTAAACTTACATTAAAGACCATCATGAGATCTTCTTGAGTGCGATTGGCAATATGTTATATCATTTCTCAGATATTCTGGCATTTCAAACACTTGAATTATCAAAACTTTAAGCGTAAACGAATCTATCGGTCGGAGTTTCCGCATGGGTGCTGCAGGCAACGGTTCTATCTCTAAAAGAGCATGAAATTCATGATATTTATTACCGAGTTTTGGGCATACACCCGATTGAGCCATTTTATTCTATCTCTAAAGGCATGAAATTCATGATATTTATCACCGAGTCTTGGGCATACACCAGATTGAGCCATTTTCAATTATATTTAAATTTATTCGAAATATTATTTAGTCAATTGAATTTAATTTCTTAAAATCTTAAGACGTTGTTATCAGCTCACGAGTTGATGTGGAATGATGCTCTTGGAACACATACACGGTCTTTTATTCGAATTTGTTTGACCCTTCCTCTGTTAATTAGTCACTCATATCTACCTGTCTTAAACCCTTTCACCCTTTGGCCGCACGTAATATTAGGCAACTTTTATGGTACCTGCTACGTGGAAATTTTTATGATCGTGCATTAAGCAGCTGTCATTGACTTTTGCACTTATATTGCCCAGATTAAGTTTTGCAGACTTTTAATAATAAAAGAGATTTTTCACTGTTTATGAATTTTAGGTAATAATAATAAC
Source organism: Leucophenga varia (assembly GCA_018903435.1). NCBI lineage: Eukaryota > Metazoa > Arthropoda > Insecta > Diptera > Drosophilidae > Leucophenga > Leucophenga varia. Next base: position 457,547 of record JAEIFJ010001866.1, read on the forward strand.
AAATATTCTACAGCGAAAATTCGCATAAATTTAATATTCGCAATTTCAATACAATTTTTTTAAAATTGAACCCGATTCATATCATTATTTTTATCGAATTACACTTATCCTAGTAGTTTTTTGATTTTGATACAATTTTCCAATGTTTAAAACAGTCGAACAGTGTTTTTAAATTTTTCGTTACGGCTTTTATGAAAATTATATTTCGAAAGCGTAACTGATCCCGAAATACTCCAAAGTAATTGTAAATGTTTGAACAATTTGCTCGGATAATGTTGAAAATAATTTCTAAATTTTAACTTTTCTCAATTGCTATCATCCGCATAGCCCATACAGCTTCACACGCAGAAAGAGTACGTAGTTTAATATTTTATTTTTATTTTTATGAAATAACAGCTTTAATATGTATGAATGTTTTTGATAGCAAAATAAAGAGAATAATGCATTGAAACGAGGCGTCGAATGGAAAAGATATTTCTTTATTATTGCTGCAAATAATATAAACAGAAAATAAATAATAATAATACAGAATGAAGTTGAAATGTACCAAACAGCAAAGTTCTGGCCGCACACATAGCATAGCACCATTGTACATACTCGTATCTTGTCCGTCATTATTTTCTTTTGCATAAAATTTCTTTTTGCATTGTAATAATTTCTTATTTCGTTCATTTTACTTTTGTTGAACACCAAAGAAAATAACATTCATTTTTATTCATTCAGATAACGAAGATGACTATACAATTTCTTTTAATAAATTTTAAATTTACTTTTTATCGAGAAAAATTCAAGAGTTTATGGAAAAAGCTGCAAAACTTTGCTGGATTTGTCTTATTTAAATTTAAACTATTTTATGCCAATATTGTAGTGCGATAGGTTTTTTGCTACTGTTCCTGCACATTATTTTGGATACTCTGCAATCGGATCTTCATATTTTTCAAATTCAACCGAGGCAATCTCCTCCAGACTGCAATACAGTAGCCGTAGTGAGACTGGTATATGTATTGTTTCTCTCCGACCCAGACCAACGTCTTCTTTTGCACCTGATGGTTGGGAATCCAGTAGATGTGCACATTTTTTGAAGTGTATTAAGCAACTATTGCTTCCCTGGAAGTTTCGAGAAGTATGACTGTAGCTCAATATACTACAAGGATTAAGGAATTATTCACTATAGGAATATTCATATTCGCATAAAATAAAATTCTTGAATATTCGAAATGTTCCTTTTACTGTTAAAAGTCTGCTACATCTAATCTTGCAGTTTAAAACTATATTTGCATAATCCTGGGCAATAAAAGTGGAAACGTCACTGACAGCTGCTTGTTGAACGATCATAAAAATATCCTAAGCAGGTACCATAAAAGCAGGTACCATCAAAGTTGCGAAAAATTGCGCGTTGTCATAATGTGAAAGGGTTTACGGCAGGCAGATATGAGAGCCTAATTAACGGATGACGGGTCGATTCAAATAAAAGACCGTATAAGCGTTCCAAGAGCATCATTGCACATGCAACTCATGAGCAGATAACATCGTCTTAAGACTTTAAGAAACTAAATTCCTTTGACTAAATATTATTTCGGTTAAATTTTAATATAATTGAAAATGGCTTCATTTGGTTTATGTCCGTTATTCGGTAGTAATTTGCAAGAATTTCGTGATTTTTTAGAGAAACTAGCGTTGTGTGGAGCACCCAACCGGAAACTCCGACCGATAGATTCGTTTACGCTTAAAGTTTTGATAACTCAAATAGTTAAAATACCAGAATATCTGAAAAATGATATAACATATTGCCAACGCACTCAAGAAGATCTCATGATGGTCTTCAATGTAAGTTTAAAAATTATTTTTTTTTTTTACTAAATTTTTATTAATATTTTTTATTCATTTTTTTTTTAGAGAATCTCAAACGACTTAATTGCCTTAACTGGAGAAATTCCTAGCGCTGATGACAAAATATTTAAAGAAATACTTAATGAAATAGCTGAGATCGATGAGGAATTAAAATGTTTGAAGGAAGAGTTAATACCAGAGACCCTTTCTTTTGAATATTTGCTTAAGAAGGCTGGTTATACAACTACCAATTTGATCGACAGAATAGTGCAGTTCAACAAATCGAAAATTCCATGGGGAGAAATACAACCCATCAACGTTAAACGGCGTGAATCGGTGGACATTATATGGCAACGTTATGAAATACTTCGAAAAGAAAAGAAAATTGAATTGGAGGCACAAAAGAAGGAAGCAGCAGCAGCTATAGACACAAGTACAAATGAATTAATTTTTGCCAAGCCTTGTACATTGCAGTATCTGAGCTTTAAAAAGAAGAACGATCAGAAGAGTCCAATACCTAAGACGCGTAAAGTAAACGTAGAAAAAGTTAAGACCGCAGAGATTAAATCACGTAAAATTGCTACTGCTGCCCGCACTTCTAGTTCACGGAACTCCAGAGTATCTAAAACAAAACCAGATGCCGCTACAAATGAAGAACTCGATGAAATTGCAATTGATCGTTCATCTCAGAATGAGTTTTTGAAAATTTTCAAACTCTGTTCGCATGCAGAAAAGCAACAATTCATTTTGGAGCAGTCGAAGCCTAAACCAAAACGACAACGCAAATCTCGTTCTGCTACAAAAAGAGAGGACAGTGATTTTGTCTACGGTTCGGATGCTGAGTCTGATCCCGAACCTGAACCTAAACGTAGAAGGACTAGTCCTAAACGCAAAACTCGTTCTGCCACAAAAAAAGAGAATAGTGATAACGTCTACGGTTCTGATGATGCTGAGTCTGATACCGAACCTGAACCTAAACGTAGAAGGACTAGTCTTAAACGCAAAACTCGTTCTGCCACAAAAAAAGAGGATAGTGATTATGTCTACGGTTCTGATGATGCTGAGTCTGACCCCGAACCAGAACCTAAACGTAGACGGACTAGTTCGAGGAACAAGAAATGAGTACTAACAAGTTGGATGGATGCACTTTTTTTTTTTTAGTAATATGTAATATTAATAGAAACGTTTTCTAAATAGTTCCTAATCAATTATTATGATATTTTCGTACAACAATAAACTTTAACTTCCTATAAAACAAAAAAAACAATTTTTCTTATTATTAAAAAGGGATTTCCCTTAAACTCTGGTTTGTTACAAGATATTGCCTTTTTTATGTGTCTCGTGTTGCCTTTTCGATTCTTCAAATGTGTTACAACAATAATTAGACGTATTTCGTGCCTTCGTTGATTAAAAAAAAGTAACTGTCCTTCAGTTTTATCCAAACAATGTATTTATCGAATATGTTAAATATCTTTGGTTGACTTTTGGCAGATGACTTACCTGCATTGCATTGTTGCCAAGAGTCATATAATTTTTTTATTAAGTTGGTGAAAATGTATGATCAGGCAGTTACTCTCGAGTTAATCATTATGCATCATAACTATGTAACATGCGGAGGGAAGTTTAGTAGAAGACCTGCTCAATGATGTCTTTTGAAGATTCCCCCAAAGCGAATAAGCAAAAAAAATTATACAGGCAACAGGCGTAATTTCTCAAGTTTTACACCCTGTTGATCTCTCATGTATGCCCTGTCGTTTCAATGGCCCTGTTGTTGCAATACGATACATGGTGGATGGCATAAAGAAAACAGCTGTTATTTGTTTTGATTGCATTGAATGCGACAAGCAACAATTTGTTTATATATGAAATAAATTCATTTTGTTTTTTATAAATGAATGCATATCTTTGGTTAATATATTTAATTGGCTTAGTACGCAACACTCGCACTGAATTTATTCACAAAAATGCAAACATCAATTACTTAAAAGAGACAACGATGCCAATGCAGGCAGAATTAGATATAAATTTCCGTACAGAAATTGTCTCCAATGAATACATTGTGCAATATTATTATAAATATTGGCCTAAAACGCGTAGAAAATATTTAAATGCAGCGCTAAAGCGTGCTGAGGTAAGTGTTTATGAAACTGTAACAAAAATAAAACATTAAAAGTTAAAAAAAATGAGTTTAGCTTGAAAATTGCGATATACTTGAGCGCAACAATCCGGCGAGCCGGTATCCAAGCGATTTTGATGTATTGCGTACAAACGAAAGTCCATTGAATGCAAAGCAATTGTTAATGCTAAAAAAACATGCAGCAATTAAGCATATAGTAGCACAACAAAGCGTGCAACGTTTATTGAGTTATGTGCCAGCGGATAACACGACAACCGCACACTTGCATCATGCCGCACGACGACGCACACTTGGACTGATTAAAAAGCTCAAACACAATGTACCACATCAGGTGACATATACATTACAAGCTAATGTACTCTGGAGACTGGGTATAACCGGGCAAGGTATAAAAGTTGCTGTTTTCGACACCGGATTGACTAAGAATCACGCGCATTTTCGAAAGGTTAAAGAGCGCACGAACTGGACCAACGAGAAAACATTGGACGATGGTGTGAGTCATGGCACTTTTGTTGCAGGCGTAATTGCTTCTTCACGTGAATGTCTTGGTTTTGCGCCAGATGCAGAACTGCACATATATAGAGTTTTCACCAATTCGCAGGTTAGTAAAATTTTTTTTTTTTTTATATTTGAAGAACATTTTTTTTTGTTTGTTTGCAGGTCTCCTATACTTCTTGGTTTCTAGACGCTTTTAACTATGCAATATTTCGTAAGATTAATATACTCAATTTGAGCATTGGCGGCCCAGATTTTATGGATCAACCATTTGTCGAAAAGGTTCTAGAGCTATCGGCAAATAAAGTCATAATGGTCTCCGCCATTGGCAATGATGGTCCACTATATGGCACTCTTAATAATCCTGGCGATCAAAGCGATGTCATTGGCGTTGGTGGCATTGGCTATGATGATAAAATATCCAAATTTAGTTCTCGTGGCATGACTACATGGGAATTACCATGCGGCTATGGACGTTTAAAACCAGATATTGTGACATACGGCAGTCAAGTGGAGGGTAGTGATGTACGCTCTGGTTGTCGCTCGTTATCTGGTACATCTGTTTCATCGCCTGTTGTAGCTGGCGCTGCTACACTATTGGCTAGTGGTGCACTACATAAACTGAATCTTATAAATCCTTCATCCTTGAAGCAAATACTGATTGAAGGTGCTACTAAATTGGCCGATTATAATATGTTTGAGCAGGGACATGGCAAGCTGAATATACTGAAAAGTATGCAACTTTTGCTCAGCTATAAACCAAAAATAACGCTTAGCCCATCGCATATAGATTTTGGTGAGAATTATATGTGGCCATATAGTTCACAAGCTTTATTCAATGGCGGCATGCCAATCATAGTAAACGTTACTATACTCAATGGCATCTCAGTCAGTGGCAAGATACTAGGCCAACCACAATGGTATCCGTATGCAGATGCAAATGGTAATTTGCTTAATGTTTCCATAACATATTCTCATATCATTTGGCCATGGGCTGGTTGGATGGCGGTGCATTTAGGTTGGTATTGATAATATTTTGTATTAATTGGCGTATTAAACTAGAATTATACGTTTTTTTTTTATTTTAGTTGCAAATTCCGCAGCACAAAATTATGAAGGTTTGGCCAGAGGTCATATTAGTCTTGCCGTTGAAACTTATTTCGTTGATGGCAATCGCACCATCATTAGTCACGTTAAATTTCCAATTTGCGTTAAAATTACACCAACACCACCGCGCCATAAACGTATTCTATTCGATCAATATCATAGTTTACGCTATCCACCTGGCTATATACCACGTGATAATCTTAAGGTGAAATCCGATCCGTTAGATTGGCGCGCAGATCATATACACACAAATTTTCGTGATATGTACACACATTTGCGTAATTCCGGCTATTATGTGGATATATTACGTGAGCCGTATACATGTTTCAATGCGTCGGCATATGGTACGCTGCTTTTGATTGATCCTGAAGAGGAATTCTTTGATGAAGAGATAATCAGTTTACAGAATTATGTCTACGATGAAGGTTTAAGTCTACTAGTGTTCGCTGATTGGTACAACACGACCGTAATGAAAAAAATTAAATTCTTTGATGAGAATACACGTCAATGGTGGATACCAGATACCGGCGGTTGTAATGTGCCAGCACTAAATGAGCTACTCAAACCGTTTGGCATTGGTTTAGATGATTTTGTTGCGGAGGGTTATTTTAAACTTGGCGATCATGCTATGTACTATGCAAGTGGTGCAACAATTGCAACACATCCATCGAGTGAGGAAGACGTTGTTATTGGCGCTAATCTCAATGATCAGGGTACAACAGTGAGTATACTAAATAACAATAAGATTCTTCTTACAGTAACAAAAAAATATTTATACAGATACTCGACAGTACAAAGACTTCAAAGAAAGAAGATAAACAATTTGTACCCATATTGGGTCTCTTCCAGACAACACAAACGTTGCGTAAAAATTATGTTGTTGGCGATTTTAAAACGCCAACACCAGATTTAGAAGAAAACTATGCTGCCAATCAAATTATTTGGGATAGCGATGCATCAGCTGCTGCTGCTGATTTAGAGAAGAATCCATTGATAAATAAACGTGTACTCCTACAGCAGACAAATGAGCAAAATATAAAAATAAGCATAAATCAAAAACTTAACAGAAAACTACACAGACGCAGTAATCTTTCAAAGGAGGGTCGTGTTGCGGTCTATGGTGATTCGAATTGCCTAGATGCAACGCATCTGGAAAAGGGATGTTTCTGGTTGTTAAATACGCTTTTAGATTACACCATGAATTCGCATAAATCCAGTTTACTTAAAAATTTAAATCGCATATCAGAATTTCAGCCAACAAATGACAAAGTGCCTCCATTAAGATTGTACAGTAGTAATTTGCATAAATATTCCAAAGTACTTGATTCAAAGTTAAAACTTAAAAAATCATTCGATGGCAAATGTGAACAATTGAATTGGGAAATCGGACACAGCATTAGCTCAACAGAATTTGATGCAATGACACCGTCGACGAATGTAACGGAAACATTTGAAGGTATTCAATTTTAAATTATCTATTTTTATATTTTAGTTTAATAATTTTCTGTTTGTTATTTTTTTTTTTTTGTCAGATGCCGCCGACAAATCTCTAATGGAAGCTTTACTAAATGAAATGAAAAGCATTTCTACAAACGAAGTTAATCTAAATAAACAATATAGCGATTTTAATTTAAGTACCTCATTGGGATTTATTGTAGTGCTAACATTTGTGATGTTCGTTATATTTGTATTATTTGTAAGACGTAGAAATCGTATTAAATAAAAAGTTTAATATGAAATAACTAAATGAATGTCAAAGTCTAAAAAGAAGTGGAACAGTAATTTGAAAGAAAAAAAGCTTCTAATAATTCAACTGATTATTGCGTGCTTTTCTACGTTATTAAAAAAAAAACAGAATTGGTAAGTTGTATTTTCGAACCTTAAATAATTAGATTTTTTTTGTAGAAAACAAAGCAACTATTTTTTATTTGATTAAAAAAAATCTTCTGCAATATGATTTTTTTGTCCTCCACAAAGAAGGCTTAAATTCAACATAAGTTTACTTCTAAACTCATTTTTTTTTAAACTTTCTCCAATATTTTTTTCAAGTCTTATTCTTTCGTAGAACCTTTATCCAATAGCTTAGCTGTTTCCGTTAAGATTTTAAACTCGCTACAAATATAATCGCACATTCCCTCGATTCCGGGATGAAATTTTTCCTCTTCACCAGAATGACGTCGAAGTAATTCATAAATTGTTTCCAATTCACGTATAGACTGAATCTTTTCAAAATCCATTTTCGCTTTTACATTCTTGCCTTGAGAAAGCCTCATTCCCCAAACTTTCCATTTAGAACGTGCCTCTGCGTAATCACGCTCTAAAGAAGCTAGCTCATTTTTCATGCCAAGCACAGAGAGTGCAACTTCATTGGACATTTTAACCATACGCTGACGCATCTGATCAATTTCGACAAGTTTAATTTTTTTGAAGTTTATCGATTTCAGATTGTGCTATCACTTTAGATAAAATAATAAAAAAAAAAAAAGTGGAGAGAAATTTATATAGAGTATCCTTAAGATCAAACTGAACTTACTTATTGCATCACAATGATTTATGCAGTCATTAATGGAATCATATTTCTTTGATTTATTAACAGCATCCTTTAATATTTGCACATAAGGTTCATACTTATCGATAGTGTCTTTTAGTTCATCACGAAAAATCGTCAAAACGTCTATCGATTCACGTGCCTTGTCATTCTGCTGTGCCACCTTTTCACTCAGCTGCAACTGTTCATTGCAGCTGCGCATCGCTTCGCGTTCTTTATCCTCACAATCCTTAATGAAATCCGCGACTTTTACGAATCGTTGCCGTAGAGCCTCTTGTGTCCTACATAAGCTCTTAATGCGATTTGCGTTCAACTTGTCTTCAACTTCAATGCGCAATTCTAATAATTTACGCTGCCTATTTATCATTTCCTCATGTTCTTTTACATTTTCCAAGTACATCAGCTCAATCGAATCACCAGCGGAATCGGAATTCGGTGGCTTTCTGGAAAATTCAAGAAATCCTTGCAACGATCAAAATTCTAGCAATATCAGACTTACATAAAGTATTTATTCTGTGGCTTTGATTCAATATAGTCTCCGACCGTATTATTTAAAGGAGCATCGTAAACTGTTCCGACAACATTGGCCTCCTTTGTGGGCTTCTTTCGAATAATTTTTTGCTTCGTTTCCTTTTTAGCCGTGGACTTAACCATTTTTGCTTCTATTTGTGTAATAATATCTCCAGTAAGTGGTGTATTATCTTGTATAGACTGAGTATAGACTTTAAAATCTATTAATATTTCTCCCCTCTGTATTTTTTGTAAAGTGTGTTTTTGTATTATAGTTTTGTTGTTGTTTCTAGATGTTTTCCCTATCGTGTTCAATGTTTGACTAATTTTTTCCAGGACTGTAAAATGTTTAGGTTGACAGCAAAAGTTGACTTGGGACATTTTGCCTACTTCGATAAAAATTATTTTCTTTTTTAGACTATCTCATGATTGCTTTTAGTTTCCACACCCCTGAACCGCTCAATTTTGAGACGGAATTAGGCGACATTCAACCCGTGTTGAGAGTCAGACTCGCTTCAGCTTTTTCTTAAGAACATGTACGGTATAATCTACAGAATGGCTAATGTTACAGGAGATTATAAAACCTTCAATCAAATTTAAATTAAACAAGGAAAAAGCTTAAGCCGGACGTACGTAACTAGATCAATTCGTCTCGTCGAGCTGATCAAGAATAAATATTTACTTTATATGGTGTACGATACTCTCTCTTAGACATTACGAACTCTCCGTCAAACTAATAGTACTCGTTCGCACTATGTGTAAAGGGTATTAAAAAAAATATTGTCAACGTTTCACAGTGAATGTCAAACTTTAAGAGCGGCTGCGGTGGCGAGTGTAAACGTTTTAAATAAATAAAATAAAACAAAAAGAAAAGTTGCAACAAATGAACGAGGAAGCTGATGAGGCAACTTTCCAGCAGCAAGCGCTTGAAGTACGCGAGCCGGATGCTGATTTCGATCCAAGTATTGCACCCGAAAATGGTGAAGAGTTTTTAATGCACGTTCTTTACGAACGTAAACATTGCCCGGCGGTGGTTGTAAAGCGTCCGCCAAAATGCGCAGAACCAAACTCGACAGAGCCGACACAAAGCGATGACAACAAAATGGTTTGTAATTTTAATTGAAAAAAAAGGAATGTATTTATGAAAATTTATATTATAGCCCATTGCTGCTGAACTGCTGCCCACTGTCGAATGGAAGGCAGCACAGAGTGCAGACTTCTTTACTACACGCGATAAAATTGTACAAATGCGCCAAGCACTTACTGCACAAAATTATGACCAAGCGCTAGAGCCACCGCTGATAAGCGATGCTGTTGAATGGCAACGTTTCTGTCGCGAAAATCAACCATTATTGCGTATTATTTTGCGTCTGAATCAACGTACACTAGAACAGCTGCTTGAAATGCTCAGCGATTGGCTAAATGCTGAAGATGCTGCATCGGATGAGCTAACTGCCGCTTCTTCATCTTCAGCAGCTAGTAGCACTCTAGATTTGGCAAATAGCGAGCAATGGCTTGGCAGCTGGCTATATTCGACACTGACGTGTCTGCATTTACCATTAGAACCAGATGTGCACAGCACGCTGCGTGATATTGCACGTAGCTGCATGCGGCTACGTAGTCGTCTGTTGCCGCACGAAATCGAAAAGGCGGTGCCTTATAATCTTTTTATACACTTGATTTCAAGTGTTTTCGATCAATTGGACTTTGCCGAGTTCGTCTAATTCGTAAGACTAAAGATTAGCTTTTAGGTACACAAAAAAAAAAAAAAACAAAAACAAAAATAGAGATTTAAGCAGCTGAAAAAATGTTATTTTATTGTAATTCAATGCGAAAATACACGTTGATATTCCTGACAAAGATCACAGCAACGCTGTTGCGCATCATGCAGATTACTTGGTGAAGAGTTACCGCCGCCGGCGCCACTTAAAGAGCGCATACAACTAGTGGTGCCCAATGAAGAAGATTGACTCAACGTATTTGAATTAGTGCTAAGCAGACTAAAAAAATTTGCAAAAATATGAAAATTGGAAAGAATATAACAAAAAAAAAAAACTTTTGAATTAATTTAATAACCTGGAGCACGTGGAAAGCCGCCTTTGCGCATTGTTGTGCGCTAATAAATCAGCTTCAAAGCTAGCGGCGCTTTCAGGCCGTGAACAATTCTGACAAGTTGCACAATTCTGTACATGCCGCACATGACTAACCGGTTGCTGTCTGCGTCGTCGTTGCTCCATAAAACAATCACAACTCAGTTCGCCACAATGACGATTAATTCGCGGTGCTTGCTTGTTTGCATCATAAATTAAACGCATTGGTTTTAGCTTATCCAATGTGCAATGCCGTGAGCAATAGCTATCGACCGAGGCATTTCGTTTTGCTAAACGATCCTGTATAGCGATTTCTGCTGAAAGTTCTAATTTTGGCGCTAAAATACCCGGAAAAGCAGGTGTAGCCTTCATAAGTAAATCTACTTTCGTTTGATGTTCACAACTGAGACGTGGCAGTGTCGGTTTCATGACATCCGTTAGCGTACCAAGAAAGTAAGCTAAACGACGTCCATTTTGCCACAATGTAATTTCCAATTTCTCTCCTGCCAAAACCTGTTCCAGTTCTTGCAATGAGCCAACAGATTTGAAATAACCTTCCATTGTAAAATGATCATGACATAGTAACGGAAAACGTGGTTCCATTGCGCCAGTACGAAAGAAGTAGCCAAGCGCCTTAATTGTGGCCTCCACGTAGCCGTGCGTACAAAGCCAAACGCCGGGACAGGTAATCTGTAAGCAGAATTTAATTATTTAAGTGCATACAATGTGAAATTGTTTAAATTTACTGCATGTAGCTCCAAATCTACGCGTACATAAAATCTTTTGCGGTGCATTTTTTTTTTCGAAGATAGACAAAAAAAAATGTTGCTACATACAACTTTCGTTTGATTTAATCTAAATGAAAATAGACGCCCCATGCTCCACCAAAAAAGCGTCCAAGGCAACAGGCCGCAGTATGGGGGGCTACATGTCGGTTACCTTGGCCGCATTAAATTTGCTGTTTTTTGTTGGGGAGCCAAGCCGGTATTTCGCTTTCGTTTTGGCTAGTCATTTGGTTGCCATGTTACAAGAGGTCCCTTTCAAACTGTAACGGTTTTTATTTTTTTTTATTTTCATCTGGCGCCAATTATAACTGTAAGCAACACAGTGCAAGCGTTAACAGTTGATAACAGCCACTGTGCAACATTAACAGTTGATAACAGTCACTGTACAGAGTTAACAGTTGATAACAGCTGTTCTGACAGTACGACGCCGGCTACAATAAACAAACCACGTCAGTCAGATTTCTACGCGATATAAAATAGCGTTGTAGCAATAAAAATACACAAAAAAAAATAAAACAATGCTTCAGCATAAAGCATTTATTTTATTGATTTCTTGCCTTACATTATGCGCCGCAGGCAATCAAAAAAAAGAAGTCAGCTCCACACCGGAGGAAGAGCAAGGCGTACGCTATGCAAATCGTTGTGAAGCATGCAAAATCTTAGCAAACGAATTGGAAGCGCGCCTCAAGGAAACCGGCAAATCACACGATGTCATTGAAATTGGTTATTCCGTAGATGATGTAAAACCAAAGAAACGCACTGAATATAGACGCAGCGAATTGCGACTGCTGGAGTCTATGGAGAATGTATGCGAACGTGTTTTAGAGTATAATTTACATAAGGAACGCACAGATAGCACACGTTTTGCGAAGGGTATGTCACAAACATTTAAAACGCTACACGGTTTGGTGGACAAAGGCGTTAAAGTAGATCTCGGCATACCACTTGAGTTATGGGATAAACCACCCGTAGAAGTGACACAAATGAAAACGCAATGTGAAAATATGTTGGAACAATACGAGGATACAATATCCGATTGGTATTTTAAGCTACAGGATGACAAGTCACTGAAGCAACATTTATGCGCTGATAATGTGCTGCATAAACCGGAAGAACGTGAATGTTTGGATGAACAGCTGCCATTGACTGATGATGCCGACAAACAGGAAGAAGCAAAGAAGCCTAAAAACAAAAAGCAACAAAAAACAAAAAAGGCTAAGGGTGATAAAGAGGAGCTTTAAAACTGAATTTAAATAAATTTTCGATTTTCGATGAGATTCCAGTTAGCCGTAAGTCTTAATCGTTGCCAAAAGGTGTACGTAAATAGTGAATCCAGTCAGTTGCTTCTAGATGTTCAATGAAAACTTCCTTAATAGTCTTTTACAAAACTGCGCGAGGTTTTTATTTAATAGTTTCAAAATTGTTTTTCATTTAAAACTTACACGTAACAAGCTGCAAGTACCCTCCTATCTTACCGGAAGCCAAAAACAAACTATCTCACATATCGATTTCAATTACAAAAAAAAAACAAAAAAATGAAAATTTTACCGCAGCCAAAAAGGACATTCATAGCGACAATTAAAATAAATAGCCACAAATGTGGAGCTTGCGCGATAGCACCTAAGGCCAATGAACGAACCGACGTACCAACCAACGAACAACTTTAGAATTAAGCAAATATGTATGTAAAGCTAGAGCTATAAGCAAAAAATAAATAAAGAAAAACGTATAACTCCATAAATTTAAGCAAAATGTTTTTTTTAATAAATATATATGTTTTTTTTTCTTTTTAATTGAAATATTTCACATTTTATGAGACTTTATTCAAGATTTAATGACTTATAGCCATTTCGCATACTACGACTACTACTACAATTTCATCACATCCCATTCATCATCCATATAGTGCAGTATGGGTTCATGCACCCTATCGCCAAAGACCTCACGTAACAGCTTTAAAACTTGCTGCTCTATAAAAGCCACTTGATTTTGCGGACAGTAATCATCCTGTGCAGAATGTGCCATTGTTATGGCCACTGGTGGCACCGGCAAACGTTGTAAGAATAATTTAAAATAAGCAAAATACTGTTCCAATTCAGCGCTAGTACTAATATGATGCGGTAAACCATTATTATCCGTAGTGCTACCCGAATCGAATATAAGTAACCAATCAATTTCATCATCGGCATATTTACGCTGCAATTCCGTAGCTAAATTTACAACTTTCGCATAAATTTCAGCACTTATTATATTCGTATCCGGTGGCTCCAATCCGGTAAATGAACGTTTACTCTCCAAATGCCAGAATATATTGCGCAACGCTTCCAATTGTTGTTTACGACGCGCTGCGGTAGCTATATAGTTTGCTTCTTTTGTTTTACACTGTTCAACGGTAACGAATTGGAAGATTTCTGTTAATTGTGCATAACAATCAGCATCTTTATAGATTTCTAGAAATGGATTCGATGTACTAAAGAAATCTAAATCGATGTCCAAAATAAAACTATGCTTATCGCTTTCGTTGAGAAACTCTGTGGGATCTAAACGTTCCGTATCAGCATCGTAGACTTGCAATTCAATGCTACGAGTTTCTTGTAGTTCTTCCGTTGGACAATAATTACCATCGGCAATAAAATAATCTAAAGCACAATCGACGCCAATGCGATCATCTTTGTGTCCAACATTGAATTTATGCTTTCCGATTGGCAACTGTTGGCACCATGAGTTCTTCAGCCAGACGACACGATCAAAGTGACCTAAAATAAAATTGTATATATTTTATAACGTTTTTTTTATTTAGTAATTAAACAAAAATTTTACCTGCATACAACATTGGCATAATCCAATTTTCAATGCTCAGTTCAGTCAGCATGGTATCCTTATCGTATGCAGCACTTGCGGGTATATCTCTAGCAATTACCTAAAACATGAATTTATTTATAGATCAAAATAATTAAAATTATTTACAGTGTAAAATTTGAATTACCATGTCTGGATGCGAATCGAAATGCACCAGTATATTCTTTTCCAGCGGTACATGTCGTGTCGCTAGACAGCGATATATAAATTCCAGCACATCGTTGTGATAGTCTACGATAAAAACCGGTATACGCTTAAAGCTACGCAAATTGGATTGTGTACTCTGTACTTGTTGCGTCGATTCCGGCAATTGATTGTCTGCATCAGCTACAGTATCCGGTGTATTACATTTTAGACGTTTTGTTGGCGGTGCCTCTTCCTCCTCATCGGTATCTGAGGTTGTCGTCAATGGATTGTTACTGCTGATTGTGGTGCTCGTGCTGCTCGTGGTGGTCGTTGTGTCTTCTTCTTTTTGCGCCACACTTTCACTCTGTTGTTTTTGTTGTTTTGCCGCTTCATTCACTTCTGTCTGGGCACTCTCCACTACTCCATCGTCTGCAGCAGCATTGTTTGGAAGTGTTTTATCTGCTTCCGTGGAATCTGATTCCATTCTTTAAATTTCTTGTTTTATGCGCAAATTTTATGACGCACAATTTTTTTTTTTTTTTTTTTGCGAAAAATACAGACTAATGTCTCGTCTCGTCTCGTTTTTTTTTTTTTTTTCTTTTCTCGTTCCCTTTTGTTTTAAGCAAACAAATGAAATGGTTTAATTATGAGCGAGAATGCGGGAAAGCAGGTAGACGCCATTCGCGGGTCGTTGGCTCTTGAGTTTGTTTTGAGTATTTTAGTACTCGATACATTGACTGCCTTCTCGACACCGGTGACTGTCTGATGTTGGTCCATAATGCAGAGTATATGTCTGGTGATTGTCGATAAGACAGTGATAGTGGTCGAAAAAAGCAGTCTAGTGGCGGCCAACGATTTCGATAAATTGTGTAAATGCAAACGAATTTCTATAGTCAGCACCATTATTTATATTGGCAGTGGTTTAATGGTTCGTTATAATCGAATCACAATAATTTTCATAATTCATTTAAAAACATACACAGGATGCTTCGTTTATTTCAATCTGTACAAATTTTTGGTCATTTACAGAGGATAACATCAGCAGCCACTCAATCCATCACTTTTTGCAGCATACCTCAGGGAGTAAGTGAAATTCTCGGTATACAAATGTTGGCTTTAAACTGGCCCAGAGACTCTGGATAAAATTTTCGCTTCAGATATTTCCACAGTAAAAAGAGAGTAATATCAATTTGGAAGATGTGTCTTAGTGCTCCAATCTTAACTGCTGATCTAAAATAATTTCCTATTTTCTATGGAGAACATAAAGAATTTTTATTCGTTTCAGGACTGTGTTATACAATTTTTTAGACTAACTTACTTTTTACTGTATTAATTTCTCGAAACTTACCTATCACAAGAGGTTTTACTGTAGCATACTGCTACACTAACTTTTTCACTCATACTTGGCTCCAACTTATTCCCTTCAGTGCACCATTTTGGTAGCCTTCAACATTATTTCAGCACATACACTCACACACACACAGACATATACCTAAACCCCCTGCTTCAAGGTTATATTTTGTAGACTTTTAGTTCGCAAATCAATAAAACTACAACTTAACTAGTAAGTTTAACAAAAAAGAGAAGGAGAGAGAGTGCGCGTGTGAAAGTGCAAACAAAAAAAAAACAGTAAGAGAGAGTAAGAACTAACGGAATATACACAAGTAGGTGGTCCAATATAATTTTATTATTGAGGCACTCAACTTGAACGACCGTAAAACAACAACAACAACAACAATGAAGACGACGACGCCCAAGCGCGTGTCGCGAAAAGCTTTTTTTTCCACTACACTGTATAAGCTCGCCCACTCGTAAAAGCTTTTCATTCATAATTTTTCTTTACTATGTACATATGTATTTATATAATACATATGTATGTAAAATATTATTGAATGTATTTGTAAATTTGGGTGTGTTTGCCTAGGCTTCTTTTATATTGAACACCCACTTGGATTTTCATGCAAAAAGAAAATAAAAAAAAAAATGTTCTATTGTTGTTGCCATGAGTCAGTTAATTTGTATAAGTGTATGTGTGTGCATATACATATATGTATGTATGTAGCGTGCTTTTCTTTTGTGCATGTATTTGTGTGCGTATTTCAATGAATGACAGCTTGGCTGTGCTGCTGCTACTGGAAAACTCAACGTGGGTGTTCAATGTTTCCGTTTTGGCGTTATCAAAAAAAAAAAAAAAAAAAAAAAAAAACGATACAAACGTGCAAAAATTTTATTGCGTGGGCAGCAAAAAAGTTGTAATATGTATCTACATAAATATATATATTTATATATAGAAACTCTCGTGCATACATACACATACTACGTACATATTTAGAAAATTACTATGTACATAAGTAAGTATATAGTGAATTTTAATAAAACAAAAATGGGAAGAATATAACAAAAAATATCTGAATACTCTAAATATAGTAATTTTAATATATTAAGTTCTTCTTTGACAAATATTTACTCCAGAGTTTCCCCATTTTTAATCGTATAAATTAAAGTTGGCAAAAAGAGTGATTTTTGAGGCAGTGATAAAATCGCTGTTCGCAAAAAAGCAATATGTTCGTAAAGAGCGATACAAAAAATCGCTGATAACTAAACATTTTCACTGAGGAACAAAAAACTCGCAAATCACAACTTTCAATCGCAGTGCGACATGTCGATTTTTACATCACTGTGAAAAAATCACCGAAAGTGAATATACATTTAGCAGCTAGCAGTTCTTAGTTCAAATTTTTAAATTAATTTTCAACATTAACTGGGGTTTTTGGTTGCCCAAAATTTATCAGGTAGTGGTAAAGTTTAGAGTTTGCGTTGCCCCTACCATTTTGGAAACAGCAGCGGTTTCACAAGTCGCAACTGGGAATTTCTCCACCCGAAATGCAAATATTTTGCTTAGTTCATAGATTTCATACTTTGAAGAGGGTTTCCACTACCTCAAAGGACTTCCTTTCCAAGGCATCGTCGAGTTTAATCTACGCTAGAAACTTATTTCTCGCAATTTGAGTTTATTCGAAATAAAACGTTTGTGTCACAGAAATCTTAGAGATTTTATTCCGCTATTTTATATAAACTTTATCTGCACAGTTATGATCAGTGGTGTTTCTACTCATAAAATTCTGCTTTGATGGGTTGTGACGAGATAAGGGTGGATTCCATTGGTTAAAGGTGAATTCTTTCATTTGGAATCACAATACTACATTCTTACAAAATTTGTGTTTTCAGTAAGGAAATACTTATAAGTTTGGTGTTTTTAATGATATTTTTATTATGATCTTAAAAAAAATTTTTTTTTTAATTAATGAACTTTTGTTCCCTAATTTTATTGATGGGTGCCTGGGCAACAACAGGAAATGCCAATTGAAAATAAATCAATCATTTAAATTTACTACCATGAAGAGCAAAAGTCAAAGAAGCTTATATGTAGACTGTACAGTATACCATAAAATCTAGTCTGATAGCAAAAGCAATTGGGCGTCAATACTCACGCATTTGAGTTAATTAAAAGTTTACACAGAGCAGCAGAATTCAAAAAGTCTTAATAAACAAAGTCCACAAAACGAAGACGACGACGGCGGCGATGTTGGCTGCCCAATTTTCAAGATACGCGCGCGATTGAGTTCAATTATCGATTTAATTGGCTGCAATTGAACGGGTAGCATTAATGCAGCAAAGCGTACATATATGATACCGACTCGACTCGACTCATGAGTAGCACATATCAATTACAAAAGATACAACTCATCCATAAGTCGAGTCGTCGTCTAACCATTTCGAATTTATGCGAATTTGTCGTTTCGTATTTATTTTCATTCATTTGCGAAATTTATTTTGTGCAATTACAGACGACGACGACGACGAGACGACGGCGTACAAAGTTCTTTCAACACTTTTTCTTGAGAATTATTGCAGCCAAGTGTCGAGTTTGATTGTTTTGTAAAATACATTTGACCTCGCGCGGTCAAATAGTTCCGCATTAACCTTCGTTAGCCTCGTTCAATTAATTGGAATGTTGCAAAGACAATTCGCAGAATGAGTACGAGTATCTTTCTTTTTTTTTTTTCAACTTAAAAATATAAAATTAAAACGAAAAAATTAGTTTCATTGATTTAAAAATAAAATGTAGCACATTTTTAGGCTTTTAAGCCAAAATCAATTGCCGCACAAAGGACAGCGCACTCAAATTTTCGGCGCGTTGAGTGCCTTTTTGCATTACAAATTCCCCATGCGTCTCAAAACCACTTAATGTGTTGCCTCAATGGGCCTCATAATATACATTTATGACGTCAACAACATGCTCGCTCAGTAGGCTCAGCTGCTGAAGGCGCGGCAACGGCGTGTTGCTCCTTTTTACGCCTAAACAGATATTTTCTTCTTTGCTTTTGTATATTGGAAAATTTCAGTCAGTCAGCCTGCCAGCGTAGGTGTTGTCTCGTTTTAGTCTGTTTGCAAATATATATTATATATAAATGCTTTTTGGTATATATTTTTGGATTTATAGATATTTTTATGTATTTTATCACAGCGTAAAGTGCTTGACTTGGTAACAAAATAAATCAAGGTGAAGGATAACAAAAATTGAGTTGATGTTTCCATTAGAGCATTTTTAGCTGTGTTATAGTGTACGAGTATGTATCTATTGTATATAAACATATGAAGTACATATTTACTTAAATTATAAAAATAGATTTTTTTAAAAATAAATCTGGGATTAATAAGAGCAATGTACATTTTTAGAAGTACAAAAGGGACATAAAGTCTTCAAATTAAACAATCGTTTAAGTCCGAACGAGGAGAAGAAAGATACTTCATCAAAATGAATTTAATAATAATTGGAGATTCAGAGATTTACGAATGTCTCCCAAAATCTTGTCTTCCCTCAGGTCTTCCCTTAGGTCTTTCCCGAAGCCTCTGCTTTCATACGAAGTAGGTGCACAGCCCAGTGTAGCCGATTCGTCATATCAAGCTCATAATGTGCACAGCATATCAGCTTGATTACTATTTAATACGGCAACATTCAGTATTGCAAACGGCTCTAGCTAGTTCCTTAAATTTGTCATTTGTGCTTACACGAATGCTGCAATTATACAAAGTGGTGTTAAGCGCTCTCTCTCTCTCTCAATATGTTTCGTACCAACGTTAGTCATATGTAAAGATAAAAAAGTTAAACGAACCCAAGCATGTAAAATAAATATATCTCTATCTCCTACGCACTCACAACACCGAAAAAAAACGGCAAAACTCGCTTCTAACTCATTCACTCTGTTACGCTTGCTTTACAAGGTACCAATGTTTCGCTTGATATCACCTTCTGTAATTTCAGCCTGCTTTCGCTTCTCCTAATAAAAAAATATTTTAATTAATGGCCGAAATAAATTTTCCAAACCAGTCTCGTATGATTATTTTACGACTAAAAGATGATGCTTAATTTGAAATGGTACGATTTATAATTTTAAAATAAAATTATTAAATAAATATTTAATTATATTACCTCATAATTATAATAATTGACGACACAATTCCTACTAAAAATGATTTGTAAAAAAACGTTCCACGAATTAAAAAAATATAAGAAAGAACTCGACTACTAAATACCCTGTACACAATTTTCAAGTTTCAAGTTTTGAAGCTTTATTTGTTATAATCTCCGAGATAAAAGGTTTCCTAACTAGATTGGCACTCCTTAAAATCTCCATCAAGAATAAATATAAACATTATGGCATCTATTATGCCTAATTGTCTGTTACAAAACATTTGCACAAACTTAACATATCATTTTACACTACGAGTGCAGGGCATACTAAAAAACATTTTACGCCTACATTCATAAATTTTAGACGATTGATTCACCTGCCATATACTTACATATGATCCAATATAATTTTGTGCAGCGGCAATCTGTCTAGTATCGCGTAGTATTGCGGTTTTTAATTGAGTTTTTATTTTTTTTTTGTTTTAGTTTTATGGAAATCATGATTCATCAAAAAATAAACGAAAAGTGACGAATTTGAAGAATTTTAATTAATTTTTTTTTTTTTTTCAATTTCGAAGAATTAAATATAACAGAAATACGTAAATAAGGCTCATTCACGTCCAAAGAAGATTTCTGAGAAGATTTACTATAGGATTTAGTAGAATTTGATTGCGTTTCAAATTTAATCAATTTATTTCCAGAATGAAGTGCTGAATAACCCAGTTTCACGTTAAATGACTTTTGATTATATTTTTAATAAAAATTTTTTTTTTAAAGTATATAAAAATTAAATAATACAAAAATATTACTCAAACTTTTATTCCAAAGAATTAACAATTTTTTTTTATCGATCGAATTGCATTACGAAAGCTTATAAACATTTTGTTGGAATTTAGCAACTTCCTTCCGATGAAACGTTGATATTACTCAAAGAAATTAAAAAAAGCAAATTCAAAATACTTAAATGCATAAACAAAAGCAGCACTTTGTCGCTAGTGGTATGCAAATTCAAAATAAATTTGCAATGAGTAAATCTTATCGACATTTTTTTTTTACGTCCGTTGCGCTGCTATGGATCAAGATAGACGTATGTATGACTGGGGACAGACGTACAATATATTTTCATATATATAAACGACCTCCAAGAGTTAAGTTCGTGCCACACTGTTCTAATCTGTATGCAGGAAACGTAGGCGCCATCATTTTATCTGTCCGTCTGTCCGATCATTCGCCTGTCCATATACATTGCCTGGAATGCACACGGAAGTTTATTGACTTTGCATATTATGGAATGCAAAGTAAAGAAATAAGCCGGAAACAATATGCAATATAGTATAACTTCATACTTTCAAAATAGGAATTGAAAAATGATTAAGATTTTTCATTTGTATTGCGCGGGTAGTTACAGAAGTCTTTATAAATTAAAAAAATCGTTTAAAAAATAAAGAAAATCAGCCAGCCAGACGTTTTCCTTGTACATCCAAAAAGTTTTATTAAAAATCCAAAAGACCCTCCTTGAATCTTCGGGTATAATCTTTTAAGAAAAACCATAACTTGGGTTTGTTCCGTGGAACAGGCCAATTTTAGGCCGATACTTTAGTCTAACTATTGGACTTTGAAAACCAGCAACTAAATCATCAACATGTTCCACATTACTACAGATAGGCATAGTCATTCGATTCAGAAAGAACTCAAATAAAAAGTTTTACAGTTGTATACATATTGCATATTCAAAAATCTGCTAATTCACTATGAGATTTGAAATTTCTCGATGAATAGTATTTAAGATATCCTTCTTTTTTCTTTTTTAAATTTTGAAAAAAGTGAGTTCATTAAATTGTAAATATCTTTCGAAGTACTTGTCTGATTTGAAAGTTATTTATATTTAAATTAAAGGCAATTAAATTTTCCATTAAAAGTCTATGTAGCACTTTAAAATCAAACTGACGCTTTAGGAGTTATTAATGAATTTTTCGAGAACTCAGCATTATATGCACTAAAATTTCAAAAAAAAAAATTTTTTTTGTAAATAGTGCTGAAATAATAGGAACACCTCGGACTCTTGGGATACCCGTCCGATGCTCGTCTCTAATGCTTAATAGCTAGAATAAGTTTGAGAAAATGTTCCCATTTCTACTTTCATTAATTTTTTTCTTACTAAATTCAAAAAACTTTTAGCACTACCCTCCATTAAAATGATAAGCGCTTAACGAAATTGGAGCAGAAGTATGCAGTATGTAGGGTGGCATTTTGTTGATTGATTTTTATATTGCGTATCGAAATATGAATGAATCATTTACATTAACGCTTTGTCTCATTACTCATCGTAAGCTAATTGCGACGACAACAGCAAAACAGTTTGACCCAAAAAAAAAAAAAAATGGAAAAAAAAGCAGAACAAAAGAAAAAAAATTCCAATTGACAATAATGAAAGGGGTACAGATTTTCAATATTGCGTATTAAGGCCAAATGTGAAGTGTGGCGCATTAGCGGCATAAAATCCATTCATGAAAATTTATTTTATCTACGCGACTCCATTTTCAAATTTTTAGCTTTTGAAAAAAGGGGATTTTATCGAATTGGGTCAAAGCACAACTCCGAAAACCTAACTGAATGAATGAATGCCTGAGTCAATGATTGTCGTCGTCGTTGTCGTTGAAGTAAATACTTTTTTTGGGTGTTCATTCATACAAAAATTTTAACGAAGACAAGTACAGACGGCGACGACGAAGCGCTTAAGACAATAAAGGACTTAGCGTAAAAGAGAGAGAGAGAGAGTGTGTGTGATGAGGGAGAGTTCTTTGAATAATGCTCATGCAAATCCAAATGTTAAAGTGCAGCAGACATTTTGTGAACTTGAAAAATCTGTGCAGGCACGCGTAAAATTTATGCGTTTTCATAAAATACAAAAGAAAGAGAAATAAATTTGAATGTTTTGGCCTCCAAATTGCGTTAACTTTGATGTTGCAAAAAAAAAAAAAAGTAAACAAGGACACTTCAGGGACATACAACGCCAACGCCAAAAATGCTGTCTTTGATAAAAAATTTTACGCTGCAAGCAATTTTCTTTTGCATGCATAACAAAAAAAAAAAAACGCCTACAAAAAATATTATTTATAAACCAGTTGAAAAGAAATGTTGCTACTCTAATTCTAATTTAGTTGTGCAACATCCTCCAAAAAAAAAAAATTATATTTATTAGAGCTTCCATCTCATCCATTCACACATCCTACAGCCGGCAACACTTGGAAAGAATTCTGTTTGGTCAGTTGGGTCAGTGATGTGATGGCGCCCACTTTGCAAAAAATGCTGCTTCAGCTGTCACATTATTTTTTCTTTTTTTCGTTTTATTTCGCCATGTGCTTCCTCCTGTGCATTACTACGCCATAATGTCTGGGTTGGTTGGTAACAAACAATAAAATTTTATATGCCCACGCATGATTCTCCACTGTTGCTTTGCAGTAGGCTCTTACAATGAAGAGTCTTATACATACAATGAATATGAATACTTTTGACGCATCGACTTGGCCCATTGGGTTCTGGACAAAAGTTACCGCTGCTGCTGCTGCTTCTGCCTCTGCTCTTGATGTTGTTAATTTGTGAATGAGTAAACGAAAATACATGTAGTACCTTCATCGACTGAATGGCTAATCCATATCAACGAAATGAAAAAATTTGTATGCGTGGGCAAGCCATGCGATATAAATATGTCCCATATGTGTATATGTGAACTACTTAAATAAGTAACTATGAAAAAATATGTACATACACTGTAAAAAAAATGAACGAAAAATGTACGCAAATAAAAAAATTTTGTAATTTGATTTTTTTGTACAATGTACGAATTTCATACAATGTACGAAAGTTTCATACAATGTACGAAAGTTTCATACAATTAAGTAAATGCAATAAAAGCATTTTTACGAAATTTTTAGTTAATGTACGAAAGTTTTTTTTTCAAATTAACGGCAAATAATTCGTAGATAATACAAAAAACATTGGTACAGTGTAAAATCTTGAATAACATTCTTATAACTTCGACCTATGTACAGAACTGTTTGAACAATGTACGAATGTTTTTGTGGCTGACTTTATTTTGAGTGTACTTATAAAATTTTTGCAAATACTAAGTTTCGAATAGTAATTACACTAATGTTAAAGAGTACGATTTCGTAAAATATACGAAACATTCGTAAATGCAACGAAAGAAATTTTGGAAGTAATGTGAAATTCTTGGTCATACAAAATTCTTAGTAATGCTCAAAAGTTTTTTAACGTTAACGACAAATACTTCGTATATAGTACGAAAACATTGTAACAGAATATAATCTAGGGTGGCATTCTTATAATTTCGTACTATATACAAAACTGTTTGTACAATGTACGAATTAGTACATTCGTTCTTAATTTCACAACAGCGTTTTGCTCTCTATGTATCCTTAACACGTGTGGAAGGAAATTAAAAATTGGTGCGTTTCTTTGGCAATAGACGCGAAATTTTGGAAGCCAGACCAGCTGTTTAGTGCTTATGTATAGCAAAATGGTTTCAATTAAGCAGTACGTCAGCCTTGCGAAATATCGCATGCATAATAGTAAAGCTTCTTCAATCTTTTTTTATATGTATAATATTTTATAAGTTGTAAAAAGTCAAGTACACACAACATTTATCCTTGACTTCCAACAATGGTGCACCTTATTGCTCCCGGGTTCTCTTTTCCTCTTAAAAATTGTGCTTTGCATCCTTAACTCATTTCAGCTGTTTCAGTCGTTTTAGTTGTTGTTGTTGTTATTGGCTTATATTATTTTTCGTTTTTCGCTTTGATTTTGTGTGGGTTTCATTGAATTTATTTTTGCTGCTGCTGCTGTTACTGTTATATATCTAAGCAATTTTTATTTTATTATTGCTATTGTCTAACTACAGTTTGCTTGCTTTTATTTGCTTATATACTTTTCTCATTGTTGTTGTTGTTTTTATTGTATTACAAAAACATTTTTGCGTGGGATTTTTCATTCATGAAAAATTTGAATTGCCTTTCAGAAAGCACGATTTACGCTGTCGGCATTTATCGTTGTATGTCGTCGTCGTCGTCGTTGAGCTTAAAATTTGTGTGAGTGCATATATGTGTATCTATAAGTGTATGTGTGCTTGTGTAAGTAGCAAAAAACGCGCTCAGCGTATTAAATAAAGTTACAAACTTTGTTCATATTCCCCACTTCTTTTGGGGCACTCACTCTCTCACTCTGTCACTTTTTAGATGCACTTCAATGCGCTTGCGTAGAAATTTGCAAAAACAATGTTTTCTTTGATTTTGCCTTTTGGTTTTTGTTTTTTTTTTATTTTTTTTTGTTTTTCGCTTTCGTTTGGAGAAATTTTGCAGCACACGTTCTGAAATATCCTTGAATTGTTTTTGTTTTTTTTATTTCTTTGCAAACATTTGCAAATATCAGGGTCATGGATATAAACTAAAGCATTGCAAGAGTCTCCAAAAAAAAAAAAAAACGTAAAGTTGTACAACAAAAACAACAACATTGAAGCGCTGAGAAAATGTATTGCGTAGCTATTTGATTTTTTTGCTATGAAACGGAAATAATAAAAACCGGAAGTAAGTATGTGTATATGTGTATGCTTTATTTAACAAATGGCAGCACACACCCACTAAAGGCGCACTACTTTAGTTAAACCTAAGACAATATTTTTGTTTTGGGCACTACCCCGATTACATACATATAAGTATGTACATATATGTTTGTACATAAAGTATCTATGAATGTACATAATATGTACTCTTAGATTCACATAATATGCAACAACTACAAAAAAATTCTACAAACAATTGTTGTTGTTGTTGTTTTTGTCATTTTCGCATTCAATGAATCAACACGCATACCAATGCATAAAAATATCAATGAACTTTACATGAGCACCCAAAAGCAGAGCAGAGCGTACATATATAAAAAGAGAAATAGCAAAAGCAAACGCACTTGTTTTAATAGCTCCACAAAAGCAATACGTTATGTATGTGTATATATGGAGAGCAGTGGGCGCAAAGCATCTGAGAGAGAGAGAGTGTTAGGGCAGCATTAACACAACAAAAGTTGAGTTTGTCATGCAATAACTTACATATAGATACTCACTGTATATCCGTAAATACATAGATAGACATATTTACATAGTATGTATGTAGAATTGTATGTGTGTGTGTGCTTTGGAGAGAACTTGTAAAAGTCGACAATTCATTGAATAGAATTTTTATGAAAGCAGAAGCAAACTGTGCTGTGCTGCGCAGCGCAGCCTAGCCCCCAACACAACAAGTAGGCAACAACATGCACACAAATACATACAAACATAGAAAAGATATAAAAGCGAACATAAGCGCACACCTTGATTGAGAGCATTTTTGTTCAGGGACGAAAAGCTTTAAAAAAAAAAAACATAAAAATATAGGTAAGCTTAAGTAGTACCTTGTATGATCTGTATGGTTCCTGAATTAAGGTGTTTGTGCATCTATTCCGAAACATTACGTTTATTTTAATAAGATTCCCAAATATTCGATAAATCGAATTGAAATTCTTGATTTAAATTTTTTGATATGATATGTATGGCCACTACAGCTTATTATATGACTGGGCATCACTTAGGGTATTAACCTAGCTGGTATAGTTCAATGCCCCTCGATACCAATTCCGGATCCTAGTTCTCCGAATGTACTCCAGGACCTGATCCTACCAACGCAACGGCGGTCGTCCTCACTGTAGTGCACATCTGATTTCGTTCACGTTTTTGTCGTACACTTTCTCGATGGAGCCAGTTCATCCATTCGAAGCAAGTGACCAGCCCAGTGCCATCGTTTGCGCCTGACTACTGGTACAGCTCGTTGTCCACTCTGACAGGTCCAAAGATTTTACGAAGAATTTTTCTCTCAAACTTTCCCAACGTCGACTTGTCCGCCTCTGACATGACACATGTTTCTGCGTCATATGTATATCAGGACTTAGATAATACATCTTGTACCGTTTGATTTTCGTTGTTCTGGATATGATATGGTGAACATTTTATAAACTTTTCCAACGTTTCTTTTTTTTTCATACTAAAATGAAACATTCACCATTTAAACAATCACGTTGTTTCCTTGGATTAAATTTGTGGGTGTAACACATTAAATAATTACTAGTGCTTTGCCAACCCTGGTTTCAGTGTATCTTTCTCTCACTACAAATCTGTGTTTATGTAGATTTGTATCTCGTACATGTACCGTACATAACTCTATGTATGTGTGTTTTTGTGTAAACTGGTCGTCGCTGTACCTGCTGCTGCTGCTTCGGCTGCTATTGTCGTTGATATCGCTGCTGCCGCTTCAGAATCTTTTAAACTGAATTTCAAATTCACTTTGCTCGTGTACGCCTCTCAGCGCAGGTCGTCGTCGTTGTTGGTATCCGATTTATATTCGCTTGTAACTGTAGCTCTCCTACACTGAGGGCAAAAGGGATATAAAAAAAAAAAAAAAAATAAAGATTTACTTCAATTGCGCGCATTCTCGTCTTGTTGTCGCGTTTTTACACACATATGTGTGCGTGTGTGCATGTGAGACAAAAGATTCATTTAATTGCTGCTGCTGCTCAGTGAATAAATTTATTAAAAAAAGAAAAACAAAATTGAGGTAAAAATATACAAAAGTAAATATTTCCGCAGTGCATATTTCGTATATTAACATAAATAAAATACAATTGCATTGTATTAAGTGTGAAATAAATTATTTACATAAAAAACAACAACAAAAAAAACTACGAAAATAAATCTACAAAAATATTCATTTTGTGTTTGAAAAATTTAAATAAAAACAACTGCAACAGTGGAAAAAAATTTGTGTTGTGTAGAAAAATAAGAAAAATGTAATAATATAAAAGAAGAAGAAAAACAAACAAGAAAAGTGAAAAACATAGTAAGAAATATAGAAATATATAAAAAATAATAATAAAGAAGTAGCAAAAGATAAAGAAGAAGTAGAAAAACAACTTGAAAAACAACTTCTTTTTTATTTCTGTTGCTGCTGCTCTGCTCTGTGTTTTTGTTGTTTTTGTGTTTTTGTTATGCTGCTGTTGAATAAATAGCAACAACAACAAATAAAAGAACAGAAGAAGCAGTGTAAAAAAAAAAGAACGAGAAGGCAACATTTTTTGATGATGTAAATGTAATAAAATTCTTTTTTTTTTTTTTTGTTATAAAAAATTCAAAGTAATTAATACAAATTTTTAAATCTTTTGTAAAAATAAATAAAATAAAGAACTAAAAATCAAAAAGATTAAATAAACAAGAAGTAAAACTTTTAAAGAAATAACAACAAAAATAAAATTGCTGAGCTGAGCAAAACGAATAAAAAAAAAAAACTACAAAAACAAAAAAACAAAACGCAATCAAAGCAAAAAAAAAAAAAAAAACAAAGAAATAAAATTTTATTTTGTTTTTGTTTGCAATTCAATAAAGTTAAAAACAAAATATTTTTTTAGAAAAACAAAAGAAAGAAAAACAAAAATAAAAAAATGTGCAATGAATTTTATAAGCTAAACAAAATACATCTTTAAAACAAAAACAAAAATATAAAATTGTGTTTGCCAAATTTAATACAACACTTCCGTTTTTTTCCGTTTTGTTTGTTTGCTATCACCGGATATTCGATTTAGCATAATGCCGGAAACTGAATTCGAATGCATTTCAATGGAGTGGCTGCAAGCGCAGCTTCGTGCTTCCTCCTCACCCGCTTCCAATGCATCATCGGAAGATCTTATCATATTGGATTGTCGCAGTTCAAATGAATACAGCGAATCACATATACGCTCCGCTGTTAATTTCTCAATACCGAGCATAATGTTACGTCGTTTGGCAGCCGGAAAAATTGGTTTATTGTCCACCATAAAATCACCCGAATTAAAGGAACGCATACAAAGCGGTTATAAAGTTAGTCTATTTATACTCTATAACGATGTGGGTTGCAATAATGCAACAGCAACAACCCAAACGGGAACTGCACAGGAAGCAGCAGCGTCAGTTGCATCCGTTGGTGCATTTGATATGCTCGGTGGCGGCGTTGGCGTTGGTGGCGGTCTTGGAGCTGGTAGTGATAGCACCATTAATGTGTTGCACAAACGTTTGAAACAGGATGGTTGCCGTGTGGTTTTATTGCAAGGTAAGTTGTGAAATTATAGAAATTTATATTCGATTAGCATTAAAAACTTTCAAGTCACGTCTTGGTGATCACCTGAAATCTAAGAAAAAATTGTCCAAAAAATCTTTTCTGGGTCCACCAATTGGTCCAAGATATTAATTTCGGGAATCTACGTCTAACTTAAACCTAATTTAGCTGGATGAATATAATTTTTTTCGTTCATGTTTAGCGTCACCGCAGTTGAGAAGATTGAGTTATGGGAATCGTATTTCGGTTATGAAACTTGCGAGTTTAAATTTCTGACCGAATGAATGTTCTAAATGGAAGGTTGTTGCTTATAAACAGGTTCTTCGGAACTCAGGGATATATTTCGTTCTTTTAAATATTGTTTTCAAACCGAAAATGCATCAAATGATACAGCCTTATGGGTTAAAGCTTGAAGCTCAAGACTTATTTTAACGACTTCCGTATTCATCTCAATATTATTGACGATGCTTGTGAACAAGAAAAGTTTTCGAATTTGGAATCTTCATACAGAGCCATAAGGTTCTTCCATATCTAAACTCTTTAGAAAAAGTTTCCTCTCAAAATTTACTTGTAAACCGAATTACATTCCAATAACAACGTAAAATAAAATGATTCTGAGAATATCGTTCACATTAATATTATAGTTCCTCATTAAATTTTGGGACAAGCTATTTTATTTCCCGTTCCTACGTTTTTTAATTATTTATTTAGTGCAAAAAATGTGCAAAATATAGATTTTATAAAAATATTGTCAAAGAATTAAAAGATTCATGGAACAAAAAATGTATCGATAAGCAAAATTTAATCAATTTAGTTAATATTTGTAATCCAATTTATTTTAATTGAGATAAATATGAAAAGTGCAAAAACATGTTAAGTTAAGTAAACTTTTTACTATTGTGACACAGCTTTCTTAATTATCTTAAATTTGTAAATACAATGAAGTTAAACTACGATAAATAAGTTCAAGGTTTAGGTGAGATATATACAAAAATAATACATAAATAATTCATTTTTATTTAAGCAAAAATATTTCGACTTAATGAATGAAAAGAGAAATATTTATGCAAGAAAAAAAAAATGAAGCATGTTCCTGTTTTCGCTTTCGAAAGAATATTGTTTTCGTCTAGCAATTTCATAAATTATTGTTTTACAAATTTAATTTGTTGTGAAACTTTTTAATAGAATTTTACGCTATTAAAAAATTTTATATATATATTTAAGTACTTCTGTTCCTTTTGCATTTTTGTTGTTTCGTATACAATTGATCTTCTTGACACATTTCAAGTACCACTTGAGATTTATGATAGTGTCATAAAATAAACTAACAAAAAAAAAAAAAAAATAAATAAATAAATAGATAAAACCGTTCATGAAAATGTGCGGAAATTACGCAGAAGCTGTTTGTAAATGGCAAAAAATTTTCTTGAATTTTGAAGCACTCACTACCTGCCGACTACATGCCTGCCTGGCAATTCAAAGAGACACAGGATCATCATAAAACAAATTTAGATCTTCAATTGTTTTAGTTACTATAAAGAAAATGTGCAAAAACACCCCGTTGTGTGCACAAAAAGGGACTTAACTCCTTTAGAGTGCCAGTGATGTGCCACTTCAAAAATGAAAAGCGGAGCTAAAGGCGCATGACTGTCTGTCTGTCTGTCTTTTTTACTAATGAAGCGTTTTGTATACAATTTATTTTTCAACCATAAAGTTGTTTCATAAAATGTTTGTGAGTGTTATAAAAATTTCTCAATGACCAAACGTGGAATTTCGAAATGCAGTTTAAATGGTTTTTGTATTGATTTTGTATTCCTCGTAATACTTTAATTTTTTTTCAATAAATTTTTTTTAGGCTTTATACACTTTGTTTGTTTGACTTTGTTGTCATTATCTGTGTAAATATATTTATTTATTATTTTCATGAAATATTTTTTATTTTTTTTTTTGCTTATTTACTGCTCACAGCTGATAAGCAGCGCAATATTTCGCAATCGTAAAACGATTTCATTCTATTTTCTGCCTACGACGTTTATATTGCAGCTTTACCGAATTTCATGGCGGCAGCTGATGAGAGGAGAGGTGTATGTGCAGAGTAGAAAAGTTAGCAAACTTATCTTATCATCGGAAGTTTGATTTTGTCGTTTGCTGAATTTGTTTGTTTGCACCAATCCCCTTCACATGTTCGTTTGCATATATTATTATCTGTTAATAGTGTGGTGTATTGTCAGTTCTAAGCGAATCGTTTTTGAAATGCCGCTTCTAAGATCATTAAAAAAGCTGCGTTCCAGTAGCGAACCTATAAACATGAATCGAAACCTGACCGCGAAAAAACGTTGCAACCTTTTTTTTATAAAGCAGTTCTAAATTACTTTTCGCTCAAAACTAACGAGTAACGAGAAGCAAGTTAGAAAATAAATCGTTCATGAATTGCTCAATTTCAAGGAAACGAGTGCCAGAAAAGAAAACGAGTAGCAGAAAAGAAAACGAGTAGCAGAAGAGGAAACGATTTTAAATCGGCTCAATCATTTTGGTTTGAAATTAACGGCAAATTTCGTTTATTTTTTTCGTAACAGGAACATTGTTTTTTTGTTGTAACAAGAACAATAGTTCGTTTTTGTAAGAACAATGTACCATGTTTAGTTCCAAAAGTACTTTTGTCCAATGTTTGATATTCAATATTACGTAAATTCTTCGGAGCATTTAGCTCTTGCTGCAATTCTAACTCAAATTACCCTAATTCCGCTACTGTGCAAATTGCCTTTAATAATTTGCTATGAGGCAAAAAAAAAAAAAATAAATAAATAAATAAAAAAAAATTGTGTAAACAAATGGAATAATTTATGCAAGCTTGCCCTTGTCTCGAGTCACCAAAAGGTGGCGACCAAACGACCGTACGAACGGCACTCGGCACCCAATGCTTATCTATATAACTGTTTACCCGGCAAATGTACCAATCTCTGTTAAATATTTTGCATTTATTAAATATAAAATAAATATAATCGAATCGAAGTATTTCGTATCGTATCGGCGCCTTTAAGCGATAATTTGAATTATTATTTAACAAGAAATAAAATAAAGTAAACTAATTGTACAAAAAAAAAAAAAAAATAAATAAATAAAAAATGGTGACGATATCTCACGACATAAACATAAATTGGTAACATCAATACCAAACCCAACTGATTATTAAAATGTGCGTCACACCCTCAATATCAGACTAAATAGATTGCGTACTCATTGAGACATGGCACAAACCAAAAAAAAAAAAGAAACAAGAATTATTATTTATGATCATTTTTTGTTTGTTTTTTTTTTTTTTTTTTAAATAATTCCATGTTTTAAATTTATTTCTAGGAAAAAGTTTAGCTATTTTTATTTTCGCTTTATCTTTTAATTTTGAATTTTTTTCAAGAGTCTTTTTTTTTCTCGCTAATAAAAATAATAATTTTGAGTTGTTTTCTAGCGTGTTTTCTCGTTCTGATTGATTTATTTGCATTCTGAGCATTCAAGCAAGCGAAAAGCTGTTTTAATTTTAATATCTTTCAAAACATTTCGACAGCATTTTTGAAATATTTTCTTTTATTTTTTTTTGTTTCTTCTTGTTCATACTAAAAATAATATTTGTATATTTTTGTATTATTTCACGCCTTTTGAATGCGTCGACACGACGCCTTTATTTTATTCACGTGTTTTGCTTTTCTTTTTGTGTATTTTCCTTTTTGATATACAATATATTTTTTTAAAAAATATTTTTTTCTCTTTCGTTTATTTAGTAGACACTTTTAACGATCCAACATTATTGATAAGAAGTCAATAACCTTTTTTTTTTTTGTACGTTAATTTTGTTTTTTTTTTTTGGTGCAGTAAGGTAAATATGAACGCAATGCATTAACTTTGTGATAGATGGGATCGAATCGTTCGTTCGATCGGTTTTTATTTTCTTTAAAACATTTTTTTAGGTCGTCGTTTGGCATGTTTGGAATTTTAAGAATTTTCATTGGTATTTTCATTTAGTGTAAACGTAATTTATAGAAATGCATTGATTTTTTTTACAACAAATAAATAATCGTGACCAATTTTATCTTATCTAACAATTTACTATTTTTGTAAACTAAACTAATTGTTTAGTTAAAGAAAATACTCTTTTAAAAGTATGCAGTTGTGACACCGAAATCTCAGAGATTTGGTGTAAGTGTTTTAGTGTAAATACTCGAAAAGTTATACCTTTATACCGATACTTAGAGTGTTTTTATTGATTCCATAGGCCAGCCAATTTTTTTTAATATTTTTAATTTAATAAAACTCTTTATGTAATATCAGAAAGCTGCAAGAACACTGTGTCGCGCTATTTATGAAGGGAATAATCGAGATATTGTTACCGATATTAGGAACGATATAAGGAAGAACTCCATAGGACTTTGTATAATAAGGTTCTGCCTGGTATGAATTTAAAAAAGCTGTAATATGTAGCTTCTAATGTTCCCGTCCAAAAGCTAGGCACAGCTACTATAATAAAATCAGTTCAGTGTAGTAAGACGTATACTGCTCACTCATGCGATGCTGATCTGTTTCTCTGTTGCATTAATTTTATCGCATGAAGCCATCAAACAGCGAGGACAGAAATAAATTTATTTTTCTTTTATTTTAGATAATTTTACAGCGGAAGCATACAGTTCATTATAATATATGCATGCATATTATATTATTTGTTATTATTATTGTTGTTGTTGTTCGCGCGCGTTGCTGATTAATTTGTTTAATAAAATTCAGTTGTTGTTGTAAATACAACAACAAAGATGCTGTTGTTATTGTTGTTATTGTAGGCACATAACTGTGCTAGTTATTTTGGTTTTGCTATACTACAATCACTTGCTCTATCTCTCTCTGTAGCTCTTTCTCTCTTTGTCTCGCTACATACTTAGAGCGCATACTTATTGCATGCTATACAAAATGTGCGCCATTTGCACATAAAAACTCTCATGCAACTGTAATTGTATTGCAACGCGCTGCATGCAGTATGTCTCTTGATATCAATTTATATAAAAAAAACATATTCAAAGACATACAATTTTATTTGCACTTTTTTTATTTTGTTTCTTTATTGTATTTTATTAAAAGCAATAAAAAAAAAATACATGTAAAGTAATAGCAACACAGCAGCCATGACTGAGTGACTGACTGAGTAATTCAAAAAATAAAAAAAATAAAACAAAATACAACAAAAAAAGAAAATCAGCATAGTTTTTATCTGTTTGTTGTTGCTTTTACTTGAGCAGCTACAGTAATAATGCAATGCGTAGGCAACAACAAAAACACATAAATAATAATGTTATTTTTCACATTGCTTTTATTGTTGTAATTGTTTTTTTTTTTTTTTTTTGTTGTAACTGCGACGAGATGCTTAATTGTTTTAATTCTGAGAAATGCATACAAAGTGGAATTTAATTAAAATCCAACAACAAAATATCTATAGGGCATGTGTATAGACGAGTGCAGCTATGTATAATAAAATAAAATATGCAATAATTCAACAAATACTTAAAAAAAAACAACAACAACAAAGAGTATCTTTGTAAATGTATTTTTTTTTTTTTGTTTTTATTTATTTTCTTTTTGTTTTGCTTTGTATGAATTTACATATTTTTCATTTAGTGCTGCCAACTTATTTTACGTTCCAATTAGTTGTATGCCTACGCCGCCGCCTTCAACTATTAAAATAAATAATAAAATAATTATATGCAGTATGAGTATGCTACAGGTGCTCACAATAATTGATTAGTTTAAAATATTTACAACGTCTGATTCAATAATTATACTGTTTGAGACAGGAAAGATTGTTGCATACTAAATCTAATCATGATTATAAAAAATTCTTCTTACTTTCCTTCCGATCTCAATTCAAACACAAAATTCGGTTTGGATTCTTTAAAAACAATTTTCCAAACCTCCGTGTATGCCCAATGAACAGTTTTTGAAAAGTCGATTAACCATCAGCCAAATTTGGATTTAGGACGATGGGTTCTTTTGATTGAGTTTTATAGATGTTAAGCAGTGATCCCAGGCACAAAGACTTTGAAACTATGGTTTATTTCAACAGTACCGAAACTTTTAGACAAATTCGAGTTGATGCAATTGCTGTGGAGCCAAGGAAACAGAAAGCCTCTGACGTTCAAAACACGCCTAATGTTGTTATTGCTTTTCATATTATTATATTTCATAAAAAAGCCTTGAAACTGCTAAAACAAATGTTAATGTCCATTGTAAACCTTTTCTAATAATTTGACAAGTTTAAAATTTTTTTCTTAAACTCTATCTAAAATTCCAACGAAAATCCTACTTAATTCTTTGTATTTAGTTACGCATGCATAAATTTATTCAATATGCTAATTTTTCTTAATATTTATAATTCTATTCCAAACAACAAAACGAGAAATAACAAATTTGAACTAATAAACAAAATTTGAAACGAATATCAAGATTGCAAAATGATTAGCATACACAAGATCAGTGAACAATCAAAATTTTTTTGATGAGAATAGAAGCTGTTGCGAAAGGAATTTATTAGCGCCGATTAAATCAAAAAAATTGATGACGTTAGTAATAAAATCAGAAAAAATTACATTAGATCGTGTGTGAAGAGAGATAGAAGAAACATTGAAGAAAACCGGAAATTGAAATGATAAAAATAAATATGAAGCTATAAAAATGAGTGACAGACAGACGGACAGACAGTTGATATGTTTGATTTTATTTAGCGATATTCTAACTTGCGTAATAAACGCGTGGCATGTGTTTAATAGACAAAAAGTTCTACAATACTAAGCAACTATTCGAAAAAATTGCAAATATAAAGATAAATTTATTTGAAAAAATCAACCTGACAATACAACTAAATAGAATTATATGTATTTGATGACAAACGCCTACACACGCGATTAAAAATAAAAATGCAACAATTGTATCTATAGCTAAGAGTGAGGTGCTTATGATAAGTATAAATAATGACAAATATATAAATCGAAACAGCAGACAACAACAACAACACTAAAAGTAATAACCAAATTTGGAATATTAACAACAACAATAACCACTTTTCAAGTGTAATACCAAATTTGTATCTATAAGATACTTTTGTATCTACTTGCATTTTAAATTGATTTTATTTGAATAATTAATTCTTAAGAAATGATTTAAAATGTCAGAAATGTTAATTAAATTGCAACTGATTTTAAAGTTAAGTATTGCAACTGGTCTCCCAAAAGGAACTGGACAAATATATCCGCATAGTAAACTCCATGTTTATTTCTGAACACCATATCCTAGATATGTATCTAGTAAATGTAATAGTACCATAAATACCAGATGGTCTTAGTGATTTTAATATTGATTCAAAAATCTATTCCATGTACTTAAGTGTTACTATATTTACTACCCATATAAATTCAAAAAAGAAAGCAGGTGTCTAACATCAAATAATGCTGTTAGTTTCCGTCAAAGTCAACAACATTGACGACGCTGACGACGACGACGACTTCTTAATTAAAACCTACACAAACTTTGACCCAAATTTATTTATTCATTAATAATTTTTTTTTTTTTTCGTTTGTATCTGTTTAATCAAAATTGCATATAAGGAAACTAGTCAGTTGTAATGTCTCTTTGGACGCCTAAACAATAATGTTGTTGTTCATTCTCGCTTCTGGTCAAAAATAATGAAAAAAAAAAAAAAAATACAAAACTTTTTAAACATTCAAAACATTTTGTTGACAAAAAGGCGTTTTGACGAATACAAAGTTTTGCATGTGGGTTTTGAAAAATCAATTTGGGTGTCAAAATACACAAAACACAAATTTGGTTAACTAAAAAAAAAAAAAAAAAAAAATATTTATACTTATTTTTAAAACTTGGTCAATTTGAATTTGATGCATGTTGGCGTCGGAAAAGCCACTCAAACGTCATTAAGTTTTTTAAAGTATATTGCACACCGAGGCGTGGCTGTGGGCGTAGTACTGTAAAAAAAAAAAAAACATGCTAGAGTGACTTGATTATAATATATGTACACTACACAAGCTCATGCAGTTCATTTTAAAATAGCAAAATTTAAATATAATATTTTAACAGTTCGATTTTCTTTTTAAATGTTCAATAGCTTTCGTATGCCTTATTTGTGTACAGGTTTATCCATGTCCCAGGGAGACTTCTCTTTGAGAAATGCTTACAGACTGATAAATAATCAGCCAAAAAAAAAAATAATATCAAATTCAAAGTTTCTCCTTTTTCTAATCCATATTTTGATAATACGAGTTCTCAGTATCATTTTTTGTTGCACAAATCATAAAAATTTATAATTTTTAAAGATTTTCTTTAAATTCTCTATGTCGCTATACTTTGTTCTGCTGTTCTACAATTTATTTATTTGAATTGAAAATGGTAACACTGAATTGAATGCTTGGAAACAGGTTTTTTTGATTTCTTTCGGTTTGCCTTTGCCTGCCTCTTGTATTTTTTTTTTTTTTTACATTTCATCATCTCATTTCGCTTGATGAATTACCAATTTATAATGAGACTTGTGCTTTCTGCTTACTTTACTCTAGACTAAAGCATATATTGGGTTGTATTAGAAGTATTTGAGTCTATAGAAAATATTAATACTGATATTAATTTAGCATATTTTTTCTATTCTTTTCAGGTAATTATTGTCATTCATTTATGCTTTTGTGTTCTCATCTGAAGTAGGCTAAGTATTAATTTTTTCATTACAAAAATGCTTATAATTCACAAACGGTTTACATATATTTTTGTTTAAGAACAGCCTAAACTTTTAAATTTATCAAAATTTTTGTTCTATTTTATTATTTTTTTTATATATATTTTTTTTTTTTAAGGATTTGAGTTATTGAGTCTTATTTTTGGAAAACACAGTTCTATTTTTCTGGAACAGTGCTCATATTTTTTAAATTTCGATAACATTTTTTAGGTTGAACAGCTTGATTTATGCATATTTCTGATTAGGGACAAATCGTTCTCGATAGTTCTTCATATAAAGAACAATAGTTCTTGTTACAAAGAACGATTATTCTTGATGCTGGAGCAATTGTTCTTGATATAAGATCAAGACACAAAAGCAGTTTTTCTTGATACAAGATAAACCAACAAGAGACATTGTTCTTGATACAAAATTAATTGTTCTTGATATTTTTGATTAAAGAACAATGTTTCTTGATACAAATAATGAAAATTCTTGATACATAAATGGGAAATCAATCAACTTATATATATTTTTTCTTTTGATTTTGGGTGAGTTACTTCTGGAACCTCTCTCGTTAGTTGTTAAATTTTTTTTTTTGTGTATCATAATCATCTTTTTGCTGTGTTTTCTCTTTCGCTTGGTTTCAAATGCAACCTTGAGGCTAAATGACAAAAAGTTTTTTCCTCTTCTTCTTTTATATTTGCCACTGTTAACTTCCAGGTTTATGATTTGTTTTTTTTTTTTTTTTTTTTCGATAAATTTTTCTGCTGCTGCCTTTTTGCATTTCTTTGGCACGTGTTTTTTTTTTTTTTTAAACTTTTTTTCTTTTTTTTTGTATTTGTTTGCTTTCACGTACACAAAAAAAAAGTCAAAAGTAGGTAATCCAATAATTTGGTTGTAAAAAAAATTAAAAAAAAATCAAATCCACACTCCATTTATTATTTAGCTGCTTTAAGTTAGCCTTCAAACTCAAATGAAAATCAACAAACTGTTTTTAGATATTTTCACTATTTTTGCCATTTTTGTAGAATAAACGAGCTTGAAGCTAGCTGGCTAAACTAAAAATGAACTATAATGAGTTGCACAAAAAAAAAAAAAGAAAAAACGAGAAAGAAAAAAAAAATAAAGTTTAGTGTAGAAATCAAGTGCAATGAGGCAAACAACTCTCACAACAATGACTTTATCTAACTATGTGGTATGTACAAATATAACTACACATACATATGGTATATGGTATATACTCGTATATATACGATATATAGTATGAGGAATCTCTATAACTCCATAAGTGGCTGCCCAGTGTAACCGGAGTTGTTTATCCAATAAAAGTCAAAGTCAGTGCATAGCAAAATTCCAAAGCCTTTTCAAGCGCATGCGCAACGCATGAGTTCAATTTCTATAAAAGGGTTCTGGCTTGCTCCAGGTTTGGACAAGAAAGAGAGAGCGGTAGAGAGTTATAAAGAGTTAACGAGCCAACTTTAAGGAAATAAAATCAAGTGAGTTGAAAGCGTGTAAGAGAGAGAGAGAGCGAGAAGGAGAAGGAGAGAGAGAGAAGGGATGAAAGTTGAAGATGAACTCGTTCTATGTAGTCAACTTCTTTGATTTCAGATTCTTTTGCTTCTTTTTTTTATTATTATTTTTTTTTCTTTACTGTTTGTCATTGGAGTTTGTTGGTGCGTAAAACTTCATCTTTGAAGTTAACGTTTTTTTTTATATTTTTATATTTTAGTTCTTCACTTTGTATCCGCATGCGCAGCAGTAGCAACAAAGCAAGAGAAAAAAGAAGAACGCGCTGCCGCCAAGCCAACGCATTTGCGGCGTTGGTGGCAGCATTCAGTAATGCATTCGGGAGCGTTGACTTTTGGCTGAAGTTTTTTTTTCTTTTTTTAAATTTTTCATTCCCATTTATGACCCTTTTTTCTTTACTTTTTTTTCTTCTTTTTATTTTTTTTTTTTAACAAAGCAGCAATAACAAATTTTTTCTTCTGGATCTTTCTTGAAATTTTTTTTTTTTTTTTTAGTAAAATAAACATTTAAATCAAATTGGTGTATTCGTTTCGGGAACACCATGTTTTAAAACCACATCAATCGTTTCTTTTTGAGAATTTTTAATGTTGCGGTTTAAGAACAGATTTAAATTGTCTGTAAACAAAGTAAACAAGTTGATCCTTTTTATTTATTTTTGGTTAGCTTAACGAGATACTTTACCAAATCTAATACTCTCGGATATCAGTCAGTTAAGTTGTGCATTTATTCAGTTGAAATCGAAATTACTATTTCAAATATATTTTAAAATTACTGTTACACCAAACATATTCATTTATTTGCTTTTAAACATTTTCTTTCAAAATGGTCAAGAACCTTAATATTCTTTACTACTTTGTATCAAGAACAATCGTTCTTTGTTTCAAGAACACTCGATCTTTGTATCAAAAGCAATCGTTCTTTATATCAAGAACACTCGTTCTTCGTATCGAGAGCAATCGTTCTTTGTATCAAAAACAATCGTTCTTTGTTTCAAGAACAATCGTTCTTTGTTTCAAGAACTATCGTTCTTTATGTCAACAACAATCGTTCTTTGTATCAAAAACAATCGCTCTTTGTATCAAGATCAATCGTTCTCTGTATCAATTGTTCTTTTTATCAAGAACCACCGTTCTTTGTACCAAAAACCAATCATTTTTATTATCAACAATAATCGATCTTTGTATCTGGAATAAAAGTATTTGTGTATCTGAACGCACCCTTAAATGAATTAAATATTTTTTATAATTTTTTATACAATTTATAAAAAAATAGCAACGAAAAAAAAAGTAAACTTATACAAATTTCTTAAAAAGTTCTGCGCACATAATTTCCTGTGGAGCCACTTAAGCAAAACAAGAAACATCAGCAACAACAACAAGAAACATCAACACAACAACAATGATATGCAGAAACACGAATCGCATTTTTTTATTGTTGTTGTTGCTGAGCTTTGTGTGGTAGTATTTTGCCGAAGATGAAGAAGAAGTAGTGTAGTGGGAGGAGTAGGCGATAAAAAAAAATAATGTTGTTGAAAAATATTTATAAGCACAATAAAAGCAAACAATAAGAACAACAACCACAACAGCAGCAATGTTGAAAACGCATGTAACAACAACAACAACAACAAGCACAACATGAACGGCAACAAATATTTGCAACAATTGATGGCGTTGTTGATGACTTCCGGTCGTTTGAAACCGTTCAGTTTAGTTTGGCTCCAGTCGGTCGGACAGTCAAGTCGGTCGATCGTTTGGTCGCTCGTTCGTTCGTTCGTTTGTTTGTTCATTTGT
This sequence comes from Leucophenga varia, assembly GCA_018903435.1. Lineage (NCBI taxonomy): Eukaryota > Metazoa > Arthropoda > Insecta > Diptera > Drosophilidae > Leucophenga > Leucophenga varia. The sequence goes on from JAEIFJ010001866.1 coordinate 498,767, forward strand.
TCGGTCGAGCTGTGATCTGTTGGCGGTGATTCAAATGAGAAATGATAATGCCGGCGAAGCGTGCGAAAGTAATAATGTATAAGTGTGCATATGTGTGTGCGTATGTGTGTATACAAATGGGGGAAACTTAACAAGACACAGCATGATGATATGATATGAGCAGACAAATAAACTAACGAATCAATGATCAAAGCTAACAAATTTGCGCGTAGTTGAAAAATTCAAATTTTAGAGCGACAAAGTAACTACAGAGTTACGAGAGAGAGAGAGAGAGAGTAGGTGTTTTTACATACAATATACAAAATCAGTGGTGCGCAACTAAAATCACCATATGGTTCACCCACTCAACTTAACTCAGCTATTGAATCATTTGAAATTTAACAAACGGAAGCGCAAAATTGCAGTTGAATTGATCATTCATTCGCTCGCTTGAAAGTAAAAAAATGCGAACGTATAAATTTTTATATTCTTGGAATTAGCAAAAAAAAAAAAAAACAAACAAAAAAAAATGGAAAAAATAAACCGCAGCATGCGTCAAAGTGTAGCATTCAACAGCAGCAGCAACAGTAGCCGCATTAGCGGCAAGAAGATCAAGAGGTGCAGATTGTATGCGCGATATTCTCTATTTAGAATGCGTCTGTGCTGCTACTATAAATGTCTGTCTGTAGGTCTGTTGTATCAGTCATGATGTATGGAGTCTGGCAAAAGAAGTTTATATTATTTTTTTTTTTTTTTGTGCTACAGATACGCTACATATATCTGTGTTTATACATAAATCTGCTATATATAGTATATATATATAAAAAAAAACAAACAAAAATACAGCATACAAGTATAAATATTTTTTTTTTTTTTATCGAAAGTGCAAATTAGCAGTAGCGGCCACAGCAGCACTAGCCAAACGCTGTCATTTTTAATTTGTGAATCTACGGAACGCTATGAGCTGCACTGAAGTGGGAGTCATCAGTCAGTCAGTCATCATATACAAATTCATTTTCTGATTTTACAATATACATACTTTTTTTTATTTATTTTAGTATACAGCGCTTTTTATTAAAGAACTTTTGCATATAATATATTTTGTTGTTAAAGTGGGTTGAAGTGAGCCACTTGAAATTTATCAAGAGAAAGGCTTATGCTCAAAATCTAGAAAATATATTAATTTTAATTATGCAATAAAACTTTATATAATCTAGATTTTAAGCTAAAGAGCCGTTCTACTAGAAACTTTCAAATGGCTCACTTCAACCCAGCTTATTTTGCATGCGCTTTAAAATAAAACAACGCTTCGTAAAATGGGCGGAAGCAGAGTTTACTGTATTTGAATACCTTTTTACATTCTTAAAACATATTTCATATTTGTTTTTATTCGAAATATACAACATTTTACTTATTCACCCTGAGTGCCTTAACTTTATGTTTGATATACGAAAACATATTATTATTTTTTTTTTGTTTTTTTTAGGGTATTAAAGCTTTGATTTTTTCATTCTTAATATATTTTTTTCTTTTTGTTGCATGTTTTTATTGCTATTTCCTTTGAGATCATATTTAGCTTTGACTGACTTTTTTCTGTTATTATTATTTTTTTTTTTGTTTGCGTCCAAAGCTGCTGGTACTCTGTGTCGCCTTCTCCATTTACTTTCTGGCTTTATGTAGTTCATTCGTTCCTTTTTGACTGTTTGACTGCCTTTCGAAAGGGTGTTCTTTTTTGGGAGAGTGTTAAATATTTATTTTGATATATTTTAGTCTAGCAAAGAGTTTTTGAGTGGCAGTGTTATTAGCGATTACGACTTAAAAATCGCAGTGACTACAAACAGTGACAAAATCACAGTTCGCGAAAAACAATCAGCGATTACTGCTTCACAATTCGCGAAGAATGATATACAAAATCGCCAATAACTAAACATGTTTACTGAGGACCAAGAAAATAGCAAATAACTACTTTCAGTGTCAGTGTGATATTAAAATTTTTAAATCACTGTGAAAATATCACCGAAAGTTATTTTTTTTGCCAACACTAGGATTTGAATATTTATCAACTGCTAAACTTAAACTTTTGAATTCTATCTTAAAAGCACACCCTTTATATTATATAGTTTATATGCAATATTTACATGCGGTGGCATTCGTTAAGCATTTAAGACCTCAGAGGGTTTCACTGCACTTTGTGCTTTTACACATGCATACGAGTATATATGTACTATAAAGTATGTTCGGTTCTAGACTTTGACTTTCATGTTTTATTTTTTCTTAAATGAAATGAAATTCTTTGCACGTTTCTCAATGGCAAATGGTTTATTAAACATGCAACATATATTTTTTATATTTTTCTTGTTTCTTGTTGCTTGCTTATTGGCAGCAACAACAACAACAACAATCGAAGTTATCGCACAAAGTTATCGTCGTCGTCGTAAGGCGTTAAAGGCAGCCAGCCAGCTAACTTGATGGCGGTTAAAGTGTTGTTGTGGAATTTTTATTATGCAAATTTAGTGCTCACGATTTAAGCTGCCGACAAAATTCAGTGTAATTTTTTTTGTTTTTTTTGTTATTGTGTAGCTTGCTTTGCAAATGCAACTTTAGAACGGAAGTGACCAAAGAACAACAACAAGAAATGCAACATAAAAATGCATTAAAGTGTTAAAGGCGAGTTAAGAAGCGAGTAAGCGTTTAAAACAGAAAATCAATAATAAATTATTATGCAGCACGAATAAAAAAAAAGGTGAAAAAATAAAAATATTTTAAAATTGTTATTTTTTTATATGCATAAGTTGTGTGTCCTTTGTTGTTGTTGTAAATGCTTAGTGCACTTGTTGCTGCAACATGAGTAATATTTGTTCTCTCTCTTGTCTCTCTCTTTTCTTTGCGCTCATTTGCAATACTCCAATTACAAACAGTATTTTTTAGTGATGTGTTTTAGTTTGTTTGTGTGGAGAAATGCAATGAGTTAAATTGTGGCTCAAAATGACGCCGTGTTTAGATAGATTCTATTATTTTTTTAGTAGTAGCCAGGCTTGAGATGAGACAATGTGAATTGCTATGGTTCGCTGTTATAGATTAAAATTTTATTTTATGACATTTATTAGAAAATTTTGCTTCACTATTTACGAAAGACGCTTGATAACATTTCTAGAGATGTGCTGCAGCCGATACACCATTAAAGTATGTGTGCAGTTTTCGATATTTCGCTAATGGCTTCATTTTAAGTTAAAGTTTTTCTCTAAAATTCTTTTAGTGGTGAATTCATATTTTTCGCTAAGTAAACGACAATAACAAACACATTTGTGATAGATTTAACTGAAAAAAAAAAATTGCAAAAACAGGAAACACCCATTAAACTTGACCTCATTTGAAAATATAATACAAAACAACAAAAATGTAATAAAATGCGAAAAGAAGTGTGCTTTGCAAAATTCTATGAGGGTGCATCATGCTACGGAAATGTTGTTGAAATTGAACATTTCCATTCAAATTCCAGACTTAGCACAGCTCAGTTTTTTCTGTGAAATATACAAACGAATGAGCTAACCGAATACATAAAACAAATAAATATATATGTGTGTATACGTATACATAGTATGTAAGCAACGGACAGATCATTTTTCTGTGGTGTTTGTTGCGCTGGAAAATTTGCCAGTAGATATATGAAGTGTGTATGTAATAGGTTTGGGGTTGCTTGTTGTTTGCTTTTTAAAAGAAATAATTATAAACATTTTGCAATGTTGCCGAATTTCAATTCAATTCAATTTTCTTTTTTTTTTTGTTTTTCAATTTTATTTAATTTACATTTATTCAGTTGAGTTAAGTTTAATCTATTTTCATAATTGTTTCACTGGCTTTATGCTGCGAGTATGCGTATACGTAATATAAGCTAACCACAAAGAGAGTTTTCAGAAAAACATAATTAATTAATAATACGCACAAAAAAAAAAAAAAAAAAAGGAGGGTTGAAATCTACCTGGAAAAAATAGCAGAAAAGACTTCTCTTCCACAGCCAAGAACTTTTCTATGAAATTTCTCGAACTTTTCAAATTAAGAATGATGACGCTGCGAAAGCTGCAAAAAAAAAAAAAAAAAAGAATAATTTATTTTTACATTTACAACGAAATGAAGCCTGGTCGTGTCGGAGCGGCGTTACTTACCATAATGTATAAGTATGACTATTTTATTATAGATTATTTCTAGGAAAGAGCTTTTTTAGCTTTACGTTTTGTGTCGTTGGCAGATTTAGATTTTGATTGATTAGCTTAGGAAAGTTGACATTTCTAAGCGTTGCTGCATGCGGCGACAATGCTTAAGCAGCAAATTAAAAGTTTTGCAAAAAAAAAAAAAAATAAGAGAAAGCATATAAAAATAGTCTCCAGATAGATGATGCTTTTAACTAATAGATTTTTAATTATTTCGATTAGTAGGAAAGGGCAAATCTTTGGAAAAAAGTATAATGTCGCATTTTAAATGAGTTTGTTGAGCTGGAAATATTTTTGGAAATATTTCCTGAGGTGTAAAGGTTCTTTTTTAAGCAGAACAGATACAATAACTTAATACTATAATCCAAGCGCGTGTACGTAAATTTTTTTATTTTCTCAGGGATTGGTGTCTAAAATAAGCTTGTTTTGGGAAACTTCATAACTAATGAGTTGTGCAGTGTACAGTGTTTAAGGACAATAATTGAATTTCATGGCAAAATGTAGTATTGAAAGTATTTGAAGTTTATAGTTTGTTTAGTTATGACAAAAGTAAAAAAAATACCACATAAGAAGAGAAGAGAGAAGACAGTAGTTCTTGATACGATAATTGATATAAGAACCATAGTTCTTGATATAAGAACCATAGTTCTTGATAAAAGAACCATAGTTCTTGATAAAAGAACCATAGTTCTTGATAAAAGAACCATAGTTCTTGATATAAGAACCATAGTTCTTGATATAAGAACCATAGTTCTTGATAAAAGAACCATAGTTCTTGATATAAGAACAATAGTTCTTAATACAAGAACAATAATTCTTGATAACTGCCAGTCACTGCTTAACTCGACATTGACAAAATGGACGTAATTTTTTATTTAATAATTTTTTTAATTACATTAAAAACTTTGAAGTAGATTTATTTCTGTTATGTTTTATTTAATGAAAAACTTTGCTACTTGTGAGCAACTTCTAAAACGTCGTTCTTTGCTACTTTTTTTATTTACAATATGCATTGTTGTTGTTGTTGTTTTTTTATTTAATGGCTTCTTTTTTTTTTTGTTTTTGTAGTCGTTTACCATAGAAGTAGTTTTCATGTCTTCATATTAACATGTGCAACGAAGTAGAACATGTAATGCAAGAGCAACAAGCAATGCGGAAGAGAAATTCCTTACTAGTTATGTCTTTAACATAGTAAAAATTATGTTGTATATCTATGTACCTACATTGTAATAACTAATTTAACTTGTTGGTGAAAAACACTATAAAAAATAGACCAGAAAAAAATAAGAAAGAAATTTATCTATGAAAAAAAAAGAAGCAAGCAACAAACTTATTTAAACTGCGCTCATGAATGACTGAAATTGCTTGAATGAATGAGTGAATGTAAGTGTATATGTGTGTGTGTGTGAGTGCAAATGAATGAATGAATGAATGAATGAGTAAATTACTGTTGTTCGCCTGAGTTGCGAAAAGTTTTTTTTTTTTTTTATTTTCTTTGATTTTATTTTACAGCAGCTTAAGCAGCTCAATGCACACGGCGTATGAGTAATATTTATTTGCATAAAGGTCAAAGAGGTACTACAGAGGCGCAACAGTAAAAAAAAAAGTTAAGTGATTGTGAAAAAGAAATAGGCTATTTGGGTACTGAATATGTGAAAGACGAAATAGTTGTATGTAAGATGTACTTGAACACATATTCGCCCTTCTTCACTCCATTTTATTCCACAAAATTTTCGTAAGGAATTCATTTTTTTTTTTTTGTTGCATTTTATGCCAGTTTTTCCAAGTAATTTCTGCTGTTTGGATAACTTTTTTTTGACATATATTGCTTGGGTTCACTACAACCCACCTTATACCACGAAATCTGCAAAATTTTTTCAAAATTTCCAATGAAATTTTCTAAGCTAATGTCTGAGTATGATTTTTTGTACTTTGAATTACCTTGAAAATGTATAAAAACTTTAGCGTTTACAAAAAAACTAACTACAACATTTGAATATTCAGTTCCGTATTTTTTTTAAGGATCTAGAAAAAAAAATAGTCCAATGGAAACTTTGAATAATTTAGAAAAAATAGTTCACATTGTTTTACATAGTTTAACTTGTTTTATTTTAAATTCCCCATTCTGTGTGTAAATGTTTCGTGTGTAAAAAAAAAAAAAAAAAATCTAAAACATTAAACTTTTTAGTCTTCCTGACGACCTTGACTACTAAAACTAACCACGTTCAAATATTTCAAATTCCCTGCTTTGCGTGCTACGTCTCTGTTGCGCTATAAAGCTTTGCGCAGTTCAGTTCATTTCATTCATAAAACTATGTAAAACACAAGCAAACCGCAGCAAGGTTACCTATCTAAAGGCTTAGCTAAAGGCTGAGTTTGTTCTACCATTTGGCTTAAGCTGAACAACAGCGAACGACATTGGCACTTTACATGCTTTCGTTACATTTTTTTTTTTTGCTTTTTTTGCTAATTATGTAAAAGCTTCAAGCGGTGTTAGCAAATGTTGTGAGAAAAGTCGAAAAGAGTAAGACGAAAAAAAATACGCTTAAATGTGGCAAGTGGTAACTATAAAATGACTAAATAACTGCCTGCTGCTGCTGCTGTACGGCGTCGAAACGAAACGGCGAGCTGAGCAGCTGCAAAAACAATAGACACGCCTACGCCTTAAGCATATTTACCGCACACTTGAATTTATTTCAATTTTTAGCCTTTCAATTAGAAAGCAAAAAATAAAAAAAAAAAAAATAAAAAACTAGAAAGAATGCTAGAGTCGAGTATGCAAGACTACAGGATACCCTGTAACCAATTTTGATGTACTTTAAGTTAAGTCTTATCTGAGTAACATACCCCATTGTATTATATTTTCATATAAACACTCAAAAAAATTAGGTTTAATTTGTATAGGGGCTATAACAAAAAAATTTTTGATGCTACGCTATTGGGATATTTCATTGGGACTGTCATAGGCATAGTTTGTACTAAATTTGAAGTTCCTAGAATAAGAAACAAAAAGTTTTTAACCTAAGAACCCATAATTTTGGTTTAGATTTGTTTGGGCAAAAAAATATGGTAGTTTCGGTTTCAAATATGGTAACCCTTTCTCTTATAGTCTCCGAGATAATCTCTCTCATACGGCCGGACGCACAGACAGTCATAGCTGTATCGACTCTCCTTTCAATGCTGATCAAGCTTCTTTATTGGCTCTTTCATGCTCCCTTGTATCTATTACAAAGATTTGCATAAGCCTTAATATACCCTTTTACTCTCTGGGTTCAGGGTATAACAAAAAAAAAAAGTTATTTGCGCAGGCGTTTATTTAGAATATTGTTGCTTATTTTATATATTTATTACTTTTATTATACTTGCTTATTTTTGGTTTTATTTAAAATTTTTCTGTTTTTATTATTCTTTTTTTTTTTTTTTTTTTTTTTTACTCGTGGGAGTAAAATTCTTACAGCTCAGAGTCTGACTCTAAAACTCAAGTGGGCGGCTTTAGTCAAAAAAAAAACAAACAAACAAAGTAGTCTAATTCTGAGATGAGACATTGACTGCTGCTGAGGGTGTTATAAATGTGGGCGTATAAGCTACTTTTTTTAAAAATTTTTTTGGAGGTCAACACGGAGTAGTATGAATATTTAAAAAAAAAAAAAATTATTTTATGAATTTTTCCTGTACTTGACGTAAAACAAAAAAAACTTATAAATTTTTGTAATATTTCAACGCATAAAAACGACGACCTTGTGCTAAAGAACAAGCGAACGGCAAAGTTTTACATTAAAAATTAAATAAAAAATTAAATTCCATTGCAGCGTAAAAATAATGAAAAAAGCTTTAAAAAAAAAAAATTATGGAAAATTTAAAATCAAAATGAATGAATGCATGCATGAAATGCACTCAGCGTTTAGTAAATACAAACAATGACTCATCATCTCGTATATACAATAATATCGAATTAAAATTATTATAATATTTTTTTTTTTTTTTTATTTTTGAAATCATTAAACGTAGCGTGTCTGTTCAACCATAAAAATTGAATACATTTATTCATTCATTCATACAATAACTAGCTCGCGTCGCACATTTGTTCCAGTCTTTTTTTTTTTTTTTTTTTTTTTTTTTACAAACAATTCTTCACATTTTTTTTTTTTTTTCAATAATAAAATTCTTCATAAATAAAAGCATTTCTGGGGAGTCATAAAAAGCATTTTAATGTGCCGCTTCTCGCTCACTTGCAACTCAACATTTAAATTTAAATTTATTGGAAAAAAATGTTTTTTTTTTTTTACTACAGCAAATGAATGAGAAATGTGCATAATATTTAATGTTCTGCTGCCCATTATCGAAACAATATGATTTTGAATACATTTTTTCGGTGTGTTTATTATTATAGAAGATTTTTTTTGAAGAAGAAACAGATGAATAGATAGACAGACGAGACGGACGTACAGATACAATGAGTTACAGCTGCATTATGTTTAGTTTTTTTTTTTTTGGAAAAGTTTTTCGAAATTTTCAAAGACTTTAGCAAATGTTGCAGCAAGTTGTACAGTAAAATCTCATTTTCAGAAGATTCCAGAATTTTTCTCGGAGCATTCCACATTGGATTCTTACATAATCCAGTTTGCAACTCATACGGTTCCCATTGTTATGGGATGCCACAGAACCACTTCTCTAACTCAGTGTGTGAGAAGTGGTTCTGTTGGGGACAATAATATTTTTCTGACCAAAGCAACTTCAAAGTAGGTTTTACTGTACCTAAACTTTAATAGAGTATAGGGAAAAAGGCATTAAATGTATAGCAAAAAAAGACAAAGAAATTATTCCACTTTGTATTTCGAAAGCATTATTTGTTGTTTACATTTCATAATTTCGAACATATGATTACTCACATACACATTCATTTGAAATACATATAAACATCGAAGCGATAGACAGACAGACGGACAGACAGTTGAAGATATTGAAGCGCAATTTGTATAGCCGGAAAAGTTTTTTTTTTCCAGCAAACAAAAACACACGCTGCTGCGTAACACAAAAATAGATGCCAAATATTGTGCGTTGCCTTTTGCTGCTGCTGTTCAGATACTTTTTTTTTTATTATTATTTCTAGAAAAAAATTTAAAAAAAAAAAAACCCCAATGAGAAAATGAGCACATTTCTTTTGCTTAAAAAAAAGAAAAATAAATAAATAAATTTTCTTCTGTAAACAAAAAACAAACCAAAAAAGGAAAAAAAGTGATACTGAGCAGCTTCAGCCAAAACACTGAAATTGGGCAAAATGTTATTCTGTTGTATCTGTTCCTTACAAAAAGCTTAAGTAGGAGTAGCAGTACGCAAAAAATGGCAGCAGCAGACCGCCACAGAAATTCGATTTTTTTAGTATGAGGAAGCAAAATATTAATGTCAGTCATTTCCGTTTCTTATAAAAATTTATTTACTTTTATTTATGCTTTTCATTTCTTTTTGGATACATGTGTATGCGTGTGTGTGTGTATTTGTTTGTTTAAGGTGTTCTCGTTGTGGTGTGGTGTGTACAGATTACACAGATTTTTATTAAATTGCAGGCATATGTTGCCTCTTTTAGACTAAAATATCCATTTTTTTTACATTGTAAAACAATTTCAAGCGTTTCTCATAGCCTTGGAACCCTTTCGAAAAGTAGCACAAATGTCACGAACAAATTTTCCGTTCTTAAAACTATGATTGACCAAAAACAAAAAAAAAAAAAGGCCAGACTAAAATTGGCCCCTCTGTTCTAAGGTTCTGGGTTCAATTTCCAGTTAAAATTCGGAACATAAAGGTTTGTAGGATCTACATTTGATTTTAAAATACAACCAACATCCTAACTCGGCTTTTTTTCACTCAAATTTTATTTAGGTTTATGCTCGATTTCTACAGTCTAAAGCATAGAATACAAAATTTGAACCACTTTAAGACGTCAGACCCACTATAGGACCTCATTCAAATCAAATTTGATGTATAATTTCCATTAAAGTTTGCAAAAGTATAATTTTAAGTTAAAAAAGGCAAACATTGAATATGCGAATGCGAATATTAAAAAAAAATGCGAATGTTTGCGAATTTGTGCGAATTATTAATAATTCGAAGGTTCATAATCGCCTGGCACACTTACTATCATTGCACCTACAGCTTTCGAGTGTACAAACTCTTTGTTACAAATTGCATAACTCTCTTCTTTTGTAAATCTCTGCGGCAACATCTCAACGCCCACCGCGATCAATAAAAAAAACATGACAACGCATAAACTCGTATGTAACTCAACTAGAATTTGAGGCAATTTAGAAAACGAAAAAACTGCGTTTTATTGAAATGTCGCTGGGCATAATTTATTTAACGACAACATACAAGCCAAAAATAAAAAAAAAAAAAATATATAATATATAAAATGCGAATAAAAACACTTCAGGCAGCAGGCATGCTGCTCTTAATGCCGCAAGTCCTTTTGAAGAATTGCTTATTTTTATACACCCACATGCCACATGCATATAATATAAGCCTCTCTCTACACACATACTTATGTATGCTTTCGTTAAAGGACAAAAAACATACGACATGACTATGTGACATTTTCACTTGTTTTTTCTTTTTTCCTTTATTTTTATTTTTACTTGCAGCGGAAATTGATTGATTGCATGATTGATGGATATGAGTGCTTTTGAGCGTTTTTATGTGTTGTATGCGTACCATTTAAAATGTCATATGCAAACTTTTGTTTTAGTTATTCCATTCAAAGCCAAGTAGCAGCAGCAGCCAATTTAACTTAATTTCATACAATATAGTACATCTCAGATACACTCAACGATATTTAGTACGTTTTTTAATGAGCTTTGTTTGTGTTGCACTCAGACGAAAGCGAGCTAAAGTTCAAAGTTAAAAGCTGTAAAATATCAAATGAGCAACATACAAAAATTCTTATACACCATTGGCATTTAGCAGTCTAAGCATACGGTATGCTTAATATTGTTGGTAATAAATCTTTTTTAACTTGATCGGTTGCAGGCGGTACACAGAAAGAGATAGAGACACCGAACACGTCATGTTTTACGCGTTGCAAAAATTAAACTCATAAAGTGTACAAAAAATTCATTGCGAATTCTATCTAGTGTGTGTGGGGTGAACAATTCTTATTGGGTTTATTTCATTGATGAGTTCACACGAAAAACACGAATAAAAAAAATATTAAAAAAAAAAAAAAACAATGACAACAAACAGCAAACGACCTTCAAATGTTAAAATGTAAACTTGAATACATTTGTATATGCTTATATACCCTACAGATACACAAATGTGTATAGGGTATTATTATTTGAATATTTAATTTGTAATGAACTTGAGCTGTACTATATTTTTAGGAGTGATTGTTTTTGATACTAGAACATTTATTTTTGATACAAGAACGTTTGTTCTTAATACAAGAACGTTTGTTCTTAATACAAGAACGTTTGTTCTTAATACAAGAGTGTTTGTGCTTGATATAACCATAACCACAAAGAGCTTGAATTAGTGTCTGGACCGTGTCGCAAACGTCTACACAAAGTCCTATGGCCGGAATGCAGACACGGCGGGCTTCCTGAGCAGGAGAACTGGGTACTGCATCCTTTTATAGTTCTTATGTACCCAGATCCAATTGTGGTTAGGTTATGAGACTAAGGACATTTTCTGCTGCTTTGATGAGACTGATAATGTACTTCGTCGAGGAATATCTGATATGTTCAGAGGTTATAATGCAGTGATTAAACTGCATGAATCTAAATCTAGCCAAGGCTGGGCAATCACACAAAATATGTGAACTGGTTTTGTCATCTTCTAAACAGAGTCCGACTCCGTTTAGGAGGACCCATTTTGTTCAGGTAGAATCTCAGAACGTTGAGACTCGTAAGATACCATGTGAGTAGTCTTAGTTCAGCACGTCTGAGATGAATATGAGTTTTAGGAAAAATTGGCAGAATAAGTTGCTTAGCCTGCCGAAGGCCAGGGCCGCTCATAGCGGTTGACGAGCCTATCCTGGCTAGTTCGTTTGCAACTTCATTACCTTTAATTCCTTTATAACCAATAACCCAACATATTGATACAAGAACGTTTGTTCTTGATACAAGAACGTTTGTTCTCGATATAAAAACGTTTGTTCTTGATACAAGAATGTTTTCTGATACAAGAACATTTGTTCTTGATACAAGAACGTTTGTTCTTTGATGCAAGAACATTTGTTCTTGATGCAAGAACGTTTCTTCTTGATGTAAGAACGTTTGTTCTTGATACAAGAACGTTTGTTCTTGATACAAGAACGTTTGTTTTTTAAGTTAATTTTAGAACATTTCGCTAAAGTTATGTGTGTGTCTATGAAATATGTATATAAAGCGTATTACAAGTTCTGTTCAAACCAAATTTTGTTTGTTTAATTTTTTATAGTTTTTATTTATTTATTATTTTTTTTTTTACTTTTTAATATTTGTTTCAAATATGTAAAATATAAACACAAACCGGATTTAAACAAAAAATAACACACACACACATTTAGACACATACAAACATACACAATGCTGCTACATATTTGCATATATTAAAGTCAATTTTGAATTTTTTTTTTTTTTTTTTGAGTGCGCCTCCATTGCTTGTTCCCTGCTGAGCTACACAATGCGATATGCGCCAAGCAAAAAAATGTCATGCGACAGCGGTAGAAGTTTGTATTAAATTCTTTTTTTTTTAAATTACAATTTGTATGCAAAATAAAATTAAATAATATTAAAAAAAAAAAAAAAAAACAAACAATGAAACAAATTGTTTTTACAACCAAATTCATGCACAGCAGCAGCAGCGCAGCAGTCAGCGTTTGACATTAAAATTGGGGAAGTGCGCGCCGCTGCTGCTCATTCATATTTCGTATTTTTATTGTATTTTTTTCGTACTACAATTGTTTGTTTTTATACGCTTCTTTGAATGTTTTATTTTTAAAAATATATATAAAAAAAGTAAATAAATAAAAAAAAAACATGACAAATAAAAATAATGAAAACAAATAAAGCTTTGAACGTGAGTTAAATAATATTTTGCTCATTTTATTAAAAAAAAAAAACAACAATACAATGAATGAAATGTGAAGAAGACAACAACAAAAACATTCATTCACAATTGAGTTCAAAAAAAATAATAATAAAAACAACAACAAAAAAATACTTTGAAACCGGAAATGACATACGCCCTTCTCACTGTCTCACTGTTTTTTTTTTTTTTTCTATTACAAAACACTGCTCACTTTTTTTATTCTTATTGGTAAAAAATTAAATTGAACGTACAAGCAATATATTTTTTTTTTTTTTTTTTTTTTTTTTTGATTTTTATCAAACAATTACACAAGCAAAAAAACACTTGAAAAAATATTTCATTAATAGAAATTCAAGAAACAAATACAAACACAAAACTTTCGCAATTAATGCGTTATGCGTATGCCGATTTTGGCTCTGAATGGCTTTCAAATGTGCCGTTATGTGCCATTAGGAAAGCACTGAGAATGCGTTACTGCGTATTCATATTTGGCAAACATTGTCATTTTGAGTGCTTAAACCGGAAGTTCCCATGCGCAAATATGAAAACAAAATGTCGTCTTTTTTTTTTGGAATTATTGTTTGTAAACTATAAAAATATAAAACAATATCAAAAAACAGACAGACAGACAGACAGACTTGCATACTTTTTTATTTCAAACGGAAATTGCCATCTAAAATGCAATTTAGATGTGTGTAAGTGGGAAGTTGAGTCTGTCGTTTTAGAAAACATTAAAAAAAAAATTTAAATTGAAACAAATCTTGGGTTTTTAAGGAAAAAAAAAAGAGAAAAACGTTAAACTTCGGTTAAACCGAAGCTCAAATACCCGCCACATCTGGGTTTAGTTTATTTTCGGATCATAAGTGGCTTTGGTAAAATTTGGAGAATTGATGGCTTGGAGTCAATAGTCCGATACAACCAAATCTTAGACACAATAATGTGGTCAGATGTCAACCTAAGGGAAGATTAAAAACATTTTCTTAAATTTATTTAGAAAATAGATGCTGACTTTTATTTGTGCTATATGTTATAGTAGGCTGATCCTTATAATATGGCAGTAGAACTGTATATGTAGGATGCCATTAGAAGTGTTTTTAACCCATTTGGAGTGAATATATTCATAATTACTAGCTATTTTCAAAAAATTAATTTAAAAAAAAAAAAAAAAAAAAGAGGTCAATGGGGTCTACGACGTCTCCTTCAATGCGTTACAAACTTTCAGACAAACTGAATATATCCTTTACACTATGTGTGGCGGGTATAAAAAAATCCAGGAACAAATATAAATATACATTATGATGGGTGTCATAAAAATTGAGTACCACATCCACCTCTAGCTCAGACTTTATTTGTTATGTAATTCCAAGTTGCTAAAAATAAAACTTCTATCGTAGCATGTATATGTCTTTTCCGTTTCCTTTTGCTTGTTGCTTTTGATTTTTAAATTTCTTTTTTAATATTTCTTTTTCTTTTTTTTTTTTTTTTGCTATGATTCAGAAAAAAAACGATCGATGACTGCTATAAGATATTTAGTTATCTCAAACACTACATAGTCGCTCGCTACATAGCAAAAGATAGTCTCAATGAAGACAATACATTTTTTTTTTGTATTTTTGCCAAATAGGAAAGTGTAAACTTCCGTTTGCTGTTTTTTTTTTTCTCTTTTTTTGCTATTGTTGTATTTTTTTTATTATGCATATTCAATGGTTTTCATTTTGATTAAAAGAAATGCAGCATTTCCGTTTTTCGTTGTATATAACAAGTAAAGCCTTCATTCGTATGGTCAACACTTCCTGTTCCAATTGGATTATATATATGTATATATATTTTTTATGAGTAGCACTGATTGAATTGGTGACAATATCAAAAAAACAAAAATTGCATAGCTACTTCGCTTTTTATGAATTATGACGTTTTTCCGTAGCTGAAAAACTTTTATGAATGAAATGCAACGCGCGCATATTTTACGCTTGGTCGCCATTTTATAAAAGTTTTGTAAGTCAATGCAGTATGTTGGTTTGATATTACATCATATATGTATAACTAAAAAGTTTTGTACTATAAAAGAAGACTTTAAATATCCGCCCATCCATCCATCCATCCATCTAAACAGTCAACAGCTCTCTACAACATTAAGCGTAACGAATGTAATGTACGTCTGTCTGTCCACCTGTCTATCTGTCCGTCTGTCAGTCATTCAATTGTTTGTATCTGTTACATTAAACTATTCATAAGATATTTATTTCTTAAGTCTTTATAGTGCGGGCGTCAGACCTTTTTTTTCGCTTAGTTCAAAAGAATTATTAAACCAAAACGTGAATGTATGACGCCAACATTTAAGCATTTTTTGTAAACAATTTATAAATAAATAAAAATAAAAAAAACAAGAAACAAAAAAATGAAACTAATATTTTTATTTTATTTATTATTCTTTTTTTTTAATATTTTACAGATGGTTTTTCCAATTTTCGTCAAGTATTTCCTGAATGGTGCGAAGATGATGGCGCACATAACAAAGAAATGGAATCTAGTCGTAATACACAAGCTGATCAATTAATGGGTTTACGCTCATTGCGTATCTCAACGCCGCATTCCGATTCTGCATGTAGCAGTTCTGCTGAATCTTCCGACTGTGAGAGTAGCACACATCATCACAATTTTAATGAGGCACCAGTGGAAATAATTCCGGGTTTATTTTTGGGTAATGCATCGCATAGTTGCGATTCGAATGCATTGCAGAAATATAATATTAAGGTAAGTTACAAAAAGATAAAGGAATACTACACCTCGCTATAATTGCATCATGGTTTTTCATTAATAGGTTAAGATGATCAATAATGCCTAAATTACCTAAAAATCATACTAGAACATAATTTTTTAATCGTTTACATAATTTGAAAACAGTTACGAGTTTAAGGCAAGCCGCTTTTTAAATAATAAGAAAAATATATTTTTTTTTTTAAAGAAGTTAAAGTTTATTGTTGTATAAAAAATATTATAATAATTGAATAGAAACTATTTAGAGAACATTTCTATACAATTTTTAATTAAAAAAAACTAGCTTACAATACTAAAAAAAAAAAAAAAAAAAGGACGTGCATCCATCCAACTGGTTAGTACTTATTTCTTATTCTTCCTACAAGTACGTCTACGTTTAGGTTCAGGTTCGGGATCAGACTCAGCAACATTCGAACCGTAGACATAATCGCTGTCCTCTTTTTAGCGGCAGAACGAGTCTTGCGTTTAGGTCTAGTTTCAGGTGCGGGCTCAGACTCAGCATTATCCGAGCCGTCCCTTTTTTTTGCATCAGAACGAGTCTTGCGTTTAGGACTACTCCTTCTACGTTTAGGTCTAGCTAGAGGTTCATGCTCAGACTGAGCATCATCCGAACCGTAGTCGAAATCACTGTCCTCTTTTTTAGCGGCAGAACGAGTTTTGCGTTTAGGACTAGTCCTTCTACGTTTAGGTTCAGGTTCGGGATCAGACTCAGCATCCGAACCGTAGACAAAATCACTGTCCTCTTTTTTTGTAGCCGAACGAGATTTGCGTTGTCGTTTTGGTTTAGGCTTCGACTGCTCCAAAATGAATTGTTGCTTCTCTGCATGCGAACAGAGTTTGAAAATTTTCAAAAACTCATTCTGAGTAGAAGTATCAATTTTAATTTCATCGAGTTTGTCATTTGTAGCGGCATCTGGTTTTGTTTCAGATGAACTGGCGTTCCGTGGCGTAGAAGTGCGGGCAGCAGTAGCAATTTTCCGTGATTTAGTCTCAACGCTTTTATCGAGTTCTTCATTTAAAGCGGCATCTGGTTTTATTTTAGTTTCACTGGCGCTCCGAGATGTTGAAGCTCCAGCAGCACTACCAGTTTTTAGTGCTTGAATCTCTGCTTTCTTTTCACTTTTTACCTTCACATTATGTGTCTTAGGCTTTGGACTCTTTTGCTCTTGCTTCTTTTTAAAGTTTAAGTACTTCGATGCAGAAGGCTTGGCAAAAATTAATTCATCTTGACTTGTGTCTTTTGCTGCTGCTACTTCCTTCTTTTGTGCCTCCAATTCGATTTTCTTTTCTTTTCGAAGTATTTCATAACGTTGCCATATATTGTCCACCGACTCACGCCGTTTAACGTTGATGGGTTTTATTTCTCCCCATGGAATTTTCGATTTGTTGAACTGCACTATTCTGTCGATCAAATTGGTAGTTGTATAACCAGCCTTCTTAAGCAAATATTCAAAAGAAAGGGTCTCTGGTATTAACTCTTCCTTCAAACATTTTAATTCCTCATTGATCTCAGCTATTTCATTAAGTATTTCTTTAAATATTTTGTCATCAGCGCTAGGAATTTCTCCAGTTAAGGCAATTAAGTCGTTTGAGATTCTCTAAAAAAAAATATATAAAAATATTAGTAAAAATTTAGTTTAAAAAAACAAATATTTTCAAACTTACATTGAAGACCATCATGAGATCTTCTTGAGTGCGTTGGCAATATGTTATATCATTTTTCAGATATTCTGGCAATTTAACTATTTGAGTTATCAAAACTTTAAGCGTAAACGGATCTATCGGTCGGAGTTTCCGTTTGTGTGCTCCAGACAACGCTAGTGTCTCTAAAAAATCACGAAATTCTTGCAAATTACTACCGAATAACGGACATAAACCAAATGAAGCCATTTTCAATTATATTAAAATTTAACCGAAATAATATTTAGTCAAAGGAGTTTAGTTTCTTAAAGTCTTAAGACGATGTTATCAGCTTACTAGTTGCTTGTGCAATGATGCTCTTTGAACACATACACGGTCTTTTATTCGAATTTGTTAGACCCTTCGTCTGTTAATTAGTCACTCATATCCAGCTGCCTTAAACCCTTTCACTTTATGACCGTGCGCAATTTTACGCAACTTTTATGGTACCTGTTACGATTTAGTGCTTAGGATAGTTTTATGATACCGCAGCTGTTAGTGATTTTTCAACTTTTAATGACCAGGATTATGCATGCAAATATAGTTGTAAACTGTAAGATTAAGTGTAGCAGTTGTTGAATAATAAAAATAATTCTAAAATTTTAGGTAATGCGAAAAAAACGTTATGAAGAAACCAATTTTAGGGCAAATCATTAGCATTGCGGACGTGACATAAATTTATATATGAAAATACGTTTAATTCAGGTCAAGCGGTGTTCCAAACCGTACCGCAGTACTAGTAACTAAGAACCGAATTAGTTATTCTGAGCCATTTAAGAGATAAAAAGATATTAATTAGAGCCTACTTGAATTCGGAATGGACCAGCGAATAAAGAAATTTTTCAAAATGGGGCTCCAATTTAAGCGTATGAGCCTCCAAGGACAAACGTCTGAGAATTTTCCATTAAAATGTGTTTAGAAAGAAAGTTTGATGTGAGAGTGGCACTGAAGAATCTAAGTTTTTTAGTAAGCTGGTTTCATCTCTTGCAGTTTCAGATGGTAGACAAGCTGGCTATATAGACGCATAAAGTTAAATCGACTGAAAGTTAAATCGAGTGATCAATTATGATAAAAAATTTAGCTTAATCTTCGGGTTCTGTGTATAAAAATAAATGATATTAATTTTTATTATTATTTTTTTTTTACAGTATGTACTAAACGTTACACCAGATCTGCCAAATGTCTTTGAGGAACCAGGTGGCATACAATATTTACAAATACCCATAACAGATCATTATTCGCAGGATTTGGCAATGCATTTTCCCGCAGCAATACAGTTTATTGGTAAGTTTCTAAGTGAAATAAAATTATTTAGAAATTTGTTTGTTACATTTTTTTTTTACAATTTTACAGAGGAAGCGCGCTCCAAGAATTCGGCCGTGCTGGTACACTGCCTCGCTGGCGTTTCACGTTCCGTAACCGTAACGCTCGCCTATTTAATGCATACACGTGAACTAAGTCTAAATGATGCCTTTACCTTGGTACGCGAACGTAAACCAGATGTTTCACCCAATTTTCATTTTATGCAACAACTGCATTCATTCGAAAATCAGCTACGTCTAAGTCCCAGCGAATGTTGTGCCATGGATGAGAGTGGCAGTGGTGGCGGAGTAGGCAATATTAATGCCGTTTGTATGACAAATCCAAATTCTATAACAGCCAATAATGTTGTTAGTGGCGGTATTGGCGGCGGCAACGTCGGAAACGTAGTTGTAACACGTTGCGGCGGTCGCGGCTCTAAATTCTCATGCAATTGCATTGCAACCGATTGTAAATGTATGCAAACAGGCGGCTATATGGCACAATTAGCTAAGGCTACCGGTGTATCGCCTGATTCAGGTATTGAATTCGATCGATGGACATTACCATCGGATACTGGTCTAAAATGAGATCAACTTGTGGGAAAAAGTTTTGTGCTGCCACCGAATGAGACGCCAATGGCGGCGCCAAATGCTGATAATATGTCGCCTGCATCGACTACGTCTTCATCAACATCGACAACAACAACTGCTGAAGCGGTTTCTGTTGTTGAGGTGGTACAACATAATGCTGCTATTGCTGCTGCAATAGCTGCAACAACAACAACGCTACAAGAAGAAGATGAAGACGACGATGATGATGATGATGAGCAGGATTATGAGTATGATACGGAATTGCAGCAAGAAGAACAAGAGCAGCAGCAGCAGCAATTGGCGACTGAATTTAGTACAGCTACAGCGTCTGGCGTCACGGAAACTGATGTTTAAATTAAATATTTTTATTTTTTCGCTTTTTTTTTTTTTTTTACTACACAAATAATTGAAGGCGTACGCGCTCTGGCAGCATATAACTTTTTTCCTACTTGTTTGATAACACCAACACAACAGATACACTACATACAAAATATATAAATCTAACTGTTCAGTTAATATAAAAAAAAAAAAATCATTTACTTTTTTTTTTTGTTTAAGTTTTAAGTGTATAAAAATATATTTAAATAAAATATATAAAAACATATTTGTTGGTTGCTAATTTTTAAATTAAATGTTAAAAAAAAAACAGAAATAAATAAACAAAAAGTCACAGAAATAATTATTAATTTAAAATACAAAATATATTCAATATATTATTAAAAACATTATTTAAAAAAAAAATTAAAATTTTATCAATAAATCCCATGTATGAAGTTTCTTTTTAAGTCATTAATCAAGTGAATTCGCGTAAAAAAAAGATATGTAACTATTTATACTGAATAAAATCACGCATAAGAAATCCCAAACTAGTTTTAGATTACTAAACAAGTCTAGATATGTATTAAAAAATAATTAATTAATTAATTATTATTATTATTATAATTGTTATATTGTAACAAACAAAAAAAAAAAAAAAAACAAAATATTATATATATAAAATGCCGCCATTATGTGGCGTTTCTATATAAAAAAAGTTTATACGAAAAAAAAAATGAAATAAAAACAAATTTGCCAAAAAAAAAAAAAAGTCGAATTGAAAATATTGAAAGTATTTTATATAAAACGGTTTTTGTCTTAACAAAGCAGTTTGAATATTTAAAAAAAAATGTATATTGAGCTGCATATTGGAACTTCAACTTTTTATAAAAAAACAAATACGCAAAGATTGTTTCGAAAAAAAAGAATAAATAAAGAAATAAAAAAGTGTTTTTTTTAAACAAGGAAATTTAGTGCGGGTTTTTAAAGTTCAGGAGTAAAAGCAATGAATGAAATTAAAGTGGTACAAAATAGAGAAAAACTATATCAGGTGTTTGAAATTATGAAAACAGAAAAAAAAAAAAAATAAATAAATAAAAAAATGTTTATATAAAAAATATAAATATTTTATATTTTTAAATAAAATATAAAAAAAAAAATTAAAGGCTGTGCGCAAAACTAATAAAAAAAATAATAATAAAAATAATACAAATGTGGAAAGCGATATGTATAAAACGAATAAAAAATACGATAAAAATATGAGAAAAAAACTTAAAACAAAAATTAAAAAGGTTTAAAAAAGATAAGAAAGAAACATTTAAAAATTTTGTTTGAACATTATTTGTAACATGTTCAACATTTATTTAAAAAAAAAGGTATACAAAATTTATATATAAAGTTTGAAAAAAAAAAATAACAACAAGGGAAAAATTTTAACTTCGGTGGAACCGAAGCTGAAATACCCGTTACATGGGCGTGTCGTCTTGGTTTTGACCCTGGATGACCAAAAAAATGTTTTTACCCAATTGGGAGCGAGTACATTCATAAATAATTACTATTTAAAAAAAAAAAATCAAAAAAATCGATAAGTTTGTATGGGGGCTATACCTAAAAATGGGCGTGGCACTCTCATTTTCGAACTTAACCTAGTCGTTGCCGAGAAAAGCTTAAGTTTAAAATTTCAGCCCAATATCTTTATATCTTCATTGAAAAGATCGCATAGCAACAAACAGACGGACAGACGGACAGACGGACAGACAGACGGACATGGCTAGATCGATTCGTCTCATCGAGCTGATCAAGAATATATATACTTTATGGGGTCTCCGATGCCTCCTTCAATGCGTTACAAACTTTTTAAAAAACAAATATACCCGTTCACCCTATGTAATAAGGGTAAAAAAATGTTTGTGCAAAAAAAAAAAAAAAAAAAAAGGAAGAAAGTATATGCCACAGACATAAGTCATTAACTGCATATTTGGCATTGTTTGAAAGAGCATTTCATATTAAGAACATGTGTTCTCAAATCAAGAACCACTCGTGCATAATAAACGGGGACAGACAAAAACAAAGAACAAAAAAAAAAAAAAAATGTTGCGGCGAGCGCTAATTTTGTGAATTAAGCACGTTTGTTCTCAATACAAGCACGCAGTGCACATTTGAGCTTGATTTTGTATATTCAACGATTACGCTGTTGTTCCAAGTTTTTTTAAATATGCAACAATAGCCGAAAACAATTACGAAACCCAGGTGTTTTGCTTATATTTTAAGAAAGAAGATATTTGCATGATTGGCCATTGCTAATACACGCTGAGTCAACACACACAGCTTGTCGATGGTTGATCAAAATTGACCATGCTGTTTCCATCTTTTTTATCAACAAAGCATAAGCGAAAGTGTTATTGCTTCGTAGCCAAAGAAGAAAGATAAGAAACGAATGTAGCATAATATTTTCTATATGTAAATCGCTTTAGTCAGACTTGTTTGTATATTTTAGCTGAAGATGAGTCTCGGAACCATTTCCATGGAAAGCATGAACAAAATTAAATAGGAGCAGAGTGAAAAAAAAATGGACGTATTATTCTAAAATTTATGAATCGAAATGCTGCAAAATGCAGAACGTTTTTTGTTTAAATATAAGTAAACGTTTGTGTGTGTTTAGATGTGAATGTTGAATTCTTTTTTATGTAAGAATTATTGTTGTCGAGTGAAATGTTACTGAGTTAATTTACGAAAGCTAAACGAAAAGATTTAAGAAGTTAAGATAAGCTATAAAGAAAGTCAGAATATTTTAAATGAAACGAAAAAAAAAAACTTTAAAAATTTATATATAAAGAGTTGTCAAATTTATTATTATTTTTTTATTTAATTTTTCCACCAAATGGATCAAAAAAAAAAAAACTAAGAAAAAAACCTCCGTAAAAATCTTAAAAAAATAGTTCAAATGAAAAAAATAAATAAATTGTATATTGAGCTGCACCGAAGAAGCTCAAAAAAAAATTTAGTTTTTCGATACCACAATGGATAAATTATTTGAGTGAGAATTTAGAGGCCAAGCAGCTCCTAAAAAAAATATATATTTTAAAGCCGCATTAAGACTTTCAAAGTCAAACAAAAAAATTCAAAATGAAATTTGTACAATTGAACAGAATTGAAAAAAAAAAAAAAAAAAAACAAATTTTAAACTAAAAAAAAAGTTTAAATATTTTCTTGGTTTGTTTCTTATTTGTAAAAAAAAATAATAATAATAAACAAAGACACAACAATTCTAATAAATTAAAAAAAAAAAATAACCGAAACGTAATAAATAAATTTTTCACATTTGTAAGCCGATTTTACATAATAAAATTTAAATAAAATACAAAAATAGACAAACAAAATATAAAAACGACAAAATTTAAATGTTGCAAAACTTTAAAAAACTTAAAACTATAAAACCAAAAACCGTTTTTTAAACAAAAATAAAACAAAATATTAAACGTTTATAAAATTAAAAAAAAAAAATTCGTTTCAATAAATGTAAAAATATTGTAGAAGGTCTGTCTAGCTTTGGAGGAGCCAAGATCTTTTAATATTGCCTTAGCAGAAGCTAGGCAGCTGCAGATTAGTTTGTATCCCAGAGGTTAGCTACCTGTGTATCCCAGAGGTAAGTACCTTCTTTAAATACTTTATAAATAGATTTTAAATAAACAACGTACAAAAAATATTAAATAAATAATTATAACATTTATTATTTTTTTTTGGAATTTCTTGACTTAGTTTTGGACACACAAATGCGCATTGAGTATTTTAAATAAGGAACAACAAAATTAAAAACACCAATTTGTACATAGAGACTTAAAAATTACGAGTAGTATTTTGCTTTCTAGAATTTTTCTTGTTCAAATATTAGCTTCACAAATATTTTGCTTAAAATTCAATACAATCAACAATACTAATAAGAATACAGTGTTTCATGTTAACTAAAAGATATATAAAACTGACAAGAGTATTATGCAGTACAAAAGATTGTAGCTGCTTGAAGTTACTTTAAGACTTAAACTTAAATTTGAAAATATTTACTAAAGCAAAAAGGTGCAATGCAGCGCTAAATGCTGTGCTCGTCTTTTTTTTGGTTTTTTCAATTGAGCAGTTTATGTGTTCTTATTGTCTTTTTTTTCGTCAATAGTTTTTTTTATGCGCCTTCGTTGCTGCTTACAAGCCTTTATTGAAGTAAACGCGTTCTGGTACTATGCCATTAGTGCGCTGTTTCAAATCTTCATAAAGATCGCTCTCAAGACGCTTCATACTGTTTGTGTTTAAGGAACAAGTTTGTGGAAATAGCGCACATGCAGTCGGCACCATAAAGAAAAGGCTAAAAGAATATATTTTGCAAATTAATTAACTATTTTAAATGAAATAAGCAAAGCGCAACAACTTACAAACATCCAACTAATGCCGTTTGGAATGGTGCATTTATCCATTTTACACGCTTATAGATTGGCAGTTTCTCTAGACGTTCCATTATTAGCGGCAGTACAAGCATACCGGGTGCTGCCATTATTATGCGTGAGATAACAACTTGGCTAATGCCTTTAGCCGAGGCAACGCGACTTTCGCCAACCACATTACCATTTTCATCTTTGACCTCAATGCCATTGATAAGCTCATTTTGACGCATTAAAGGTATATTGACACAATTGGCAGCAGCAACGGCAGCAAAGGGTACAAAACGCTGAAAAAAATTAAGTGTAGTTTAATTTCAAAATTATTTGAATGGATTATTCGCTTGCAATAACTTACTTGAAATACTGGTGTTGCACGTCTCGACCAGATATTCTTTAATCCAATAGCTGCAACCAGTGCAGATGTTGTAGCCGAGACATAAGCCACACCAAGTTGAGTAACAGTTGTCGGTGAATTGGCATTACGATTTGTATAATTGACAACAGCATTAAATGATTGATTGATAAACTGCCAAAGCACAACTGCGGGTACGGTGCGATAGAACGCTAACATGCCGCCAGTGATAAGCATGCCGCCGGGTACCTTAAAAGACACAAACAAAATTTTATTCAGTAAAATAACAACAAAAAGAAAACAAAAATACTTGATTTAGTATGCGCACTACAATTAATTTTTATTTTTTTTGGCAAAATGAATGAAACTGACGTCATCAGTTGGCTATCAGCAGACAAGTAGGTACGTGCTTGCCGCATAATCAGCTGTGCTGTACATTTTATAAATAATGTGACTAATTTATATTTAGGCTTAAGAGAAGAAGGCGTGTTATTTGGTGCAAGCGACACGTGCTGTTGTACTTTTATTTTTAATTTTTTTTTTTTTTGTTTACCTGAAAACTCATGCGCCCACAGAAATTTTGTAATTCACCGGAATCCGGATGGAATGCGGATGTATACAATTTCATATTGTAATCCACTTCAGCAGGTGTTGTACCTTTTGGTGCTACGCCTTGACGATACTGCTGCACTTGTTCCTTGGCCTGCAACAGCCGATCGCTGGAGACTACAACAGTGCGTGGATCTGTCATCCATGCGAAATACTTGTAGCGACCCATAAAGGTGCTAAGATCGTATGCTGGCTTATCGACATTTAATTGCACTGTTACAATAGATAAAGAAGTAATAAGTTTTTGATAGATAACCAGATAACAAATTTTTATCTACTCACATTCAGTTGTCATCTTTATTATCTTTTTTTTCTCCAAATTTTTTATACGTTTTCGTTACGTAAACTCGTTGCTGCTGTTGCCGTTTCTACTTCCACTTCCACACTGGCCTGTCTGTTTGTTCCGGTTTTTTTTTCCGCAATTGTGCGCAATTGAGCTGTGTTACGCTCTGCTTTTGCTGAAATTATGAATTTCTTTCAAATAAAAAAAAAAACGACAATTGTAAAATGCGATCGCAGGTGCTCAGTGTTCGTTTGATTGGCATTGAGCCAATTAAAATAAAATACAATTGTATCTTTTTGTTAGTGCAGATACATATGTACATATGTTTGTATTTACATAGATACAAAATAACAAATAAAACAAATCAATCAACCACCAAATTGCTTCTTAATGCAAATCAAAATTTGTTTAGCTTAAAGCAATTGAGTTTGTCTTTAATTTTAAGCTTTATCCGCTGTTGTATTATCATTCGTTGAGCTACTTACACAGTATTCAACAATAAACTAGTTTAGAACGTCGCATTTTGTTTCGTTTATGCAATTATTTGTCTTTTTTTTTACTGCGAATACACTTGAAGATTAGAATCTTGTGGATAATAAAATAATATTGCGGACTGAAATGGAATATGAAACATGTTGTTATGAGTGACACCCTATACTAATGAAACGACTAGTGCATTTAAACCTCACCATTATGTTTGTAACATGTGTGTGTGGTATGGGAAACGTGATATGCCAAAAGTTTTATGATTTGAATAGAAACAATAAAGAAATTAAAACAAAAATGGCGTTCCAGAATAACGGATTATCAAAGTTAAGATGATATAAAAATGGCAAAGTCCTAGTATTAGGCCTGAAAATTGAATTATCAAGAGGCGTAACGAAAGATGTTGGTATGACCAGGGACATTATTTGTGGGAGGCTTGAGGTGGTATTGGTCTCCACATTACCTACAGGGCTTTCGTCTAAAAGAGACCATTTTTACTATGTTATTTAGGTTCTTGTTTATCACTGTTCGTATTCAACATTTACAGTTTTTACTGTGTTTCAGTCCCAAAAAATTCTGTGAAACAAAATGGCATTTCTGTTTCATGCATGCATGATGTATGACGCATGAACGACCGCATCAAACAGCTGTTAGCATTGTTTACTCACGCTCACTGCTGTTATTGTTTTGTTGTTGTTGTGTATGCAATTTTTTTTATCTTTGCTACGCTTTTCGCAATATTTTTGTGTTTTATTTTTTTCTTATTTCGCATAAATTAGCACGCAAGAGATTGTATAATTTCAAACAAAAACAACGAAGTGAAAATGTAGTCAAAGTGCAACACAAAGCAATAAGCGAGAGTGTTTTTGAGTAAAAAAGAGCGCCGGCAGTAGCAGTTGCGGTGGCTTTAAAACCGGAAAGGTTACAGATACAGCATCAAAGCAACGCAGGCAGATAAATTAAAAAAAAAAAACAAAACGAGTACACGCCCACCCACTATAAATAGATTTTTCACTTTTTTTTGTTGCCAACAACAGCGACAACTTGTTGCACTTTGCCATTTCCTTGCTGGAACTACAAGTTCCCAATTCGAATGGCGTCGTCGCGCACTGTGTTTTTATCCTTATCGCTGCTTGTAATCTTGCCATATCAATTCCAAATAGTTTACGGCGCAAATATACTTGCGGTGCTGCCGAGTGTTTGGAAATCGCATTATCTATTTGGACGCCGCTTATTGGAATCACTGGTGCAGCAACAAGATCATTCGGTAACCATAATCAGTCCTTATAACGCAGAAGAAGATGGTATACGTGCTTTGCCGAATATACGTGAAATACGCATTGATGGACTCATGGATAATTGGTTGGAAATGGGCATGAGTTTCGATGCGGAACATATGCGTGCACAGTCGGTAATGGAACGTTTTACGCGTCTTGTCTATGCGGGCACAACGAATGTGGATCTTTTGCTAGCGGACTCACAGGTGCGTAAACTGTTGACGAGTGGCGAGCGCTTTGATTTGCTTGTCGTTGATCTCTTTCTGAGTGATGCACTTTTGGGGTAAGTTTGTGAAATTAAATAATTCAATTTTCTTACTTAATGCTTACGAATTTTTTCAAACTCACAGCTTGGCTTACTACTACGGCATACCAACCGTGGCCATAAGTCCAACTGGCGCAAATTCTTGGCTAAATAATATGATGGGTAATCCGCAAAACTCTGCGCTGGATCCTAGTTACTTCTTGCCATACACAGAACATATGAATTTGTGGCAGCGCACTATAAACACGCTGATGAGTCTCTTCGAGCGCATGACTTACAAGTAAAATATTTTTGTAATTTAATTTAATCATTCGATACTAATAATTCCCTTGACAGTTTCTTTCATATGCTGGCGCAACAATTAGTCTACGCCAAACATTTTGAAGCGCTGGTAGCGGATAAGCATGATATGATTATACTGCCACATTATCGTGATCTTACAAAGAATCTAAGTCTCGCGCTGATTAACTCACATCCGGTATTACACTATCCACGTGCGTACTTACCGAATATGCTTGAAATTGGTGGCGCACATTTGTTGCCCAGAACAAAATTACTGGAAATACCACATCTACATTTGCGCGAGTTTATAACGAATGCAACGCATGGCGTTGTCTACATGAGCTTGGGCGCAAATGTACGCACCGATGAATTACCACGTGAAAAATTGGATACACTCTTAGATGTATTTGCTTATCTTAAAGAATGGCGTTTTTTGCTCAAATGGGAATCGGAAAATTTTGATGGTGAATTGCCGCCGAATGTTATGATCAATAGTTGGTTTCCACAGGAAGCTATACTGGGTAAGTGTACAAAGCATAACTTTTAAACATAAGGAAAAGCAGTGTAAAAATGACAAAACATATAAATTTTATGTGATCTATGTATGTGATTGTATATATAATATTTTAATTACAGAACATCCAAATGTCAAACTTTTTATCAGCTCATGCGGTCTGCTCAGTACACTCGAATCGATACAACGACAAACGCCAATACTTGCCATACCGATATTGCCGGAACAAGAAGTGCTCGCTAAACGTTTGCAAGAGGAAGGTGTTGCTTTGATTGTATCCTACGATACGATTGCATACGATGCGCTACTCATAGCAATACAACAACTAACGCTTAACGAAAGTTATAAAATGGAAACAGTGCGTTTAAGCGAATTGCTACATGTTGGCACTGCAAGCGGACTTGAGCGTGCACTCTATCACATACAATTAACGCTACAAACAGGCGGTGCAGATTTTCTTAAATCGCATGCAAATAATTTTAACTTTTGGCGTACTGAGTTGCTGGATGTCATAGCGATTATTGCTTTAGGCATAAGCTGTATATTAGCAATACCATTCTTTGCAATCTGTTGCATCTTACGTAAATCCTACTATAGTCAAGAGGCAGCAGCTGCTGCAGCGGCACAACCAAATAGTAGCTATCGCGTTACATTAAAAGCGGTTGGACGTGGACATTCATACGGTGGCGGTGAGCATGATTATGAGTATGACAGTGCTAGTGGTGGTGGCAGTGGTAGTGGTGCTGAACCGCCATTACGTCGTACACGTTCTGCATATTCACTGTCAAATCGCTCGTCAACATCTTCGTCGACAACGTCAACGTCAACAACATCCGCCGAACTGACACCACCACCACCGATATTGCAGCATATAACACCGTTGCGTGTTTTAATGAATCAAAAAAGCAGCATCACATGAAGGACTTGAGTAATAAAATGAGAAGATAGATATTGTGGCATCAATTGGATTTATAGTTTATAAGCAAACTAAAATTAGTGTTAAGTGTATTTTCTAGAAAGGTTCTGTGTTTCTTTTTTAGATTGTTTTTAATTATTATTGTGCGTTTTTTATGTATCATATTTTTCTTTTGGTTTTTTTGATATTTTTGTGATGTTTTTTTTTTTAAATTTTTTTGTAGAATAAGAATAAAAAAGTGTTTACCATAAATGTAACTTTGTAACTATTCTGTTTAACTCAAACGTTAAACGACAAACGCAAGCAAACAGCAGCAAGCAGCAGCAACAATGCCAATTACAAAACTCAGTCACTCATTTGTCGGCTTCTTTGTGAGCTAATTAACGCCTTTATTGGCTTTTTTTCCAGTTCACTTTAATGTAAAAATGTTTCAATGTCTGTCTGTCTGTCTATATGTTCTGTTGCAGCAGCATCAAGTAAGTGCGCACTTCATTTAGACGAGTGCACTTGAGGCCCCAAAGGACTAACTTGTGCGCTTAAGTAGCTAGGCAGGCTGGCTGGCTGACAGGAAGGCAGTCAGTCAACTTCATTCATTCAGTCATTTATGTTGGCATCATCCGTACTCGTTGTCGTCGTCGTCGTCTTTACAGCACCTCTACATTATTCTTTCATACATGCAACTGCAGCAGTGAAAAAGAAGATAGAGAGAAACAAGGAAAAGCTTTAACTTTGGTAGAACCGAAGCTTAAATACCCGTCAAATTGGCGCTAAAATCAATCAAAAAAAAAAGTTCAAATTTTGATTTGTGAAAATCTTAAAAAAATCAGCACGACGAGAAGAGTCGATCTAGCCATATCCGTCCGTCTGTCTCTCTGTAGTTACACGTTTCATTTGCTCAGTTTTAAAGATATTAAGATAAAATTCAAAACTTAAGATTTTTTTTAGTCCTAAGCAGTTAAAGTGTTATAACTAAAGTGCCACGCCCATTTTTAGGCAAAGCCCCAATACAAATTTTTGATATTTTTAAATTAAAAATGACGTACGACGTCTTCTACAATGCGTTACAAACTTTTTGACAAACTGTATATACCCTTGACACTATGTGTGGCGTGTAAAAAAAAGGATATGCATATATGTTACTTGTCAAAGGCTTTTGCACTGACTGCCTACCATATAGTATAAACACAGTCACGTTGCCTAGTAGCACCTGTTTGCATTCAACGTAAAGGCTTCACTGTGCATTTTTTTCCTTATTGCATATTAATAAAAGCGTAATTATGCGCGCATTCCTGTTTCTTTCTCGTACTCTGCTCCATTCTATTCTTTTCATCTGTAACAATTTTCCTGCTTTTTGCATAGCAAATGTATGCGAAATAATCGTATGCGAAAAAAAGTATCTCACAGTTTGCTGTGTGTGTGTGTGTTGTGTAGTTAGATACTTTCAGTGAGATTGTGTTTCTGTGCGTGCGTGCAAGGGTTTAATTAGAATATATGTGCAGCATATTTTTCGGGATATTAGTTGTCTAATTAGAATTTTTTTCTAGTTTCATTTTATGCTGCAAAAGGCAATGTATTCTAGTTAATATGGAATCCTTTGTATAATTATGCTGAAAAATGTAAATAAAGTTGTGCTTAAATTTGTGCTACTTTTTTTTTTATTAAAATAATATAAAACGGTTAAATATAGTAAAGTATGTACGAACTTAAATTATTTAGAATATAATGTTTTTTGTGCATAATAATATATTTATTTTACTTCTCCACCATATTTGGGATTTAAAAAATTGAGTGCAATAACGGCAAAATAACTGGAATTTTCACAGTCTTCTTCAACTACAGGCGTAGCAATATTCCTTGATTATGGAGAATTTTAAAAACTTTATAGTCTAGTTCAGGTTCTTAAAATTTATTTATTTATTTAGTTATCAGTTTTATTATGCTGCTCTAAGCTTCGCGGCACAAACTTTATCCAGAAAAGTTCTTTTGGTTGCAGTCGAAAGCCGAAAATACTGTTAAGCATATCTTTTGGAGTACGTTTCGTTGGCAAAAGTTTAAAATTCAATAAAAGGTAAAAAAGTATAGATTTGACTTCCATTAGAGCCATACGATTGCCTGTGAAAAGAAAAGAAGTAGTTCAAAAACAACAAATATCTTTAAAAAGAAAACTCTTACCAATGCAACTACGTGGCCCAATGCCAAATGGCATATAAGAAAATGGTTTAATATTAACTTTATTCTCAGTTGAGAAACGTTCAGGATCAAACTTTTCTGGATCTGGAAAAAATTCGGGATCATGATGCAAACCAATTACTGGAATATTTATAATATCATCCTTTTTGAATGTTACAATCACTTGATCCGCTTCATCTTTTAATGTTACATCATCGGAACAAATACGATCAAGCACAATTCCTGGTGGCCATTTGCGTAACGATTCCGATACGACCATATCCAGATATTTCATATTCATGAGTGTATCATAATTGAGCGTTGCACCATTTAAATGCGTTGCTGTAGCTAAAATCTCCGCATATAAACGTTCTTGAATATCCGTATTCATACAAAGTTCGTAGGTGGTAAAACATAATGCTGTGGAGACAGTTTCGAAACCAGCAAAGAAAAATAGCATACATTGTGCCAAGAGATCATCATCATTAAATTCGGCATGATGCTTATTGTCATTCTGTTCAAGTAAATTTTCTTGTTGGAAATTACGTTGTGCTTCCATAAGAAGATGTATCATATCGGGACGTATGATTTGGTGCGCTTCACGATATTTCATAGCATCGAAAACGAGACTTTTGAAATAGTTTATTCTTTTAACATCATATAAAGGTATGCGTAGTAGCTAGAAAAGCGGAAACTTTAGTATAAATTCAATTTTTACTATATTTTTTATTGGCTTACCTTAAAAATTTTCGGCGAGATTAATAAAAGTATAAATTTTATTATTGCAACGAATGTGAATTGCATCATTTGTTTACCAATGTCGTAGAATTCATTAGTTTTTTGTTGAAAAGAATTCACTTGTATGCCAAAGGCTGCCGTGGCAATGACATCATTTGCAAAACGTGTAAAGAAATCTTTCATTTCAAGTTCAATTTCATTTTCATTATTCTGTAGCTCGGTTTTTATATAATTTACACCTTCCAGACTGCAAGCATTGATGAGTTCATACATTAAACGCATTTTACTGCCGGTAAATGTAGGCGTTAGCGTATTGCGCATCTCTTTCCATTTACGATCTTTTAAGAATATCAAACTTCTTGTCATAAATGTTTCGCCAACATCGGGAAACAAATTCCTGTGATTGGTAAAGTGATCGAACTCTTTAATTCCAATTTTTTTAATCAGTTCCACATCAGTTAAATAGATTGTAGGCGTATGTAGACCATAGACTCCATAAACTTTGCTATAAATAATTTACGTAAAATAGAAAAACATTAAACTAAATAAAAACAAGAAAAAAAAAGTTAGCTTAGGTTGGACCGAAGCTAATATACCTAGTTGACGTGGATATAAGAATCAAAACACAAACATACACACCAAAATGATGCTGTATACACCAAATAGTGTCAAACATGTTTGCAAGCATGCTTGATAGTGCCAACCATGCTCACAATCATGTTTGATATCATTAATGTCAAACATGCTTGCAACATCGTTTGTTAACAAACAAGTTGCAATGCAAACCAAAACTTATGTTAAACTCATGCTTGCAAGCATCAAACATGTTGCTATGCGCACCAAAATTAGAGTCAAACAACTAAGTTCGATATAGCGTCAAACAAATTTGGCTGCGAACATGCTTGTAATCATTTTTCCAGCCCAAATATGCTTCGTGTTTTTTTGATTAGACAAGATCGAAGTAGTGTCATGGTTGTTGCTATCGAACATGCTCGTTTGTCATCAGACTATGGAACATGTTTGATAACACAACAATCACATTTATGGTAAAATCAAGTCGACTATGCATAAAATTAGATAGTAAGGCAGACTGAGTCTATTCTGAACACAGCTGTTTTGTATCCACTTACCTTTTTTTGAATTTCAAATGATTGTTGATAAACACCGGTAAAAATGGTTTTCTTCCAAAAAGCATGCCCAATTGAATATTTCCTACAAATGGCCATGGTTTATCATGCGCAATTCCACGTTGTCTAAGTATATCAAGTTTTGACGCGGACCATTTGTATAAAACAAATATTAATATTATGCATAATATAAGTAATTCTATATATGCCATCTCTGCGTTATTTTTTTATTAATTTATTTTTTTATTAAATTTATTGAATTATTTTTCGGCTACATACGCTTTTGAAATACTAAATTAAACTGAGGCGTTATACTTTTGTTATTTGTTATCGGATCGAGCGAGCGTTAAACGAAAAAAAAAAAAAAAAAAAAAAACAGCTGTATATAATTGAAAACATGTCTTTACTGGTGAGGAACTTAGCAGAATACCATTGAAACTGATAATAGCAGGGCACTGATTTTTGGCATAATTTCTTTAATAAACGGTTATATGGATATAAGTTGATCCACTAGATTTATCAAACAGTTTAGGAACATATTTATATTAATTTACTGGTTCACTCTTGTGTGATACAAACTCTGTACAATGCCGGGCCAAACGATTTTATTTAATAAATATGTTATTGTCATTTTGCTGGTGAGCAAATTGTTTTTTAACTAACTTAATTATATTTTATACCCTGCAAACAACTAAAAATATTTGAAGCATATTCGATTTATTATATTTTTCGTATCTTAGATAAACGATGACCGAAATTTTATTTTTATTAAAGGCTTATTCTAGTCTTTGAAAATTATTCTTTTTATACAAATCATCTGTTTTAATATAATAAATTTTCTCATAAATATACAATGAACGTAGGGTATAATAGAGTCGGGCATTGACTTTTAATTGTCTGATAAGCTTGTCTAAAAATACCAATTGAGAGAAATTTTGTTTGAAAGAGATTTAAATTTTATAGAGGGACTAACAAAAGTACGTTTAGTTGTTCAGAAAAATAACATCTCATATTTTAGTTTTTTTTATAACTGTACATTAGGGTGGTCCAAAAAAAGTTGTATGCGCTCATCCCCTAGAATTATTCTATATCGAAAATAAGAAGAGACGTTTTTAATTATTTTTTTAATCGGATAATATTTAATGGTAATGCAAAGCCCCTGAATTTTTCCATATATTTTAGATTAGAAAATAATTCTGTAAAATGAATATTTCTAATGGCTTCAATTGAAAACGGTTTTGTTATTATTTGTAATAACTTTCGACATTTATTTCTATTTTTTTTCGTGAAATGTTAGGAAATTTCTTTAATTATTCAAATACCAAGAAAGTATGAAACTCGCATTGAGTTCTAAAGTTTCATTACGGCAACACAAAAAACCGCTTCGGGAATTGTTCTCAAAGCTGTCAACTAAGAAACGACAACCTTCACAGAGAACCTTCACATTGGAAACCTGATCTTTTCTTACAACATTCCATAAGCTCGTCGGTGCAAATACAAAGAATGCTTTTGGGTGCAGAGTACTAGAAGCATCAAAGAAAACCACAATTATTTAAGAAAACCCAAGACGTATCAGACAGTGGGTTTGCTTTGCTATCAAGAGACGCAAATGTCACTTGTCAGTGTGGCAAGCCGCAAAAAAAAAAAAAAAATAAAAAAAAAATAAAGGCGAAAAGAGCTAAAAGAAAAAAAATGGTTTGCACATATAAAAACCGGCAGCAGAAATAAAAAAAAAAAATAAACGGATCAAGCTTAAACAATGAGTATCTTTTTCTCCAATGCGCTGTCCAAAACTTAGAACTGTCAATCTTTTGCTGCGACTGTTGCTGCTGCTGCTGTTGAAAGACAATGCGCAAAACCACAAAAGCTAAAAGTATCATTTTAAACAGTGGCAGACACCAAAACCATAGAATGACAATGACAGTTGGCAGCAGCAAAAGAAGGATGGGTTGGGATCAGTTTTACCAATGGAATGTCACATTCCAATGGGATCTTGTTACAAAAAAAGAAAAAAGTATCTAAAGTGTGCATGTTGACAGATCAAAGTTTTATTTTTGGATTTACTCAAATCTATCAAAATTATTAACACTTTTCAAGTTGTATCTTTTTTCCCCCAATGCAAAAGATACTTTTTTTTGTTTTGTTACACTTTGTGCAAATTATGAAAATAAACATTTGTTTTTTTTGTATCGTAAAAATTGAAAAGACGCCAGCCAGCCAGCCCAGGCAGCTGTTATTGAGGGCTTCACTCTTTAAGTTGTCAGTAAATCGCATATGTCGAAGCCAAGTTGTTGTCGGCTTGTTGCACTTTGATGTTTACATATGTAGCAACTTGATGATTTGTTTCTTTGTATTTTTTTTTTAATGTTTTGGGGAGAATTTTGTGAACATATTTGGACAAACTCTACTTGCTTGCCCTTTCAGCTTCCATTAATGTGTAAATAAGTTCTTGTCAACGATCTATTTTAGTGAGAACGGGTTATATCAGTTCAATGGAAAATTTGTAACGCATTAAAGAAGGCGTCGTAGACCGTATCTTGATCAGATCCACGAGACGAGTTGATCTAGACATGTCCGTCTATGTGTTCGTCTGTTGAAACTGCAAACTGAAACCATATAAATTGCATCATTACCCTAAGATACCGAATGTCAGTATTAGATTAGAAGGAAGTTAACCTTATTTTGGCTTGTTTGGCTGAATTTGTCTTAATAAAATAAGATGGAGTTAACCACATAGCTGCTAAACTACAGCATGTAGTGGTGTCTCCATCCTACTGTCCAGAGTCTATAAAATTTTAGAACCACCAAATCACATGACTTGGGATTTTATAGTATTTGAAATGCCATGTGAGCTTAGTGAGATAACAATATTTTCAGTAGACTTTTCAACACAGTTTGCTTTCATACTGAATAAAACTCACCAAAATATATAAGCCAAATAGAAGGAGACAGTGGTGGAATACTACAACTGATATATGTAATTCCATTATGGGCTGGATTAGTCAACTGACAGGTCGTGGCTCTTTATCTACTCGAAATAAACTCAAAGTGAGCTAACTGATATGTTCAAAATTTATATATTTGTTCTCAGATATCATAGTTTTCTTGAGTCAAGATTATTTTTATTTGACTCAAAATATGCTTTTTAATTTTTTTATTAATAAAAATGTAAAGCGTAGCAGAGATGTTTTACAATTAAAATAAAAGTTTTTTATTTAGATTGAAGTGAAACTTCTTTTTTTCATTTATATATATTTTTCCCCCATTAAGATTTGATTATGATCATCATTCCAAATATTTTTCTATTAAATTATGCATTCATGCGCTTCACTAAGCGCTCGGTTACGATGACTTATGTATATGATTGGGGTCGGAGTTTGATACGGAAAAGCGCTTACATATGTTGCATGCTTTTCATTTAAAAAAGTACAACATCGTTGTTGTTGTTGTTGCATGCTCATATTTTGCAACACTTGACTTTTCCGCAATAATAAACTTACATTTTCTGGCACACATTCGTCACATTTGCATTTGCAACATACTTTCTTCCTTATACATACGTTTTTATATGTATTGCATAATATCCTTGCATGCGTTGTTGTTCCTTTATATTTTTTCTTTTCCTTTATATGCTTGTGTCCTAGTCTTCACTTTCAATTTAATTACTTTTGCAATAACACAAAAACTTTGTGCAGCACAGCATAAAAACCATCGTCGTCCTTCATACTTTTTCGTGCTGCTGCTACAACATACAAAATATTGTGTTGTATGTTTTCTATATTTCTAGCTCATAATAATTTCGTCTGATGAATTTAGGTTTTATGCATTTCTCAAAGGACTTACATAGCTAAGCTCATTCAGTGTAACCTGACAGGCAGGCAGGGCAGCAGGCGCCTAGCTTGGATAAAGTTAGTTAGTATTGTTCCATTATGTGTATGTGTATGTATGCTTTTCGCATATTTTCATTTTAATTTTCTATTCATATGAATTGTATACTCTCTGTGTTATTTTCTTCACTTAATTTAATGTGAAAGAATATGAATTACATTTGTTTGTATTTATTTGAAATTATTATTAGCCGATTAAAGTATTACGGAGTGAACATTTCAAATAATGAATAAATTAAATAGTTTTTACAAAGAATATTTCAAATAGAGTTGGTCGCATGTCGTGTATACGTGTCGTATGGACGTATACGTATCGTGCTGTGTAGAAGATGCTCGACTTCAAGATACCCTGTTCCTAAACTTTATGTTCCTTAAGTTAAGACCTGTACCTCATTGTATTGGATTTTCATACAAAAGCTTAAAAAATGAAGTATATTTGTATGGGGGCTCTACCTTAAATTTGTTTGATCCTACCCATATTGGGATATTTCATTGGGACTATTATAGGCATAATTTATACCAAATTTAGACTTCCTAGAATAAGAGAAAATGACGTTTTTGTGCAAAAACCCCAAATTTTGGGGTAGATTTGTATGAGGAGTGCTCCTTAAAATGAGGTTAGAGAAACATCGAGAGAGAGGAGAGTCTACGTTTCAAATATGAAAGCTCTACCTCCTTTAGTCACCGATATAATCGTTTTCATAATGCAGACATCATGACGGACAGACGGACATAAAGACATAGCTACTTCGACTTACCTTTTAATGCTGATCAAGAATATATATACTCTTTAGGATCTATCTAGCCTTCTTCTGTCTATTACAAAAAGTCTTATGTCTACTTGTATGCTGCAAAAACAAGAAAATTGGGTTCCGTTCGAACTCAACCCAAAGGGACGTCAAAAAGTGATTCCACTATGGCAACATAAAAAGTAAAAATCCTATGGCCAAACCGAATATTCATGACAAGAAGCCTTTGCTTTGCACATTGTGGGATCAGGTCTGGGGATCTACTATAATAAATAACCTTTCAATGGGGCGTCTTAACCCAACAGTATGTATGGTCGAGAAAACCCGGAATAAAAAAGTTGTGCTTGATCAAAGTTCACCATTAATTCCAGGTTTTCTCGGCTCTGCTCTTTAAACGGAAGGTTCAAGCTTTAATTTAAGACTAGTTCGGGGTTTCTATCATCCCAGGATCATCTGCTTTTGAATCCATTTTTTTAAAAATTAGACGTGATGGAAAATTAAGACCAGATTCGTGTTCGTTGATAAAAAAATCTATTAAATAGGCCTAGTCCGATGCTTGAATCATTTTTACAGTTTATATAAACCAAATATTTTTCCCATGGCATATTACAAATGTAAATGGCTCATTTCTTTAAATGTCAACAGTATTTGTTGTTGTTAAAAAGTAATTTACATTATCGATCCAAACAGATATTATGCGAATGACATTCGTCCACAAAAAAAAAAAAAAAAAACATACAGCAAAAAAAAATTTCAATCAGATAATCCAATACGTTTCGAACACAATTCTGCTTTTTGCGTTTTGCAAAAGAGAGAACAACAACAACAAAAAAAAATTAAATAGGAAAAACGAAATTTGCATAAAACCAAAGAAAAACCGGTGACATCTGTGGCAAAATGCCTTAATTACAAAACAAGTCATAACGAGCGAGGACCCTTCAAAAGGCTGTATGTGTATGTATGTGTGTATCTGTGTGTTGAGGTTACATTCAATGTATAGCATGAGGAGAAGCTTCGAGTTGAAACTTCAGAACTGTTGAAGAAGAAAAACATATTTTTTGTTTTAATTGAATTTGCATCAATGAAAGACGAAAACATTTCGAAAAGAGTTGCACATTTATGACAAACGTTGCAGACGACGACAGAAGAGCGTTTGAGCAGTACAATCAAGCAACATGAAAAACAATCAACAAAATCTTTAGGAGCATAAAATTTCACTTAAGCAGATACAAAATGAAGATATGCAATAAAATTGTTAACAAAAAAAAAAAAAAAAAAAAAAAAAATCAGAATAAAATTGAAGTAGATACTTTTGAGTGGATAGCTTGTAGCATGCAGCAAATGAGTGAATTGCCATAAATGAAGGCCGGAAGGAAGGAAGAATGCCAGGCTGACTGACTGAATGCATAAGCGCCCATTGGCAAACTAGGAAATGTAACAGCAAAGCGTATACTTCCTGTGTGAAGGGAGCAGCAACAAGGAACAATATAGAAAAACATCAACAAGTAAGAAACTTTGTAAACAAGGTAAAGATGCAGACGCATGCAGCAGATTCAGATACGTAGATACATATTACATCTATAAAACTCAAGCTTGTGTTTTTGCAGTTGAGTTGCTGCTTTTGTTTTTTTTTTTTATTATTTTTTTTTTTTTATTGTCAAGTTGCGCTTTGATGTCTTTTTCATGTACCGACAAATACAGAAAATGAAAGCAAAAACGCTTTACGATGAAACAATTAAAAATTGCAGTATAAAAGATACAGGAAGAACGATACCCCAATGAATGGAACGAACACCTTGTGGGCGTAGGCGATAAGATTGCATTTAAGAATCAAAGAACATGTACAAGGAAGCAGGAATATTAGGGTTACTCTGAATATTTTTCAACGTATTTACAACAACTTTTGTGCTTTATATTGGAATAAAATTCGGTAAGTACAAATAATGGGAACACTTGGGAACTCTCTCCATTATACCAATTTTTTACATACTTTGACTTAATCTCGTAGACCTAATTTAAAGAATTTTGAGGCGTACATTCCAAGAAATGAACATCAAAAGTTTTCTTAAGAACCGTTTTCGAATTATCTTTAAAAATTGTAATTTTTAAAACTTTTTCATTTATTGATAGAAATCTTGAGAATGGATTGCTTTTTACATTTGGGCCTGTGGTTTTATATTTTGGGACTCTGAGCTTTGCCTTTAATTTAAGGTAATCTAGTAATGGTTCAAAAATATTTTTGATATGTTCAAGACGAATTCCGACCTTGGAGCCGAACCTTAGAGCATTGGGAAAGCCAAATTGGATTTATTAACCTATTTAACCTTTGCTTATAAATATGTTCACATAAAGCCAATCAAATCAATTTATTGGTTTCTTTTTTTTCTTTAAATAAAACTTTATACTCTAGCAAATAGGGCGTTGCACATCTTTATCTAAATAACAACAAACATTTGCGTACATTTGGTCGTTATTACCTACTCTTCCTTAACTTACCCCCTTTTTTTTCTGTGGTGCCAAAGTGACTAACCCATTAAAATACTTTCTAATATGCTACGTTTGAAGTCTACCGCCAACGAATCTACTTGATGTTTATATTTGAAATATTTTTATTAGCAAAAAAAAAAAAAAAAACAAGAAAAAAAGGGATGATGCTTTGCGCATAAAATGCTTTGAAGTTCAAGTGTAGCAAACAAACAGACAGACAGACAGACATTCATACTACTTATATGAGCACACTTAAATATCTATGTATGTCTTAGCACAAAAAGAAGGTTTTTTTTTTGCATTTGTTTTGAAAATCAAAGTCGCTAATATATATCAAAGAAAACACGAAATCGATAAAGAAAAAAATCTTATAAGAACACAGATATGTACCTACAATAAAATAATAAATAAGGGGAATATAAATGCTTGTACAATCTATTGAAACGTTTAATGTGTTTTTATTAATTTATAAGCGCTTCAGATATAGTTTGGAAATGGTATTTATATTTTAGCAATGGATATGTTATGTATTTGACTAAATATTTTGGACTTGATAAGGCGAAGTGAACTAAGAAGAAACTGTATGCATCAGTCTGTCCGTGTGTTTTAGTGATTCAGAGGAGATATATTTTTAAGATACTTTTTTCAGATACTTTTTTAAGATACATTTTTTTTTAGATACTTTTATAAGATACATTTTTTTCAGATACTTTTTTTAAGATACATTTTTTTCAGATACTTTTATAAGATACATTTTTTTCAGATACTTTTTTCAGATACTTTTTTTAAGAAACTTTTTTTCAGTAAACTGTATTTCTTCTTCGGTTCATAATGATCTTCACATAATTTTTTTTTTTGCTGCTCGTTGATTATTATTTTATTTTTATAATTTCAACATCAATTTGCTATGCCACCATGACGCTTTGGCTTCGTCATTTATCGCCCGTCTGGCAAATCGCCCCAAGTCAAAAGGCGACATAAAAGTGTTTAGCCAAAGTCGTCGTCGTCGTCAATGATGGTGGTGGCGGCAGCGACGACAGCGGCGGCTTTAAGCGTTAAAAATTAAGCGAGCACTTTTATAAAAGTAAATAATAATTTAATAAAGCCGACACAACAGTGCTGCAAAAAAAAAAAAAAATTATTAAAAAAATTATATGAGAAAAAAAAAAGCCCATACAACAGACAGACAAATGGACATTTGGGACAGACTGGCAGACGTCGTTGTTTGATCGAGCGTGCGAGCGAATCGAAGAACAAAGAGATTTTGCCGCCAATCTAAGCTAAAAGCGCAGCTGCAACGTCGACAACGACGATTACAACGACAACGTTGATGATGATCATTGATGTCGGTTTGCTTTTATCAAAAGCGCCCTCTACGATATATGTCATTTAGATAGAAGATCGTTCAGTTTGTGCAATCGACGCGCATGTGCTATTGCTATTATATAGTATATAGCCAATTGGCAGAGGCAACATAGCACAGCTGCAGCAGCGTTGCAGATTGATTTGACCGCACAAGATACACAACACAACACAATATAGAACAGAGTACAGAGAGCAGAGTGCAACAAAAATGACCATGCAACAATAGCAACAATAACAACAACAAACATTACGACAACTACTGAACTTAGGCGGCAAAACCTTAGAGGCCATCAAACCGTTTGCGTTGCATGACTTACTTTGGAGGACAGTTGGCGAGATAAAATGCATACCTATTATATACACGCCCCGAGAATTGTTTTCGAATTGACTGAGTCAGTCAGAGTCGCAACACAACTGATTTCGCACGGGTGGCAATAATTGCTTTGCCAACAACAAACAGCAACAAAAAATATAAAATACAGCAACAAATGTTCAGTAACGGAATTATAAAAAAGAAAAGTTAGTGAACCAAAATGTATGCATGTATGTGGGGCGCTAAAAATTTTCATCTATAAAGCTTTCCATTGGAAGCGTGCAACTAACATACAAAATACAGGGTGTACTCAATTTTTATGAGCTTTGGGTTTAAAAATGTTTTATAGTTATTTGCCGGAAAATATGAATCTAAAATTAATCCGCTAGATTTTATCTACTATTTGAGATGGTTTAATACGGTAGACTGACAGATCCATAGAATAAAAAAAAAAAGGTTTTCAAGCAAAGAATGTATAATTCAGGAATATATTTTCTAACAGTTTGATTTTGAACGAATAAGAAAAATTCTTTGGAAAAAATTTAAGAGTTGTTTTCGTGTTAAAGGAGGTACCCTTGCTAAAGGGGGGACCCGTGTTAAAGAAGAGACCCTTGTTAAAGGGGGACCCATGTTAAAGAAGGGACCCTTGTTAAAGGAGGGACTCGTGTTAAAGGAGGGACTCGTGTTAAAGGAGGGACCCTTGTTGAAGGGTGGATCCGTGTTAAAGGAGGGACCCTTGTTAAAGGGGGGACCCGTGTTAAAGGAGAGGACCCTTGTTAAAGGGGGGGGACCGGTGTTAAGAGGGGGACCCGTGTTAAAGTAGAGGCCCTTGTTAAAGGTGGGGGACCTGTGTTAAAGGAGAGAGGGATCTTTAAGATACATTAAGTAGTGTTTTATACTTTTTTATAATTTTCTTAAAGACTCTAAACTCACAAATGTCGGTGAGGATCTTGTGTACATGTTTGGACAAAGGGGATCAAAGACTAATCTGTAAAGATAAGAAAGGAATGCAATTTGAAGGGATTCGTATTGCCAATGTCCAAAAGAACGTGTTTAACTTCAATCTTCAAGATCACAGAAATAACTAAAATAAATTCAATTTCAATTGAGTAGTGCACCCTTTGGCTGAAACATTTACTATGACGACTACTCTTGTTTATCAGCAAAATGAGCTAAATGGATCTAGACATGTTCATAAATCAATATGTTTTAACTAGTTAGCTAGTCTATCTCTTGCTTGTCTCTTCTGTGTATATGAGCGCTTTCAATTAAATCTACGCAACTTCGGTCACTATAAAGCATTGAGTTTATAATCAGATAATTTGCAGCAAATGAGTTAGGCTTAATTAAAAAATCGAATGAATATTAATTTAATAAAACGTTTACTCCCCTTGATCTGGGCCTTAAAACGTACTTAATGCACTAATGAACAAAACAATAAGGAGCGCGTTGTGCAACAAGAGTCAAAAACAAAAAAATAAAAAAATAAATAATAATAAGCGCGTATAAGAATAGCGCAAATGAAGCGAATGTTTGCTGGACCTGGAGGTCTCTTATAGTACGACAAAAGCACAGATGGACAGACAGACGGACAGACAGACGGACAGTCAGACGGACGACAACCAGTCAAGCGGACAATAAGACAGAGCATGGAGGTATGTGTTGTGTGTGTATGCATCAAAAAATAGCATCAAAGCATTGATGCCGGCAAAGATTTGCTGCTGCAACTTCAAAGCCATTGCAGCTAGAGATACACGTACAACGTATGCCAGCGGGTTGAAAAACGATACCAAGAAAAAGCCAAAGGCAAAAATTATTTTAGCGGAGCTACAAGTAGAAACGTGTGTACACAGTAATGCGCATGCGCAACAC
The DNA here is from genome assembly GCA_018903435.1 of Leucophenga varia. Classification (NCBI taxonomy): domain Eukaryota; kingdom Metazoa; phylum Arthropoda; class Insecta; order Diptera; family Drosophilidae; genus Leucophenga; species Leucophenga varia. Next base: position 542,800 of record JAEIFJ010001866.1, read on the forward strand.
AGCTTAACTCATATCAACAGGCATGCATGCACGGCAACACGGCGTATGAGTTATGGCAATTGAAAAGTGTTTGCAATGATTTAGCTTTTTAATTTTTTTTTTTTTTTTTTTTTGTTTTTCGTTTCGTTTTAGCTTTTGTAAATTTTCGCATGACTATTAAATCAATGTTGGCACACGAAATGCAAACAAACATGAAATAAAAAAAAAAAACAAACTAAAACACGTGTCTTGGCAAACACAGCACAAGTCGGAAATGGTCACGGAGTTGTCTTGTTGTTGTGTCTGACTGACAATAAATCAATGTGCGCTGTAAGCCAAGTTGCAATCTGCCTAGCCACGTTAAGGAAGTAAGAGAATAAATGTAGCAGAAAAAAACAACAACTCCCACGCAACAACAGTAAAGAGGAAGACAGTTAAAATATTAAATAAATGAATGAATGAATGAATGAAGGAAGGCAGGATGTATAGTATAGTGGCTATAGAAGATACAAACATTATTTGAGGCTGCTACTCGTACTCTTAAAAGCATGTAAAGCATCTTCGTTGCTGCGTTGTACCTTATTGTGAGCGTTAAACTGCTGCTGCGCTGCTGCTGCTGTAGCCTTTTTTATTGTTAAGGATGAGCACGTGGTTGCTGGTTGCTGCTCTCTTTATGTGTGGCTTGTAATGAAGACATTACAATGACGCGGCACGTTAAGGTTATTAATCACTTTGCAGGCATTAAGGTGTATGGTGCATGAGTAAGAAAGGTTACACGTAACCGAGAAATGACATAAGCATTTAAATGCAAACTTAATTGTCTTTTAAATATATACAAATGTTTTGTCTCAAAAGATGTCTTGGAATTTTAGTTTACATTCAGAGACTAATTCAAGATTTCTATCAACTCAGATTAAGCTGTTATACGTATGTGATCCAGGAATAGAGTGTAAAACAGTGAATTCGATTTAATTGAAAGATTTTTAAGGCTTCCTCGTAGCCTGCTGCTTGAAAATTCGGAAGAAAAGAGTTAAATTTTTGTCAATGGTGACGAATCTCTTTCCTTGATATCATTTCAAGACGACAGCATCATTGTCTTGAATGTCATGCATGACATGTCTGGTACGATTTCATGCATAATATATGTCTTGTGTGTATGTCATGGGTGCGTCTTCCATCGCCTTTCTATGAAAATAACAGGCAGGACTGTTTCAGTATCAAAATAGTAGCCTCATTTGCCCGAACTACGGCATAATGAAATAAATGCATAAACACATTGTGTATTATAAACTCGCCAATGGTAACACAACAAACGACATGTCACCAAGGAGTCACTAGTGTATCAATTATTTTCCCGCTGTGATTAGTTTTTAAGAAAGTTGCGAAAAGCTTTTGAACTGTATTAAATTTGAAATTACATATCTGATTTTGCCGAAGCCTCTTCAGCTATTTTCTATAAAATTTTTTTTTAAGTAGAGCCAAAACTAATAAAAACCAAGTCATATGGAAAAAAAGTATGTATTAAATTAGGTATGAGTCTACCAGGCTAATTTATAAATCCTTCGAATGTTTAAAATATTTAAAAAAAAATAGTTTTCATTTAAAATATAAAAAACAACACTGCAAGCTCATCTTCATTAAACGCCCACAACGCAAGACAAAAAAAAAAAAAAAAGAATCCGTATAAGCATAAAGACAAAACCGGCATTGTTCTCAACTCCAATGCAAATCATGCTCAAACAATGGCTCCATAGTACTCCACTCATTTTATTTATTTTTATAGCATATCATGCCGATTAGTGACAATGACAAAGCCTTCTTATGCTGTGCGTGTATGAGTATACGCCCAAAAAAAAATATATATATACATATATTGCCTTTGAAGTATATTTTTAAAGTCATGAAGTATTTTGTAGAGCTGAATAAAAAAAAAAATAGAATAAAATTTGAAAAATACAAAGAAGAAATAAAAAGATTTTATGCAAAGATTCCACCCATTTAAATTCATTCTGAAAAGTTGGCTTTGTTTACTTCATTGCACAACAAATCAATTTTTTTTAACGTAAAATACTCAGCTCATACATAGCAGATGTTGTGATAAAATTTAAAAAATAATTATTTATCTCGGAAGAGCAGCACTTAAACAAGTTTGGTTAAGCTATATCATGACAACGCTAAGCTTCATATAGTTTAGAAGTCAAAGCGGCTTTTTAAGAGTTGTAGTGGAATAAACACTTTTCCCACTATCTTTTAAAACAAATGAAGAAGGTTACTTGCCAAAAAAAAGAGCGCCCGGGCAACATCTACGGATGGCTATGCAATGGATGGTAGAAGTCGAAGAAAGGGACGTCTCCAAAAAACATGGAGGAGAACAGTGTCAAGGGAGCGACGAAAAGGATTTCACATACCAGGGTGGAGTCAACTTGCAGCCCTTGCAGAGAACGAAGTGGACAAAGTGGAGAGCAGCTATTGACGCCCTATGACCCTTAAGGGTTTCAGGAACCGATGAAGAAGAAGAAAACAACTCTCAAATCCTTTTTGAATATCTTTCTTGTAGCATACGGTCTTACCATAAATAATCGGTGGGTTCATCCAAGTGGTTGCATAGCAGGGTGTACTTCTCGATTTTCAACGCTTTAGGTTGCCACAGATTCAACTGGAATTTTCGTCACAAAGTTTTCTATAAAAATTGGGTCAAATTTTTGGTGGATTGTAGTTCCCATTTTTAGAATGATTTTAGGAAAATTAATGTTTTACATCTTCTACAACAAGAACTTTGTTTGTTTGTCTAGTTCAGCAGATAAATAAATTCAATAATTTGAAATTAACTAAAATGTAGCATATAAATATTTTCTATGGAGTCTAGGGCCTAGTTTTGAGTTTTACAAACGCTCCATTAAAATTAATATCTTTATGTGAAAATGTAAAGCGCAATGTCTACACAAAAAACACTCAAAGAACGCAGTACAAATTGATTTTAGCCATGGAACGAACTCATAGATGCACGAAATGAGTTCATGAAATGATGAATTTGTTGAAAGATTCATTGTAAAACTTCTACGGCTGAGTGAACGATCGAATGAAATTGACATTACAAGAAAATATCGAGAAAATTGGAAAAAAAAAAAAAAGCGAAAAACAATTTTGAAGATCAACCGAGACCGAACTACAAAACAATATTGCATGCTGTCAGAAAATATTAGTAAGCAACAACAAACGCCGACAACACACATAATGATGAAGCAGTCGCTGAACAATACTAAAATTCTTTACACCGAACTCTGAAACTTGGAACCGACGATAGACAGCAACAAACTGACAGTTGTATGAAAGCAGCCGCTGCTTGACATCCAGGCAAGGACCGAAACAGACCGGTCCGAATCGTTGCTATCAACGCCAGTTCGCGCATTTCTTTTTTTTGTTTTTGCTTTAGCAGCGTTGGCGGCATGCGAGGTTAATTAAAAGGCAAATCGCGCGGCGGCAGTGTACACCAGTCACCAAAAAGGGGCGGCTGCAACTGCGATCTTATGCACGATCATTATCGGAGATAAAGATAATAACTGCTTTGTAAAAAAAAAAAAAAAAAAACGTTGACGATTATGATGTTCACAATAATAATGATGATGTTCTTGACTGCATGCAAATCAAATGCTTCTAGTGCCTCTTGGAGCCTTTTCGAAATGATCTTCTCATTTTATTTACTGCTTCGAGCAAAGCATTTTATTTTAAAATATATTTTTTTTTATAAAACATTTTTCATGTGATTCAAGTGGAATATTTTTATTTTTTTTTTTTTTGTGAAGCGCTCATAATTTATGATTGCACAAAAATCGAACACATTAAAAGCCATTTCAAGTGGCTATAAAACATAAAACTAGAAAACTTAATTAATTATAGGTTTATTTTAAGATATAAAAGCTATGTAACATTGATAATGTCGCGGCTAATGCAAAATATCAATATTTTAACTTAAAAAAATATTTTTATAAATTTTTGATTTAAAAATAAAATAATAATTTAAAAAAAAAATAATATATAGACTAGGTGGTTTTGAGGCCATGCAAGACTCGAGCTATCAAGATTTTTTGCAGCATCGTTTTTTTTTTTTTTGATTTCACATATCTAATAATATTTAATTTGAATTAGAGCTACAACGATAATAAAGATGGGGCTGACGATGATGATGTTGATCGTAAATCCCAACCTTATCGAATACACCAATGGCGCTACACAAACTATAGGCGTGACTAAAAAATGCTTCACATTATCGTAGTGCCGATAATGCTGAAGCTGACGAAACTGAAGGTCTTTTAGACTGTACACCATGGATCAACGACGTAATTACCAAGATACAAAAGACTGTCGCTAAATAAGTGAGCAAAATATAAATGACTAAAAAAAACTAAATACCGTATTATTATATTATATATTATAGTTAATTATAATTATAGTTTAAACTAATTGTGAATTATATTAATTTTTTTTCATTGAATTTAAGAAGAGATTTGAAACCAAACAAAAGAGATACATTTTTTTTTTTTTTTAAATAAAAACTAAGTTCAGTGGTGTTTGAACCCGACGCTCTCTGCTTGAGAGCTGCTGACGGTTGCCATTGGGCCACACACCTCCTCAAAAGAGATAAAAGGAAATTATTTTATCTCTTTTTTTTAATATCGCCGGTATCGGAAAAGGTCATGTATGGGTTATCGAAAATCATTACACAATATTATTAATCGCTGGGGGCTGATAATTCCATTTAGGCTGATCAGCAACTGTTCCAAGCTAATGCGGAATCGGATAAAAAAGTTTCTTATTGGAAGCATATTTTACTTTATGACTGAAAAATTTTTTAGCTGAAAAAAAGTACCAACATAAAATTTAAATGTAAAATCGGACCGAAAAAAGTCATAAAAAAAAAAAAATAAAATAAATTTATAATACAGCTAAAATAAATGAGCTTTGTTGCAAGTGGTTATAAATATTTATGCTTATAAGTAGTCTTCTTTCCGGACGTCTTTAAATTCAGCTATAAATCAACAATAAGAAAACCAAATGAAAACTTCGATGACAGCGAAGCTAAAATACACTTTAAAATATTAGAGGAAATGTTCAGACAAACGCCGCTACTTAGGTTGAAACCCTTAACCCTTTACCATACCCCTTAAAATGGGACAAAATTTCAAATATGGTTTCTCTATTTTTTATAAACTCCGAGAAAATTCATTTCATAAGGCAGACTCGACTTTTCCTTTAATGCTGTTCAGTTACATACATTAGCACAAACTTAATATACTCATTTACGCTTTGTGTGCAGCGTATAAAACCTAACTCGCGCTATAGAACGCGCTGTCATCTATAAGTTCCTCTAATTGTCTGTCTATATGTCACTGACTACTTGTCTCTTGATTTCATAAACATAAAATTTCCAAAGCATATTTGTGTGTCTGTCCGTCCGTCTCTCTGTTTATTTCTTATGTGCGTCAATATTTTTATTTTTATTTTTTTATTTTCAGAAAAATATATCTGACGCGTTTTGACTTTTTACTAATATGTAATTTCCTCTTTTGCTTTTCATAGATACATTTCAGTTCAATCGCTCACTCCCTTCCTCCCATCTACTCCAATATTCGTTGCGACATCTTTTTGACAGGAAATTATAGTTGCGCAATAAAAGGAAAAAAGAAGAAAAATAGAAAATAAGGGAATTGCTATTGCTGCGTTGAAAGTTTGAAGTGCCTACACAATTATTCATATTCACTTGCTACCAGATCGCATCATAGATTCGATTTGGCTACAGTTCGTTCGGATCGCATCTAAATTAGTGAATTGCTTTTGGGTTGAGCGGTTGAGCTGGCACTTTGCTGCCACTCCTTGCCTTGTGTGTAGCAGCTTGTTTCGTCGTCTACAAAAATTTACAAAGAAGTCGTTAAAAACATCGAAAATTTCCAATTAATTTTGACAAACGCGGGTGCATACATTTGTATGGATGCATGCATCCATATGTGCTCAGTTTAATGCGTTTTTATTATTATGGTTTTTTTTTCTTCGTCTGTTCCCTCGCTTTATGATAATTTGGACATCAAAATAGTCGATGAACTGCTTTGAATGGGCCAAAGTTGTTTTAACGATCAATCGTTTTTGTTGCATCGAATCGATAGTTAGTTTAATAGTCGATCCGAACCGTTTGTCTGTCTGTCTATACGTCCGTCCGTCTGTCTGACTAAGCGGAAATGTTGCATTGATTGTTTTTGAACAGCGATAAAGACAATTGATTATTAAGCAGAAATCGTAAAAAAAAAAAAAAAAATTCAAATAAAGTTGTACGTATGCTTGTGAGTTCAGTTGAGTTCAGTTTAGTTTGTTGTTTGGTTTATTGTTCTTGTATTTGGTTTTTTTTTTAATTTTACGATTTACATGGATTAGTTTATTTTTTCAATGCTCTGGCATAGAAATTACGTTGATTAGCAATCAGCAAAGTCAACTGACTGACCGATTTATGCCATCAGATAGCGAGCGATGTTATAGTCCAAAGTATTTACTGCTTATTTGATTAGCCGCATATTTGATTAATCGTTTTGTATTTAAATGGATTTTATGTATTTTGTTATAAAACTTGAAATATTGGAAACTTTTAAAATCGAAAAACAGCATTTTTAAAAGAAAATTTTTTTTTAGTTGAGTAAAAAATGTAATACGAGAAGCTAGACAGGCTTGATTCTAAAGAAATAAACTTCTATTCCAATGATATCTTTAAGGGCCTAGCTTTAAGCAGAGCTATTAAAAGTACTTATTTTTTAAGTAGGCTTTAGCTTTCAATTAGTAAAAGTTAAAATAGGAATTTTTCAACTTGTGTGAAACAAATTGTACTGTTTTCTCAGTAGCGGTGACGTGCGCTATATTGTTAAAAACGCTATTTTAGTCTGTTATATGTATATGACTATGAGGCCTGTTTGTGCTATTTAGATGTCTTTTTCTTTCGTGTATTCAGTTTTACACGCAATAATAAGAAAAAGTTGCACTAAATAGCAAAGTTATGAATTTAACTCTACCTGCATTGCCTTCTCTCACTTATTTAAAACAACAAAACAACATATCCAAATATACAAAATTTCTTCCTTAAAATATGCAAACCGCCATAAACACTTTCTAATCTTCTAAATACGCGTGTGTGTTTACAAACCTCAAACCAATCCGATCTGTACTTGAGTGCTGCTGCCTATAAATTCATGTCAGATCCTATATACACACGCAAATATAAATCAAGCGCCTAGACAGCGGCAACATAAGCAAATACGGTGCTACCCTACACATAAATTTTGATACTCCTACTCTTTTATCAACAAATTGCTTGTGTCTGCTGCAACGCAGCAGTCTGTTTCTGCGGTCATCAATGGCGCTGTTGTTGCATATAAACGTGTTAAAGGATACATGTCAATTACAGTTATGTCAGTACACAGGATAGGATAGGACAGGACAGTTCAGAAGCTAGACTTGTGCCAGTATCAGTATACATGACTTCAATTCATATGTACAAAAATATCTACATATGTATATGAATAGATAGATATATAGATAAATGTAGATATGATAAAATTAAATGGGTAAATAGGGGGGGTTTGGGTTCAACATTCGTTGCACATAATTCATAGCAGCGCGGGTTTTGTATGTAGAATACACATTTTGGGAACGTTTTTCGTTTTGTAAATTTGCTGTTTTTTTTTTTTGTTGATTTTCTACAGACTAGACAGATATTAACGCCCACTTTTCGCATTGCATTGCTGTAATTACATAACTCATCTGTATGTTTCTTTATCCGTTTGTGTGTACAAATATTTTTGAATCATATATCTGTGTAGCAAGCTTAAATCAGGACTGGATTTGTACTGAATTTATGTAATTATGTTTGTCCACATAAATGATTGAATTACAAAAACTAGTTTCCGAATATGTATTAGGCAATTAGGGTATTCACAAGTAAAGCTACCCAATTGATACTCACAGATCTTAACGGAACTATGGTTATTTGACTGAGCTAGAAAAAAACGTTCAAATTTAAGTGTTAAAATACCCTTTGAGGGTTTGTGGAAGGGTCAAAAAAATACAGTTTTAAAACTTCTTATATTTGCTTGAAATTTATTAATCGGGGGTTTTCGGGGTCACCTGGAATCCAAATATCATGCCAGAATTTTTCATCGGTTGGTCACCAGGAAGCTGCACCAAATCGTTTTTATTGAGCCTGGCATCGATACATTTTCGGAAATGTGCTCTGGCGGCTGCTTTGAAACCGTGGGCGGACAAACTTTGCGGTCGCAGACCATGGACGTTTCAACAAGACTCGGCACCGTTTCACAAAACGCAATTGAACCAAGAAATATAGTTACCGAATCTTTATGGCTCTTGAATTCACCAGACGTGAGTCCTATGGAACAATTTGTCTGGGCCATTTTGGAGAGCAAGGTTCGAGCTAAAAAATACACCAACGTCGAGACGGTGAAAAAAAGTCCTTGTTGTGAAAAACCCCGGCAAATCACATTTGGGCAGTCTGCGATTCTTTTTGTCTTAAGCTCATAATCAAGGCAAAAGGTGGTCATATCGAGCCAAAGTGAATTGTTTCTGAATGTTTGATTATTTTTAAATAAATAAAAATAGTTTTTTCAAATCAAATTTATGTTGAATAGTCAACATGGAAAATATTCAAAAAACCCCGAATCCGCTACAGAGTAAAATTTTTTTTTGTGAGTGCTTTTGTCGTTTTTGTGCAACAAATCAAATTGGAATTTTACAAAAAAATCATAATTTTTTCCTTCTTTTTTTATTTTTGCGTATAAATCGAAAAATGGCATCAATCATGCGTTTCACTTGTATCAAGTCTGAACATTAATAAATGACAAGTGAAGTAAATTGACAGCAACAAACAAGCTTTAAAAGCGCAGAAAACAAAGACTCAACCGCGCTACTCGTATGTATAATAACAGAGTAATAATAAGTGTTTATTAGAACACTTTCCTAGTAAAAAAATACCCGCATGTAAGTGAGTACAAAATACTACGAAGAAATTATTACAAACGTGAAAATAAGCCAAACAGATGGACGGACGGATGGAGAGACGGACAAGTAACCACGACAGCAGCCTTTGTGAAAGCCTAAAATTAAGACAGATCAAAGTTACGCTACGCAAAAGACAAAAATTCTATAGAGCTGAGCGGCTACTAGTATAGGAAAGAAGAAAAAAAAGATACCAAGACAAAAGCTCTACGAGTATAGCAGCAAAAGATCGAATAGAAGAAGAAGAAGCTAGTGAACCCTTTCGTTTCTTTTGGCTACCAACCATATCTTCAGGTCTTTGTCTTTGCCGTCGTCGATACATAATTCTTTTTTATTTTTGTTTTTTTTTTTTTATAGTTTGGTCGCTCGATTTTTTTGATCGCGTGTTCTTCTTCAATTACTGCGCCATTATAGCGCGGAACGTTTAAAGCAAGAAGGCAGCAGGCAGATATACAGACAGACGGACAGACAGACAGACAGGCTGAAACGTTTGCCTTGCAGGCAACTTAGATGAACAGACAAACGGATGAATGCATGGACGCAGGGACGTAGAAAGACAAAGATACAGAAGATGCTTCCTTGTGTCATGTTTCAGTGTTGCACAAATGATATTTGCAGCATAAAAATCCAATTGGCAAAAATTTTCGTATATACTCTGGCAAACGTTTGAGTAACGCTGCGCCCGCACTTTGGTTTCACTTGTTTCGCAGACGTACAAGAAGAAACCCTTATACTCGTCGTACATACTTCTTTAAGGTTATTTCTTTTATTTTTTATTTTTTTTTGTGATTTTTATTTCTTGCAGAAATGGTTTTATTTTTTTTTATTTTTTGCTTTTTTTACTTGCAGCGTAATTCAGGATTCTCTTCGCTCTGTTATTATATGCGTCCGTCTGTGTGTCTGTCCGCACCTTCGATCGTCGCCTTTTTTTTTTTTTTGTGTGGTTCGGAAAGTTTTGCTGTTATTGTTGTGCTGTGCTGCTACTGCTTTTTGTTGTTGTTGTTGTTTTTATGGGGTTTTATTTATTTTTTTTTTAGAATACCCTACGCATATAAAGTGATAAGTATTTGTAGTTTTGCAGCACGTATGAAGCATGTTTTGGGTACTTTTTTATGGAATGTGTTGACATTTTTTGAATATACTGTTCAAATTTTAAATTATATAAACAATTCTCTTTCATTAAACGTTTTTAACGATTTTCAATTTAATCTACATTTTTCCAACTATATAAGAAAATAAAAAAAAACTTGTTTCTATGTCCGCTATGTACTTTGAAACCATTCAACCGATGTGTTCCAAACCAATTTCATTTGAAAAGCTATAAAGCAAGGAAAATTCGAGATCACTAAAACAATACATTAGGCATATACGTTCCATTCAGGAAGTCAAAATTCGACATTGGTATTTTTTAGTGCTTTTTGGTTTCGCTGCAATAAAAAAAAACAGAAGATGCGAAACGAAAAGAGTAGAAAGTGGAGCCGAATAGCCCTTAAAACGTTTAGTGCGTTTGGAGTCAAATTAGTTGAGAAAACGGCAGTCAAAAGAAGAATAAACACCAAAACAACGTATCAGTTAAAGGGTATTCATGCTTCGCTTTGATTAAATTTTATGATTTTTCTTGTTTTTATATTTATTTTTGTTTTCGGGGTCGATTCCTTTGAATCGGTAATTGCCATTATGATGTGCGTACTTTGAGCTCAGCATGAAATAATTCTTGATGGATTCATGCTGATCATCTTTGTTTCTAATAACGCAATTATATGCAGCATACGAATTGAAATTCAAAGCAGTTTCTTCTATTGAATAAACTATTTTGCAGTATACAAGTATTTCATTTTAAATAAAAGAAACTTTGTTCCTACATTATTTTTTTAGATGGAATGAGTTCTATAACATTAGATATTGCACAAGTCAAAACAGTACTCATAATCAGCTTTTTATAGGATTCACAAATGTCCCCTACGACTCCAGGCAGAGCTCTAAAAAATAACTTTAAAATTGAGTTCATTGGACTACAATTTTTCTTGATACTACATAGATCCCATCCATAGTTTAGCTTTAAGCTGTTCCAGGAACTCTGGTTTAGCAGTCATGCTTAAGTTTTGCCAAAAAATCGGATTAGATTTTCTTGAATATATGGATGGGTTCTACCGATTCAAAGATTAAAATTTGTTGATTGTATTGCACACATCTCTAGAGTGGTATTGAATTAATTTTGTGTTTAAAAAAAACATAAATTCAAGGATATAATTACCAGAATCTTTTTAGTCTTTTAACTAGCTTACTATGATAGCTCTTAACACATTTAAAGCACAGACGGCACAGCCCAATTAATAATATAAATCCCAAGAGTAAAATAGCAAATGTGAATCATAAACAAAAAAAATTCTCTTAAATAAACATTTTGAAACTAAGATTTAGCGTAACTTAATAAATGCAAAATGCAATATGCATGTAGCACAACATTATTAAATAAAGCGAGTTCGAATTTCGAATTAAGAGCGAACTGCAAAAGAGCAAACGAAACGGTTATACACAACACACGCAATATTCACCACAGTTTATGTATTTCAACTTGTCAGATACTTTTCGAAACGGTTACAAACACTCTAAAGTACGTTTTGCTTGCGGTATTGTATCTGTGTATCTTCGTACGCGGTACGTACAAGACATAAAACGCGGCAAAACGCAAAAACTAGTATTCGAAAAAGTAAACAGAAAATCGTAACGTGTTTAAAATGTATCTCGTAGATACGCAAAGTGAGTGAATGTATGTGCAAAGCAAACAAAATTTAAAAAAATATAAATTTAAAACATAAAATAAAATCTAAATGAATAAAAAATAAAAGAATTAGAAAATATCTTTCTAGTATAGCGCTGAAAGTATACAACAAAAAAAAGTAATACAGTTAATGTACAAAATATTTTATAGAAAAAATTGAAACGCTGCAGCTGCATTGAAAAAAAATAATAAAATAAAACAAAAAAAAAAAAAAACGCTGCACAATATACGCCGCTAACCGCCACCCACCAAAATCAACCAAAATCAAAACAACCCCTCCGCTCTAGCGCCAGTGTTGTGTAAATATATATATATATATATATGAACAGATACTTTTGTATCTTTGTATCTTGAATTTTGCGCGTCTTTTTCGTATTGCAATTATTTGGAAATAAATCGTGTTTTTCTCGAATTTTTCATCTTTGTGTTTTTTTTTTCGCGTTATTATTTTTGTATCTACATAAATTTTTTTTATTTTTTTGTTTTGCGTTCGAAAGTTATTTATGTCGCGTCGTGTAAATACGAAAACAACAACAACAAAAGTGGCAATAATAAGTGGCAACAACAAACGCAAAACGGTGGCAGTAGTGAAAAAGCAAAAGCAAAACAAAGAAACGAAACCTAAAAAAAGTAGTTTGTGTTTACAATTAAAAACGTAAAACAGCAGCGCAGCAGCATTGAATGAAAGATATAAGAGGAAGCATAGTAAATGTATCTGTAAGATATATAACGTAAATTTTCTAGTGTTCTTGCGCTACGCTTTATTATTGTTGTTGTTTTTTGTGATTGGCATGCAAGCGACAACAACAACAACAACAAAAAAATCAAAGCAATAAAAGTTTTGTTCTTTTTTTATTTACGAAAAAACAAAGACAAAAAAAATAATAATAAAAAAAGATACAAATTAAGGTACAAGTTATAAAATTAAACAAAAAACGACGTTAAATAAAACTACATAATATATTGTATTATTATGTTCTTTGAAGTGTAACAACGCTACCTGTGTAAGGACAGAGAACAAGGATACACAAAAAAATAAATAAATAAATAAATAAACATAAAGTGGAAATATTGCGGCGTATACAAACAAAGATAAAAACATAGCAAACCAGCAGCGTTGCATGTGGCGCATTAACAATTTTACTAGTTGGAAGTTGTAAAATAACTAAAAAGGACTTTTTCCTTTTTACCAGAAGAATGAAGCAACTCCTCATCATCGTCTAGTTTAAGCAGCAGCTTTACTACTTTGTGTATTACTACAAAAGTACACAAAACATAAAACATAAAACAAGCCGTGTGTGCAAGTTGATTAAGCTAAGCATACGCAAGTACATATTGAAAGGATATTGCACATTTTTACTGCTACAACAGACGTCGTCAGGTCGGAGCCTTTAGTAAAATTACAGTAAATATGGCTGGTAACATTGTCAAATGGTGGAAACACAAAATACTCGGCGGCTATAAACAATTCTCAGGTAAGTTTGCTTTAAAATGAGACTAACAAAGATACCTAAAAAAAAAAAAAGATGCATAGATACTTTTAAACATTTTAAAAGAAGAAAATACTTAGATACTTTTGATTATCTTTATTATAAAAAAAAAGATACTTTTTATTATTTTCTTAAAAAAATGATACTTAGTTACTTTTGATTATTATTAAAAAAAGATACTTATTATTTAATAAAAAAGATGCGTAGCTAGATACTTAGATACTTTTGATTATTATTAAGAAAAATATATATAGATACTTTTTATTTTTATATAAAAAAGATACTTTTGGAATTTTCAAAAGTTGCTTAGATACTTTAAATTATCAAAAGAAAAAAAATGCACATTAAAAGCGTGCTCAGTTCCAGATAAATACAAAATTTGCAGAGTTCAAAGCGATTTTCAAGTCAATTGAACATTTTATAGATTTTCTTCAAAACAAAACAAAAAAAATAAATATACATTTTCAATATAGTTGCACTTCACGTCAAATGCAGCTACAAATGCATAAATTCTGGTCTAGTCCAGTAATTAAAAATATGTAGGCTGCAGATACTTTAACTTTTACTTTACTGCATTATAGATATACAGTATTTCTCATGCTCTTGAGAGTATCTACACATACACATAAAGATATACAAACATGCCGTCAGCTTGCTTGTGGTCTATATGTACTACGTCGCCGATATATAAAAACGAAAATAGAATGCTATGTGAATGAGATGCAAAAAAAAAAAAATAGTATGTACGTGCGAGCGAGTTAGCAATAGAGTTGAGCTGCTATAGTACCTAAACACACATATACAAGTACATGTATATATAAGAACTACAAAAACATCAAAAGAACTGAAACTAAAATCAACAGCGGCATTCAAATGAAAAACAAAAAAAAACAAAAAACCGATTTTTGATCAATAGAATGTACCGAGGTCGATTTGCATGTATCTACAAGTAAAATAATGTCAATGAGATACTTTTACTTTTTATGTTTTATTTAGTTACGTTTTATCTTTTTTTTTAAATCACTTAAAAATTAATTTAACTATTAAAAGATTCAAAAGTATCTTTAAGCATCAAATGTATCTTAAGAATGGCAACAATAGTCTGTATATTTTTTTTTTATAACATTAAAAATGCTGATTAAGCACACAACCAGAACAATGCCACAACAAACCCTCAAACTTAGAAAAAGACTACGCTTAAAGACAAGACAATTTGAAGCCGCACATCAATCAATCAATCATTCAGTTAGACAGGCAGACAGTCAATCGAACTTAGATACAAACGATTTAACTGGAATTGAGAAACTAAATGAAGCAACGAAAAACAAAAAAAAAATTACTTGATTAGGCAATGAAATACTTAAATAAAAAAAAAAAAAAAGAGGCAACACAGGAAATGTATCTAAAAAAGGCAAACGCATGCGAATAACGAAAAATGTCGCCAAAGTTTTTATAGTTCTTTATATTCTAAGCAACAACAAAAACTTTGTATAGAATTCATCATATTGTCAGCTGTAGAGAACGTAAATGTCTTTTTTTTTTCTTCTAAAACTTAAACGCTCGATCGTCGCACACAGCATGCTTCAAAAGAAAAGAAAAAAAAAAAATGCCACAACCGAACACTAATTGCTTGCAGATGCAACACAGCACACAGATACACACACACACTAGCAGTTCAAGATTCAAAATTCAAAGGAATTGTATAAATGAAACGTAGAATTGTGGCGTAGTAAACCGATGTATGTGTGTGTAGTATAGCAGGAAGACAGGATGCGATATCGAAGACATTGCATATAAAAATTGAAAAGGCTGGTAAGCAAGGCAGGCAGGCAATAAATACAAGAAGAAAAAAGAAGCCGAATGAAAAAAAAAAAAATATATATAAAGAGAAAAATACCAAACGTACCGAAAATTTCTATCTTATACCTGTTGCAGGTACAAACATTGAAAGAAAAGAAAAAAAACAAAAACAAAATAATAAACCAAACCAAGTAAAAGAAAGATAGAAAGAAATACAACCGAAAAGCCGCCACAAAAACCTTTTAAAAATCCCTCCATGGAGCGTAAGACAAACGAACAAAAACAGCATGAAAGATAGAGCGAGACGTTAGGACGGACGGACAGACGTACAATGCTGTAGTTACGATCGTACAATAAACTACAACAACAACAACAACAACAGCAATAACAACATCAAGTAAATTGGTAAACAAGTAGTAAAATATGTTTAGATATATGCGAAAATATTATACACTACGTTGTAGAAAAATATATTTATTATATACAGGGGTGTCTATTGGTTGGTTTCAAATCTATTCTAAAATTCAGTGGAGTTATCTTTATAATTTACAATTTGTTTAAACTACTTTTTATCAAATAACAATATTACTGCTTTCTATTTTATTTATTTTTAATAATAGTTTTAAAACTTAGTGCGAATTAAATTCGTTATTTCATCGAATGTTAGAAATTCCCAAATTTTTATAGAATGCACTGTTTTCGAAAGAAGGTTGGTGATGTATTTAAAAATTTCGCCTAAAGACGTGCCTAGGGTTACTTGTCTAAAATATGTCGGACACAGACGTACGTCTTGGACATCTATGGCATACCAATTTTTTTAGTACGGGTCTCTTAATGATGTTTTAATGAACACACAATTATCGATATATCGACATCATATTCACGTAATAGATATTTTTTTTAGTTTCCAGGGTCATAATCAAGATTTCATCAAAAGCCAAGATCTATCGATGGAGAGTTATTTGATTCGATATATCCAAAATTTCGATGTTTTCTAGAGTATCAAAAAATTGACGATTTATTTGAAGAGATTTCCTACCCTATTTGTACCCTAAATTCAATATTTTAGGTTTAGGAGCTCACAATGTTTTTTAAAAGTTTTAATAGAGTCGGTGGAAGGTACCCATTTCTAAGAAAGGAAGCGTATAGAAAATACTGCTTTGTTGTGCCAAGGATGAAGAAAATTGTTCAGAAAAAAAAGTTCAGCTTAATGCGATGAGCTCGTATTAATGTAGGAGCAAGCGAGTAGAAACAAAAAAAAATACAGAAAGACACGAGAAAAAACGAGATAGATGTGTGATGCCGAAAGCAAAATAATAATAACTGAGCGCATGTGCGAGTCGTGGCGCGGCACAAGCGTACAAAAAGATACGCCGCCGAAACTACGAACCAAAGAAACGAACGACCGAACGAACAAACGAATAAAGGAACATACAAACCGACCGAACAGATACAATCCCATTTCAGCCAACGAGTATGAAAAAGAAGTCTTAAATTGAACGACAGAAAGGACTGACATAGCGCAGCGCAGCAGCAGCAGCAGTACGCTGTACTTCAATCTTTACGTAAAATGAAAGGCCGAACTCAATGTTTCTCTGTCCGTCTGTCTGTCTATATATTTGTTCACGTATATACTGCGCCGGCGCAGCTTCAACAACAACGAACTAAGTAACGTCATCGTCATGAACTAAAGCCAAAGAAGCATGAGTCGTTCGTCTGTCTGTCTGTCTGTCCGTTCAACGTTGCCTTCAACTATGCCAAACATCTTTGAATGTTTTCCTTCATTGGATGGCAAGTTCACTATTGGCGGTGTTGGCGGTGACGACGGCAGTTGCAACGTTTTTTCAAGAGGCCGCTTTATACAACAAAAGCGGTTTTTTTTTTCTCTTCTTTCTTTCTTTCTTTTGTGCAGTTGCCGCGTGCGCTGCTAGCTTAAAAATTCAGTTTCAGCCATAACAGCAGCCTACTATATAGCGTCATCATCATCATACTCATTCTTTTGCTCTTCTCTAAATGTATCTTAAAGATAAACTGGATGTGGAAGTGGTGGTGTCGGCGAGTGACTCGTTGAGGTGATGCCGACATACTCGTATAAGATTCGTTCATAAAAAAAAAACAAATGCTGCTGCAAACTTCACAAGTTTTCCTTTTTTTTTTTTTGCTTGAAAAGTTTTTTTTCTTTAAACTTTAAGTCAAAGTTTGTATATGCTTATAAGAGGGTGGTATGATATATAATCAGTTTCAGTACTTCAGATACTTTAAATGTGTATCAATAAGTTTATAAAATGAATGCATCAAATACAGTTGTCTTCACACAAACTATAGCAGCAACACATGTGGTATATTTCAAAAGTGCCCATCACTGACTGAGTTGCATTGCAATATTAGCTACAATCATCAGTTATCAATTACTTATCAGCCTAACCTGTTTACAGATTTGTTGTGAATTACGGAAGAAGCTGTAGCTGTAGTAACTGAAATGCTGCATGCTGCAACTGCAGCCCAAAAAAGGATATAGTCAACAAAAGCGTATTAAATCTAAAAAAAAAAAAAAATGAAAAGAAAAACATATTAAAAAAACAACAACAACAAAAATGCTATAAGCAATTTTCGTAATATTAGTAGGAAGTTGGGAAGTTTTGTATTGTATTGAGTGCGATGCTCCTTCAATGTATTTTCTTCTTTTTTTTTTTTTTCGTTCTTTAACTTGCACATTTCGTGCCGACCTTATAAGGCTGATAGGCAACGTTGGCGGTGTTGAGGACGTTAACGGCGCATAACGCAGCACGTTTAATACAGGTTTCTGAGAGATACAAACCTACAAATATATGTAGAGTGTGTATGTATATATTTATACATACACATATACTCATATATACAGTTCAGTTCAGTTCAGCTTGGCTTTGACTTGATTGTATTTTTTGTTTTGCTGAAATAGCATTTCAGTAAAGATGAACGAACGAACGTATCGACAGACAGACAGACAGCCAGACGGACATTTGGTCTGATCGGGCGTTTTTTGGCGCAGCGTGCTGTCGCGTCTTCAAAAGATAAAAAGCTGTTAGCTTGTAGCTTCTGCATTTTGTATTTTTTTTGCGTGCCATGCAGATATTGTCCGTCTGTCCATAAGTCCATACATTTATACGTACGTACTACACAGTTCACCGACTGTTTTTATTTTTTTTATTTTTTATAAAGTTTTTTTTCTTTGTTTTTGTTGTTGTTGTTTATGGTGTTTTTGTTTGGTTGGCATTTTATGGCGCAAGCGCAAAAAGATCAGAGATCGCAAAAGCGTCAAAAATAAGTGAGTCGATCGATGTGCAAAAAAAAAGGTGGAAAAAAAAACAAAACTAAAACTGAAGAATATATGAGTTTCAGAAAATATAAACAACAACAAAAAATAGACAGTCAATGCACTTAATAAATAAATAAATAAATAAATAAAAGAGAAAATATTTTATATGGCGTAGTTTTTAAATCAATAACAATATTTGAAACGGTTCGAGTAAAAACTATGTTTGGAAGACCATGTTTAGAATCAACAGCCTTATACGAACTAAGGTAAGCAATTAAATAATAGCATGTTCTATTGAAAACTTTGACTTTGATATTAATGTTAAGCTTAGCTGCTAACCTTCTGAGTTTCCGGTATTTGACTATAAGTCTTAGTTGAAAAAGAAAAACACTGATGATGGAATAGATGGTTGTCTCTGAAACAGCTTTATTGGGATTATACATATTTACTCCATACACAACGATGATATTTTGCAATACCTAAGAATTTTTATTATACATGTTTCTGTTTTCTTTGTATCGATACTATCATATGTTCATCTCTGTTAAGTATAAATAATATCGATTCAACTTTCTGAAAAGTATCGATTCTCTTTAATAATTTATCGATGTTCATCTCTGTTAAGTATAAATAATATCGGTTTGAATCTCTAAAAAGTATCGATAATATCCATGTTCATCTCTGTTAAGTATAAATAATATCAATTTGAATCTCTGAAAAGTATCGATACTGTCGATGTTCAACTCTGCGAAATATCCATACCATTGATGTGCATCTCTGCCTAGTATCGATACTATCGATGCTCATCTCGGATAAGTATTCATACAATCGATGATTGTTCATCACCTTGCTGTGAACTCAGCTACTATCGCTGATGTTTTAAATTTGTGTAACGTTACCTTTAGGTATCCTAGATATTGAGGCATTCCTAGTTATTGAACAAAAGTAAATTTAATTACTACTTGCTGTAACATTTCAATAAAAAAAACCAACAAGTTTCAGTTTCATATTCAAGGCAAAAAATGTCAACTGTATTCCCAAGTTGCTCGTTAGTTTAAATTTTAGTTAAACTGTCAACATCGTTCAATTCAGTTTGACCATCAATCTAACTATTCAACCAATTAACAATTCTTTCCAACGACGACAGTCAACTTGAATGCGTTCTGTTCGAATAGTTCAATAGTTTGTGTATGTGTTGTGTGTATCTATAGAATTTTTTACCCTGTACCCAAGGGTAAGGGTATATTAGTTTGTGCGAATGTATGTAACAGACAGAAGGAGGCAAGATAGACCCTATAAAGTATATATATTCTTGATCGCATTGGAAGGGGGTCGAACTGCTTTGTCTGTCTGTCCGTCCGTCCGTCCGTTGTCGTTGTCCGTCTGTCTGCTGTCTGCCGTATGAAACGATTATTTCGGAGACTATAAGAGGTGAGCTTTCAAATTGAAACTTAGACTCTCCTAGGCCGTCAGTGTGCACTTCAAACGGTTTTAGACCCATTTTAAGGGTACCCCCATACAAATGTCCCCAAATTTTGGGTTTTTGTAAAACGTCATTGTTTTTATTCTAGGAAGTTCAAATTAAGTAAAAATTATGTCTATGATAGTCCCATAAAATATCCCAATATGGTTGGGACCAACAAATTTAGGTATAGCCCCATAAATTTACCCAAAATATTGGGTTTTTAAAAAACGTCATTGCTTTTATTCTAGAAATTTGAATTTAGTATAATTATGTCTATGATAGTCCCAATGAAATAGACCATATGGGTGGCCCAAAATTTGGTATAAACCCAATCAAGATATCCCGTTTTTAAGTTTTTTTGAAACCAATTCAATGATGTTGGTGTCAATAGAACCTACTTAGGTTATAGATTGGGTGGGTTCTTGTGTCGGTCTCTTCGGTCTTCTTGTTTTTTTACATGTTTGCAGCGTGGGAATTAATATCAATGTTGCTGTTGCTGATAGGCGGCACTTCAACACACCAAAAAGCCAGACAGACAGACGGACAGACAGAGAGCACACATACAAAGCGTAATTGTAGTCAGTACAACGCGGCGTATGTGTAATGTTGATTTTATTTTCGTTTTTTTTTCTTTTTTTTATCAATTAAATGTCATTTTAAAAGCGGAAAGTGTCATTTTTCGCTTCGAGCAACGCCCTCATCGATGATGATGATGCCGCCGCCACATACACACACACAGAATGTTTGTTATAGTACAACACTTCAAACAAAAAAACAGCAGGCGTGATACAAAAAAAAAAAAAAAAAAAAAAAAAAGAAATACATGAATAAGGTGCACTTTATTTACAGCTGTCGCCTCGCTGCCTTTGTTGAAAATGCATTTTATTTTAATGAAAATGAACAACAAAAAAAAAAAAAGCAAGTTTGTCATTGCAGTTCAGCTACAGTCTACAGTCTCCATTATCTCACATGCCAGGCAGCCAGCCAGCCAGCCAGTGGCCTCCGCATCTAATTTCATTTTGTAAAATTTTCATTTTCAAATTGCTTTCATGTATGGCGACACAACTATTTATTTATTCATTCATTTCAATATTATACAAAATGTAATGGAATGGAATATAAGCCAAACTAATGCACATATAAACTAAATTACTCATTCAACAAATTGCATACGCTTTGAAATACAAAATAGAAACAAAATATCAAAGACTTGCATGATTGCATTTCAAGGGTCAAATGCACTTTCGCTTAAATGCTTTGAAAATGCAATCGAAAAGCGAGTAAAAGATCGAAAATGAGCGTGTGACTGACTGAGACACCCATGTGTTCCCCCATAATTGTGTGTGTGTGTGTGTGTGTAGATAAATAGTTGTCGACGACAACAAAAATAAAATAAAATAAAAACAAAAACTAAAATGACGACGGCGGCTTTGACACAATCAACTTTGTTACCGCTTTGGATTCTATCATCGACGTTGAGCTATCATAATAATCATCTGTTGCGACTAGAGGCGTTATGACGCAGGGGTGTAGTAGTTTTCTCGTAATCAGCTTGTCGTCGTCATAGTCACTGAATAGAATAAATATAAAATAAATAAAATACTTAACATTCGTTGTTGTAGTCGTGGTAGTCGTCCCAGAGTCGTCGTCGGCGAACACTCAAAGCTAATGACCGACAAAGCGTTTTGTATGTATTATATATTTAGTTATATTTTCCAGTTTTAGTTGACAATGCACAGTGTACAAAAAGGTGAAAAATAAAATATGTATATGGATAACATATGGTAACCTGAGTGCTATGGTGCTGCTCAACAATTTTTTTGATGCAGACATGTAGCTAGTTTGAATGTAGTTTAAATTGATTATCTTCTCATAAGGGAGTTGCGCTGAAATGAGAGACGCCTGTTATGAAAAAGTGGCAACCTAACGACACCATTTTTTTGTTTCCTTAAGGCTTGCAGGGTATTACCAGAGACCTTAGTGATGCAATAGCCTCAATAGCCGGAGATTTACATTCTTTGGAGGTTTAAGGTTGCTGCAATTTCTAATATTTCTGGATCATATCTGCTGCGAGAAATTTAAAGCTGAGCTAAGCAATCTGTTGGAAATCGTGTTCCTTTACGAGACGCATACCCAATGGACCACAGATTCAAATTTCGGTATAAAGTCTCTAGTATCAAGTTCTAGTATTAAAGTCTCTAGGTCGACTCATTTAAAAGAAATGGCTTTTCCGGTTTCAAGGTATGGCTTTTCATTCACTGTGTTGCATAAGGCTTTAGTTCTGACTCTTATAAAATTTTATGATATTCCACGAGCCCATTAAATTAGTAGGTCAATTAAATAAATTAAAATATAAAACTATCGCAACACCCTCTCTTCAAGTCTCTAGATACTTTTCATCAATTAAATTTGTCTAATTTTCTTTGTATCTTAAAACACTGTGCACATTGTTTCTCTTCTGGTCTATTGTGCGTTGCCTGAATTTTGTTTAATAAATTTTTTTTTTTGTGTACAACTTTTTTTTTTTTTTTGTCTTTGTTAACGTATTAAATGTTATTAAGATAAGCGTGCGAGCGTTGAATGAAAGCGTTTGCCGGCACCGTATACCATATACAATATGAACCCACCTATGTACATACTATACAATATGATAGTATTTTTCTGCAAAGTGCTTTCGATCAATGAAAAAAAAATTTTTTTATTCATGAGAAATAAAGTTTGTGCAATATTGACAGCGAAACATGGTATTTATTTATAATATTTTTTTGTACAATAAAACTTTGCATGCAATACGTATAAAAACTAGTTTAGTTGATTGTTCGAAACTACTACCATATTGAAAGCATTTAAAAGTTAAGTGGCACTAAAGTTAAGTATTTTAAAAACAAAAACAACAACACAGTCAGATACACTTTCATATAAAAAGCAACACAGCATGTTGTCGTCATCGTCGTAAAATCGTAAAGTCAAACGCACTCATTTTGTGGCAACCTCTCAGCTCTAAACTGTTGTAACTCAACGTTTTGTATTTGTAAATGATGTTTTAGTTTGAAACATGACTTTTCCATCATATTTAATTGATGGCAGTTTAGGTTATTATTATTATTATTTCTTCAATATTTTTAAAAGCGTATCAAACATTTGTTTGGTAAATGATAAAAGATACATGTTTAGTTAAACTATTTTTAATTTAAACTAGTGACACAAATGCAACAAATGTTTAGAAATTATTCAGCATAGTGCAATTTGTTAATTAATGCTTTACGGGGTTGTTAATTTTAGTACAGTTTTTATGGTTTTTTTTTTTTTACAATTTATAATTTATCATTATCAAACTGGATAACAAAAAAAAAAAAAAAAAAAAAAAAAAAAACACAACGTACGATACTACGAAAAATATCGATAAAATATTTATAGATACTTTTTAATAGGCTAAAAAAACAAAATATTTGGACTTCTTGTTCTATACAAAAAGATTAGAGAAAGTGACTAAGTAAAAGCTTAACAGATAGAAAGATAAATAAACATAGAAAAGGTTCTGTTTAGCAGGAACATGTTTCATTTATATAAGGGTATGTTAAGCGCTCTTGCTCTCTCAACATCTACGTACCAATGTCAATAGTATTTAATTTTTATGAAAAGAAACAAAAACAAAAAAAGAGAAAACACAAATTTTCTATCTCGTTTACACATGAAAAACGAAGTATAAAATAAATATAGGCTATCTCTTTCGTACTCGGTACGCATGGTACCATCGTTTCGCTTTACACCACCTTTGTAACTGCACCATGAGCTGGAAGAGCACTTGAAACTATGTTGACGAGTGCAATTTCGGATTTTATGAAAAAATAAAGCATTTAGTTTCCCCAACAGCTCCAGATTTTTTGTTTTCCAATCTTGTTATCACTTCCCTAAATACTATTAGTTTTTTTCATTTTTTAATATTTTATTAAAATATTATTAGTTCCCACACACAAGTAATACTACAAGTCTCAGATGTATTTACACCGACTCGTCTTGTAGAGTTGTCATATTTGTTTCCTAATCTTTAATAAAATACAATATTTGGCTCGACCTCTCCAGAATATGGTTTGGCTCATCTAGAAATCTGAATATGTTTTCGTAAAATTTTTCTTGGACTATTCTGGATACATGATGTATCTGAATATCAAAAAGTGTCAAATATTCATTAAACAAATATTTAAATATTATAAATCTTAAACTTCTTAGCTGATCAATGCAGTTTTAATATTATTTTGATTTACCAAAACCCAAATAGATGTAATTATGAACTGAGAGAATAACGAGGATTCCCAGGGTTAACGAGTTATACTCTCCCAGAAATGTAAACAAAACGACTGTTTTAAATTGGAGAATCTTCAAAATTCTATGCTACATAATCTAAACAAAATTTCCAAACTACAAAATCCTACTTCTAAAGTTTTTTTGCTCCAAAACTATATAAAGACAGGCAAAACAATTTTTCGCTTTAAATATTTTCGGTATACAACAAAAATTGTTAAATGCAATATTTGCTCTACTCTATATAAAAAAAGTTTTTAATGCAAGTCGATGACTTTTGAATGGTGTTTTTTTTTTTTTTTTTTTTTTTTGGTTTTTGGTACTTGTCAACCAACCAACGAACGAACTTTACTTCATAGAGACTTGATTTCGACGTCCCTCTTGTGTATATTTTCTATTTTTCATTACACAATATCACACGAAAAATATTTTCCCAATAGAGTTTTCATTGAGAATTTTGCACAAAATATGCAAAACATGGCAAAACAGCTACAGAAAGAGATAGTAAATGCGTGTTAGAGTGAGTTAGCAGAATTATGATATACAATACAATCAACAACAACGCCCAACGTATATAAATTCAAGCGAGTCGTCGAGGTCGTAGCCTGTGTGCTATAAATTCCATTTGCTTCATAGCGTATTGTGTGTTGAGTATTTATGCAAAAAAAAATGGAAAAAAAATGGAAAAATAGAATATTATCAAAAAATTGGAATTTCATTTATTAAGCTACAAACTCAGCTCATAGCAAATATTATTTGTGTGTTGGGGGAAAAAAAAATCAAGCTAAACTTTTCGTAATTTAGTTTGTTGAAGTTTTTTTTTTTTTTTTTTAGAAATTTTATTTAAAAAATAAACAGCCAAGTTAGTTAAATGACTTTACACAAATTTGAAGTTCATTAAACATAGCAGCAGACAGGATCAACGTACAAAACTTGGGTATTTAGCCTAAGGAGGGTAGTGAGTGTGTAGTGTTGTGTGCAAAGATGAGTTGTTCAAAGTTTAATGTCTTTTCCGTCTAATTGAGTAGCCAGTGGAACATAGTTTTAGTCAGCAAAATTTTCAAAAAACATTGCCAAGTCATGCATCTAATTATGAACAGCACTAAAAATTAAATAAAATTAGAGAAAGCGTAGAGTAAAAGTAGAGGCGGGTTTTTTTTTTTTTGTGGAAAACTTTCAAAACTATTTTTTTTTTAAATTGATTTTAGTACTAAGAAAATGTTAAGGTCTGAAAGTACTAACTTTATTTTGGGGTTACTTTACTGATTTGCTTGTGTATCTTATTGCATGTTTGTAGTAAGTATCTCAGATACATATGTATCTGTATGCATGTCTCAAAGGCAATTAACTCTTTCGTTGAGTGTGTCAGCAACTACGACGACGACAACATCATGTCTGGGCTATTAAAAAACCCATTAAAAATAATTTCAAGGGAGCAAAAAAGAGAGAGAATAATAAAAAAAAAAAAATAAAAAGAAATCAAAAAAAAAAAAAATGTTAAATCAGTCTGAGTCTGAGTGAGTAAGTTGCATGTTGATTGAATTAAAACAACTAAAAATGGAATGACTAAATGCCAAACAGTGCTGCAGAATGAAGTCAATGTCAACATCAAAAGCATTCCAAAAGCACATCAAAGTTATGCAGCAGCAGCACCTGACTTGCCATTATACTAACTGTAAAATAGCTGAAATCTAAGTATTTTACCAGCATATACCGTTAGTATTTCTTTTTTTTTTTATACCTTAGCAGCTGTCCACAAACGCTTTTTCACTCGACTGACCAATAAAATTTTGTGTCCTTTCATGTTAGTTAGCAACTTAAGAATTAGATACATTGTCAGTGTGTGTGTGTGTGTTAGTTTTTATAAGTGAGTAAGAATTCCCATTGCCTCAATTAAACTTTAGCATCAAAGCTTCAACTGCTGCTGTTTGCTGCTTATGGCTTAGTATAGTCATTTGCTGACTTTGCACAAATTGATTATGCTATAAAAATTAAAATAACTCAAGAAAAATACATTTCATGGGTGCAATCGAGTTAGTTAGTGCTGCTAAAATGTGCAACATAAAGCTAATTAAAGTGCTTACTACTACTGTAGTGCTATATACATAGTTGCAATGATTTTAAGCATTAAAATTCCTTCTTGAAAAGTTTAAAGTTGAGTTTTTTTTCGTTCAAGCGCAATTATCATTAAATTTATGGAGAATATCATTTATGAGAACTTTTTATTTTGAATATTAAAACTTTTACTTTAAGCGCGGAAATGAGCTGTTTCGGTGTTCTTAAAAGAAACAAAGTTTGTTCTTGATATGAGAACGTTTGTTCTAGATATAAGAGCGTTTGTTCTTGATATAAGAACGTATGTTCTCGATATAAGAACGTTTGTTCTAGATACAAGAACGTTTGTTCTTGATATAAGAACGTTTGTTCTTGATACAAGAACGTTTGTTTTTGATACAAAAACGTTTCTTCTTGATACTAGAATGTTTGTTCTTGATACACGAAAGTTTTTAATTCAGAAGAAAGTTCTTGAAACAAGAAAGAAAGTTATTGATACAAAAACGAAAAATTTTAATACAAAAACAAAGTTCTTAATAAAAGAACAGAAGTTCTTAATACAAGAACGTGTTACAAAAGTTCTTGATACAAGAACGATTTTTCTTGATGTAATAACAAAAGTTCTTCGTATAAGAACGATTGTTCTTGATATTAGAACGTTTGTTCTTGATACAAGAACGTTTGTTCTTGATACAAGAACGTTTGTTCTTGATACAAGAACGTTTGTTCTTGATACAAGAACGTTTGTTCTTGATACAAGAACGTTTCTTCTTGATTCAAGAATGTTTGTTCTTGATACACGAATGTTTTTAATTCAAGAAAGAAAGTCCTTGAAACAAGAAAGAAAGTTATTGATGCAAGAACGAAAATTCCTAATACAAGAACGAAAGTTCTTAATACAAGAACGAAAGTTCTTGATACAAGAACGATTGTTCTTGTTATAAGAACGATTGTTTTTGATATAAGAACGATTGTTCTTGATATAAGAACGATTGTTCTTGATATAAGATCGATTGTTCTTGATATAAGAGCGATTGTTCTTGATATAAGAACGATTGTTCTTAATATAAGATACAGAAACCATTGTTTTTGATAAGAGAACGATTGTTCTTGTTAGTCTGTGTCCTTAAATTTTATGTTATCAGCAAACTTAAAAGTTAGTTGAGCGTCTATTATTACGCTATGAGGGCCATGTTTTTTGGTCGCCTATTGATCGTAAAAATTTAGTTCTTCTAGGCAATTCAGACAGTTTATAAAAGATAGGGTGGAGTGAACCATGAAAAAAATTATAGATTTTGAGCTATAAGCTTTCTTCTTAAAGCACTCAAGTGGCTAACTTCATTCCAAAGTATCTAAATCTAAATCTTATAATACGCAAACAGAAATTTAATAAAAAATGTTCTTATTTTCTTTCATTTCAGGTAAATAATCTTTTGGATATAAAAACAAAATTCGTAGAACAATTATGTATAGGCAAAAACGAGTAAGTCAAATAAAAATAATAAAAAAAACTATTAAAATCTGAATAATCAGAAATCAAATAAGTTAATGCGCAACTAGGAAAAAAATTAAGCATGTTTTTTTTTTCTCAATCTCCAAATTTTCTAAGAAATTTAACACAAAAATATAAAACTATTAATAACAATAAGCGCTCAGATACAAGAGCGTCTAAGGAAAAATAAACTTAAAACGTGTTGAGAAATGTTTAGAAATAATAAAAAAGAAAAAAAAAAAACATTGAGAGGGACGTGCCCAACTAATACAATAATATAAATTACGCGCCGAAGTAATCAATCAATGTCATAGTCAGTGGTGCCCTCAAAAAGAGCAGCTGACGAAGAAAGCGCCTCATAGACGTGTTACGCTATAATTTCAGTTAAAAAATCTACTAAAGGCAAAAGTGAAAAAAAAAAACGAAAAAACAGTAAAATAAAATAAAATCGAGAGAGATTTAAGTTAAGCCGACGCCGCTTATGGCGGTTCATTCAATGACTGTCAATGGTGTGCGCCTTTTGATGGACAGCTCGACTTTTAGAGACGTTGTTGAAGAGTAGAATGGACACACAGCTTTGGTGGTACTTACAACATCATCAATTTCAATAAAGCGAATTAAATGTAAAAAAACAAAAAAAACAAATAGCAGCGGGAAAATATTTTCATATTGAAAAACGTGCGCGTTCCGGTGTCGCAATATATTATTTATTTTTTTTTTTATTTCAGAGCACATAGCACCATACACACACGCCCATTAACACCTCGCGGCATTTCATAGTAGTGCTATTTTGTGCTATATTTATAACGTTGTATGTGTTTTGCATTTTAAATTTGTTGCAAAATTGTGTTTGCCACACACAAATAAATTTACAAACACACACACACACATTAAGATACAAAAGTGTATTTCAGCATAAGACGTTCTAGAGAAAGAGATAAGAGACAAGTGACAAAGGAAATATGTATATGTGCAACTATTTTCAACGACGACGACGACGACAACGTTTTCGACTTGTGTGGCATTTCATTGACATTTCATGCAGTCATAAATTCAAAAGTGACAGCGCAAACGTATACAAAAAGATACACAAAACAAAAACACAAAAAAAAAATGTCAAGATACAGATACAAGATACAAATGACAATTGAGCAGAGTTCACATTAAAAAAATAAAATAAAACAAAAATTAGACAACTCATGCCAAGAAGAACTCTTAGAAATAGTAGAAGTTTTGAAAACAACAACAACAACTTGCCTACTGATGACTCATGCAGTTAGGATAATAGTCTAAAAAATAAAATCACACACACACACACACTCAAGCGTAAAGTGAAATCTTTTCCAAAAATCATACGCACATGTTACGCCTTCACGTCTTTAGACAGAATTACTAAAGTTTTGACATCTGTTCTCCTTTTTTTTTTTTTTTTATCGAAGGACAGTGTGAGTAGTCATGAAAATGCGACTAATTATCAAAAACGACGAGACGCGGGCAACAAATACACAAATTTATGTATGTATGCCACAGCGCTTGTTGTTGTTGTTAATATTTCCAAGAAATCTGACACATTTGCAGCCGTTTCCAGACATTTTAGTACGAAACTCTGTGTAAGATAGCTATAAAAACGTCAACATATTCCTGAAACAGGACACATGCAGCGCTTAAGATACATTTAATGAAATGCCATTAACTTAAGTTGAGCGTTGCTGCACTAGAGGGAGAAAGAGAGAGAGAGAGAGAGAGCGAGAGAATACAGTGTATATGTTGTGGCTTAGAAACATAAAAAGATTTTGAATTTGTATTTTTTAAATGCTGCGAATTGGCAGCAAACGTTTGTACAATTATATTCATCCAACAAGTTGTGTAACTAGTTGCTAACGAACTAGTTACCTGTTAAATAAGAAGTAGACAGAAAATGCTCTCTTTTTTTTTTGGCATAACGACTTATTTACCCATTAAAAAATTCTCCTTGTAACCGAAGAGTGAAACGAGAGTCCGTCCCTCTGTCTGCCGTATGAATTCGATTAGGTTACGTTAGAATGGCCGACGCAAATTCTCGCGACGTCACCTAGGCCTGATGGGCCCGTTGTGATACCATATGATCCTTTTTTTATTTTCTCCTACTCGAACCAGCTTTCCTAATGAAGGCAGCTAGTGCACCAATCTAGACTGATGCCATCTCCGCCAGACTATCGTAGTACGGTAAACATTATTCTCCCAAGTGCTGGGCAGTGGCAGAGAAAGTTCTGCCTACCCTTCTAGACGAACAGCATGATTTCTGCCAACCAGGCAGTATCCCGTGAGAGCTCCAAATATCATGGATAGAGTCTGTCTATTATGGCACATGAGTTGAGCTCTTCGTTTAGTGTTATATTCTGGTCACGTAAGTTTCGAGATATTACATTTGGGATTTGTGGTCCGATTACTTGGTACACTTTTAGATATTGAGCCACCATATGTCAAACTTAGACTCTCCTGAAAACATACAAAGGGGTTTTCACCAAACCAATTTTAGTATAATTTAAGCCTATGATAGTCACAATAAAATATTCCAATATGTGTAGGACCAAAACACGTTAAGTATAGCCCCCGTACATAAAAATTGTTTAAAGGGTATCTGTCAAAATGTTTATCAGATGAAAACATCACCTTTTAAGATATTACATTTTCGATATATTCTAGCCAAACTTTTAAAAAACACTATTTTAGATAATAATATCTCGAAAATTCCTAAGTAATGAAATAATTCTGTGCACGATTCCGAAAGCAGCGTGACAAAATTCTATGGATGCACTATTTCCAGTTTCTGAGTTTATCAAATTTAACTATGAAAACTTATTTTATACTATCTTCCAGAAACGGATTCTTACCAGGTTAAACAATGTCAAAAAAAATGTTCTTAATTCCTACAGTTTCTACATCAGTAATAAGAGAAGAGTCCCATTGAATTGACATTCCTACCTACTAGACATTGTCCTTTGAATGCTTCTATCACTAAAGAAAAAGAGTGTTTAGTTTTTATTTAATTTTTTGTGAACTTCGGGAAGCTAATCCAGCGATTCTGAGCCTAACAAGGAGTGTTCCTTGTATGTTTATTTACCCTCTCTTTCTCCCATTTGTTTGATTTACAGTTACCCACTATATAACGGTGTTCTGAAACCCAGATGAGTTGTATAACTCAGTGTTCAAACATCTCTTTGAGTAATCTGCAGATTTTAGTGGTGGTTTTGTTATTATTATTTCATGAAAATATGAACACTTGGGATTAATATTGACTGAGCTATTTTGGACAGACTACAGTGGTTGGGGACTTGAATGAATGCACTTCTTCCAGATGCTGGGTTAAGATGAAATTTTGGCTTAAAAGAGCGGAATGTGTCAAATCGTGCCGAAGTTATGCACAGCTTCAACTGAAAGTTTCGAGTTGTCATGTCTGCGGTTTATTATTTCTCATATTTATAAAATATTTTAAAATGTTTTTTTGAATAGACTAATGCACTCAATTGTGTGTGTTTGTGTGTGTGTTGCATGCACACGTATGTATGTATTTCCGGTTAAATCATTTTTTTCTTTTTTTGTCTTCAAATCAAACAAAGTCGTTTATGCTTCAAACATGCCCAAGAGTATCTGCAACTGACAGCTGTATTGCATTGTGCTGTGCTGTGCTAATACAATGGAAAACCACATTAGGCAGGTGTTTTTATACAAAATTTGAACAGATTTCTTTTCTTTGTTTCGTTTTTTTTCTTGTGGTCTGATTTTGAACAATTCCATAGAAATACAAATTATTTTTTTTTTCGTTCTTTCATTTCTTTTAAGCCAAATGTCTAACTGGGTGTGGTCGTCGCTCCTTACTGTATTGCTTGTTAACACACACACAAACGTTTGCTCCTTAACAACATCAAATTATGCGTGTTAAAATATTTCAAATTTATTATTTCGCCTCAAAAGTCAATTTTCCATATTTAAAATGATTTGTAGCAAAAAAAAAAAAAAATTGTGGCATAGCGCGCAAGGCAAACTCAACAAATGTTGTTGTTGCTGATTATGATTATTTTGATGATAATGATGTTGTTGCAGTTTAAAGATGATGATGATGATGTAGGTCTTTTCGAGTTTAACTGACTCAATATTTCAGTTACAGCTTGTACCGCGCGCTTGATTGTGCTCATTTTTTTTTTTTTTTTTTTTGCTTTGCTCCTTTCGAAGCCGCAACGAATCTGTAACAAATTTGTAATTTGAACGCCACAAATCATAATTTTACATAATGATCAATTCATATACGTCAAAATGTTATGTTGGCACTCAATGTGCTCTTTCTTCTTTTTTTTTTTTTGTGAATAAATTGAGGCTATGAATATGCCATGAAGTGTATTGGAATGAGGGTAATTGCATGTGTGTATGTGTGTGTGTGTATCTGTAGCTGACAGCCGGAAGTGAATTTTAGCAAATTTAATTTTATTTTATTTTAGTATTTTTTTTTTTCATCTAACAAGTTTATACAAAACTAATTAAACAAATTTCATTAAATGAAAACCCGCATTTTACTCGATAAAACTTTTACTTTTTTTTGCTGCTGGCAATACAATTAAAATAGAAAAAAAAATAAATAAAATTAAATCACTCTAAATGAAAAACGCAGCAAAACCGCAGAAAAGAAACTTTTTCATTGTAAATTAAATCATGACTAAATGATGTTGTAGTTGTACTAAATTTTTAGCACAAGGATATTTTATATAAATTTAGTACACGAGTAGTAGTAGCTGCTGAGGTGTGAAGTACAAACACTTGAATGAAATGATAGATAAAAATGCAGCAGCACAACCGGAATGTAGCCACACTTCAGCCATAGGACAACATTAATGGACGCAGCCAGCATTTGCAGCTGAACGCCATTCCTTTTTTTTATTTTTTTTTTTGCTGTCACAACTTCAATTGAGAACTGAACGTTGTAAATTAAAATGGTGTACTTTAGTGGAAGGAAGGTATTAGATGGTTGAGGTCAGTATTGTGGCACTGTGGCATAAAATCAAGAAATTTTAGAAATATAACTCTATCTGCTTCGCAAGACTACA
Organism: Leucophenga varia; assembly: GCA_018903435.1. Classification (NCBI taxonomy): domain Eukaryota; kingdom Metazoa; phylum Arthropoda; class Insecta; order Diptera; family Drosophilidae; genus Leucophenga; species Leucophenga varia. The sequence goes on from JAEIFJ010001866.1 coordinate 575,583, forward strand.
CAAAAACAGAGCCATTACCAGGAGTAGCTGATTCTCTAAAAATATTGGTATTTTTTAATACTTAAAAAATATCGATATTTTATGATACTTTAAAAGTATCGATATTTTTCGATAATCTAAAAGTATCGATACTTTTCAATGCATTTAAAAATTTCGATATTTTTCAATACTTTGGATACTTTTTAATAAATTAATCGATATTTTTTTCGATAGCTTAAAAGTATCGATATTTTTTGAAAGTCTAAAATATTGCCGATACTTTTCAATACTTTAAAAATATCGATACTTTCTAATACTTTAAAAGTATAGATACTTTTCAATTCTTAATACTTTTCGTTACTTTTAAAAAATATCAATATTTTTCAATACTTTAAAAATATTGCTAATCCGATATTTTTCAATACTTAAGATATGACGACATTTTTCAATACCTTAAAAGTATCGATATTTTTCGATAATCTAAAAGTACCGATACTTTTTAATACTTTTAAAAATATCAATATTTTTCAATACTTTAAAAATATCGATATTTTAAAATTATATTTTAATATTTTACAAATATTGACATTTTTCGATTACACAAAAGTATCGATATTTCGATCTTCTGTATTATTTTCAACGCAGCTCTTTTCCATGTTGGAATTATTATAAGTTGGTGTATTCATACAAAAAGTAGAACGTTTTTATTTCATTATTTTTTGAATCATACTTTATACTTTTTACCCCACAGTGCTCTTACACTACTTGGTCATGTTTTTAATGAGTTGCAGAAGTTATTTCGATTCAGTCTAATAGACAGTAGGCTAGAGCTCTAGAACAACTAAGGTTGGTTACACAAAGAACTGCTGTGCTTTTATCTAAATATACATATAGATACAGGTATACTACATTCATTATTTCGTATCTGAAAATTCACTTTAGTTTGAAGTTGAAATTCATTCAGGCACAACGCTATAGTAGGCTGTAGTAATTACTTTTCGTAAAACTTTTCCAAAAACAAAATACATAAAATACGAAACGAAATCGGCTTAAAATCTTAAAACCATTAAAGTAACTAAAAGCGTGTAAATTTAAGCGCGATTTATATGCTTCATATTGTATCTTAACTATTTTTCGATATTAGTGGTAAATAATTTTAAGAACATAACAAAAAGAATGTCAAGATCATTTCCGGAAAAAAAAATAAAAGAAAAAATATTTTGTTTACTTTAAATGTTGTAAATAAAGTATCTGTATCTATAGCAACTTTACACGCTTCAGATTTAATTATGCAGCAGTTGAGGTAAGGAAGCGACAAATAATATCAAAGAGACAACTCTATACAATTCAGAAAAAAAAAATTAAAAACGAAAAAACATCTTTTTGACCTTTTTTTTTTTTTGAGCATCTTTAATCTGAAAATTCTTTGAAATGCTGCGACATAACGTATTGCTGCGTTAAGACTGTGAATGAGTTTTTCCAACATCAATGAGATGCAAATTAACTGTACAAACATAAATAACACTTAAAATTCCAGGAATACAGTGAAGAAAAAAAAAAGAGAAAATATTTATGTAGATGTATGCACAATATTGTGCCTCTGTTGTTGTGTGACCCTTTCAGTAATGCGCTTGTCACTTCTCTTCTTTTTTTCGCCTACACTCCTCCGTCTATTTTATCTGTTCAAATCAAAAGTTCTTCCAGCAAAGTCATAAAATTTTCGTAGGCTTCCAACTCCTTTGTGCTGCTTGTGTTTTCATACTTTATGTTGTATACCCGGTGTCCTTTGATAAGAATTTTATTATCCTGTGCGACCTTTTGATGTACTGCTGCTGCTGTTGCTGTTGTTGTGAACTTTTTACACAGCGACCTGTGCGCATTTTATGAACAGAAATTTATAGAACGCTGCGCATAATAATGAATTTTATGCTACATAAATAAAATAAGCACTAAAAAGCTACTACGAAATGCGTATTGTTACAAATTTTATAGAAAATGGAGCAACAAAAAAAAAAAAAAAATATATAGGAGCAACATTTACAAAATTTTTATGCTTGCATTGTTACTTTGACGCTCATTAGCCTAGATAGTAATTAACTTTTTATACGATATAAATAGTTGCAGTTTTACATAAATAAAAAAATATATATTTTTTATATCCAACGCAAAAACAAGATTTAAGTCGAGGATCTATATAAATTGCTAAAATGTCAAAATAGTCCTTTTTCCCATCTGTTCTAGCGTCATATTAAGCTAAAGCGGCTTACACTTTAAAAGTATCGATATTTTCTATAGTCTAAAGAGAACCGATACTTTTTAACGTTTTTTTAAATATCATTGTTTTTCAATTACTTTGCAAAAATTGATATTTTTAATAATTTTAAAGTATCGATATTTTTCGATAATTTAAAATTACCTATACTTTTCAATGCTTTAAAAATATCGATATTTTCTAATACTTTAAAATACCAAATACTTTTCAATACTTCAAAATGTCGATACTTTTTATTGCTTTAAAATTACCAATACTTTTCAATGTTTTACAAATATCGATATTTTCTAATACTTTAAAAATATCGATACTTTTCAATACTTTAAAAATATCAATACTTTTTAATAGTTTAAAAATATCGATACTTTCCGATACTTTAAAAATATTGTTACTCTGATATTTTTCAATACTTAAGATATGCCAATATTTTTCAATATTTTAAAAGTATCGATATTTTTCCATACTTTAAAAAAAATCAATAAATTAAGAAAAAAATATAAACTTGCAATTATAAAAAAATCTATTATCAAAATATCGATTTCAAAAGATATAACTCGGAAATAGATTCGATTTTAAAAACTGCTACCTAATATTTCAAATAATTTTTAGCTCAGGTATCAAATCAATTGCTTACCGCAATCAAACAGCGCGAATGAATATGAATTACAAGGAATGCAAGTTTTTTTTTATTTTTTTTATTTATTTATTTTTTTTAATTTTGACAGCTGTCACACACATCAGTCAAATAATATATAAAAAAAAAAAACTATGTTGGCGATGATAGCAGTAGCGGTCAATGCTAACAAGATACAAGATACAAAATGTATCGTTTACATTAAATACGCTACAATGCATTGCATATCATCATTTTGCAGCGCTGCACATAAAATATATTGTAAATAAATTGAAATTGACAGCAATTTTATTGCATATTAAAAAAAAAAAAAAAGCAAATAAAATAAATATTTTAACAAAAATACACACACAAACAAAACGAAATGTCTCACAGAAGCCAATTATAGAGTTTGTTTTTATTTTTTTTTTTCTTTTAATAAAAAATGCATAAAAAGAAAATAAAATGGAAAATATTATAAAAAAAAAAAAAAAAACGTAAAGTAAATAAATAAATCAACAATTTAAATAAATACTGAGTTGAGTGTGTAAAAACGTGAATTGTGCACTCAGCAAATATAAAAACAGATAAACAGAACGACAGACGGACAGACAGACGGACGGACAATGTTGATGATTAATTGGCGCTACAAATTTATGACATTGCAGTTAGCCAGGAATATTACACTCACTACGCTCTCTCTCTCTTCTCCTGTAATGCATTAAAAATGCATGTGATAGCAGCAACAGAAGCAGAGCCAGCAGCAGCGAGTTGAATGAATGATAAAGCGCTTCATTAAATTACCAAGCGCTCAGCAGACAGACAGACGGACAGACAGATGGGCAAACAGATACGTCTGTCTGTCTGCCTTAAGCGTTCGGACGTTGGCGGTATACAAACTTTAAACGTCATCAACCGCAAACAAGAACAATGTCAACAACAACAACAAAAATATTATCATTTGGCAGTAATACTGTAACTGTCCAATACACCCACTTTTTGTTTTGTTTTGTTTTTGTTTTTAATAATTTCAGGCTTAATATCAACGTCAACCATAATCAACTACATACAAAATACGCCTAGGTTGGCGCTTAAATACTACGTTTCGTTCCCTATTTACGCACATTTTGTACTGTATAAATACTTTTGTTTGTCTCGTTGTCGTCGCGGTTGTTGTGCTTGAGCTTCTTTTGTTTTTGTTGTTGTTGTGCGTAATAAATTATATAAATCATAATAATAATTTATAAACGCACACAAACAGTGAATTTTAAGTGGGTAGTTTGTAAAATTTTTATTACGATCTTAGCCAATTTAAACCCAAACGCTTTCGACTCTTTTTGTTTGGCATCTGCCTTTTTTTATTTTAATTGCAGTGTTACCAAAATATGTTGAAAAAAAATCACTAAAAAATACCATCAATAAATAAATATACCTAATAAATGGACCGTATGTGCTGAATGCATTGTTTTAGTTTTCTTGAATCAATCTTGCATTATTACCTTTCAAATGAAACCAGTTTGGGACATATCGGTTGTATAATTTCAAAGTTTATAGCGGACATAGAAACATTTTTAGAATTTTTTTAAAATTTTTCAAATAACGCTCGCGCGATTGCAGCGTTATTAAAATATGTTGAAAAAAATCACTAAAAAATACCATTGCTCTTGTCATGTCAATGAATAAATAGACCTAATAAATGGAACGAAAGCGCCGAGTGCATTGTTTTAGTGGTTTTGAATTATTCTTGCATTATTACCTTTCAAATGAAACCAGTTTGTGACATATCGGTTGTATAATTTCAAAGTTTATAGCGGACATAGAAACATTTTTTTAAAATTTTCTTAAAATTTATTAAATAAAGCTCGCGCGATTGCAGCTTTACCAAAATGTGTTGAAAAAATCACTAAAAAATACCATTGCCCTCATTACGTCAATGTATAAATAGACCTAATAAATCAATCGTATATGCCGAGGGCATTCTTTTAGGGTTCTTAAACCAATCTTGTATTATTACCTTTCAAATGAAACCAGTTTGGAACATATCGGTTGCATAATTTCAAAGTTTATAGCGGACATAGAAACATTTTTTTTTAAAATTTTTCAAATTACGCTCGTGCGCAAAAATGAAGAAGAAAATACATACCATGAATAAAATTGTATTTTATTTGTTAATGCAAAAGCGAATCCGCTTTATAATTTAACGCTTTTTTATGCTGTTACCGCTGCGGTGTGCGGTTTTTTGCCATGCTTTACGCTGTTATGTCGTCCGGTCCGGTTGGGTTTTTCGATTGTGATGCTTTTCTTTTTTTAACTCCAATATATATATATATAATAATTTTATACACTACGCGCTACATGTGTCGTATGCGTAATATTATTATAATTTTTCATTATTTACGTATGCATGCGTACACTCTTACTCTCTCTCCCACTGATTTATGCAAAACTGTGTTAATCATAATTATAGTGCTGCAACAACAACAACAATTGAAAAAATAATTATTATTATAGTCTCAACATAACGTGCAGCCACAAATAAAAACAGCCACAACCACTGCCGGGCGTATTGAAAAAAATAATAATAAAACAAACAATAATACGAATAGCTGCAATCGAAGCATTAAAAAGAAAGAAACTTTAATTTAAGCGATATCAAAATTTTTATAATATTTTAAAAAGCAGCAGCGTAAAGTCATCCATAATGTGAGAGAATAATTTTCATGCACGTCACCGCTACTGAGAAAATAGTATACAAAAACAATTGGTTGACTATTTAGCTGTGTAGTTAGTTAAGACTAATTTCTTTATACCACTCATACTTTTAGTATAATACTCTCCACAATAGTAAAGTAGTCCCTATAAAGTTCATTATAATTTCAATTGTATTAAACCTTTGGCATTAAATGCGCCTTAAACTGAATGAAACCACGCCCATGTATACCCACATTTATACTTGGAATGCTCTTTTAGTTTTTGATAAAAACTTAATGTAGCATATTAACAAGCGATCCGTTATGATTATTATTACAACAGCAACAACAACAACACAACAACACAAATAACAATAACATTTGAAAATTTGTTGCTTACCAAATTCCATAGAAATAATTTTCCAATAGCAATTTGCCATTTCAATAATTTGCTTCAATGGCAAAAGAGGTAGTGTAGAGAGTAAAGCGGAGGGATAATAACATGCGGGCAGCTTAATAATCAATATTCACAATTTTTTTTTTCTACTTTTTGTACAAATTGGCAATGAGCCACAAACTATCTATATACAAATTTATAGCTATAGCAACAACAACAACGACAACAGCAACTACAAATGCGGTAACGAAGACAACGTCGAGCAATCACAATCACAATAATAACAACAACAAAAACAACAACGAAGTAGTCACCGTTCGTACCAAAGAAAATCATTATTTCCGGTCTTACAGGTTTTTCTCACAATCTTCGATTGAAATTTGCTTCGTTATATTCATTTTTATGAATGTGGCAATGAATATCATTGAAAATGGCGTTTGAATATGGCTGGAAAAATTGTTTTATATCGAAAAAAAAAACAAAAATATGTAGCGTGAAACAATAAAAAATTACACTCATTGAAAGTATTTAAAAAAATTAAAGATACATTTTTTAATTTAAAGTTACAACTGACTCAGTTCAAGAACTTTTGTTTCTCCCAGCTGCTTTCCCTACTTTATCAATGCATAAAAAAATTCGGCATATATTTCTCATGACTCTTCATCTTTTTTCACCAAATGTTGAGGTGTACGGCGAACGTCACCTCATATAAGAATAAATTCAAAAACTCTGTCCAATTCTGGTACAGTGATGTGTGGAGTTCAGAGCTTTTTTTTACCCGCTTAAGCATAATTTTAGGAAATAGCCACCCCGGCGTATATTTGCTTGTTTCGAAAAATAAATAAATGGAGCAACGTTAAGTGATTAAGGTCCACAGTACTCATTGGTCAAAACTGAAGAAATTGTAAGTTTTGAGGACCTAGAGAAAGCCTTTCGTATGGAAGACATAAAGTTTATTAGAAAAATATTTAGTTCGATCTCAAAAAAAAAAAAAAAAACCAATATGCTGACTTGTTCTCTTTTGTAGAGTTGGTCGTCGGGAGCTGAGTCTCGCGGCATCCCGTAGGTTCCGTGCTTCCCGCTGAGTCTCGATTACTTTTAAAGTACGAAACTGCAAATATTCATAAATTATAACACTGCACTTTACTACATCTGGACCCAGCGGGATCCCACGGGATTCCCATCTCTCTACTCTCTTGTAAATTCTATAATTAAAGTTCATAAATTATAAAATTTATAATTCTCAAATAGTTTATGCATAGATTTATAGAGGATTCTATGAATTTCGACAAACTCAAAAATTTAATATTTATTATTTTTTTTTCTACGTTTTTTATGCGCTTCTTCACTTAGCTATGTCCATGAATACTGGGTTATCCAAGTCGATTCATAGCCGTGATAATTACCGTTGTTCGGCAAAGTAGTATTTTTTTTTTTTCATCATATATCTTTAATCGATCTATTTTCTGAAATTTTTCGTAAATGTTGCATTGCTGTGTCATCTTGAATCAGGAAAAAACTACAACTTTAAAAATTTATAACTGCAAACTAAGATTTTAGTTGTGTAAAAAGGATTTCAACAAGAAAGCACATTTAAGCTTGTCTCGGACTGAACTAAAGACTAAAAAAAAAAAAAAAAAAGACGCAAGCCAATATAAACACATTTGTGATAAAAAGAAATAACAAGAATTCTCTATAAAAACATATGAAATTGTTGTTGATGATTTTTTTTTTTTTTTTTTTTTTTTCGTTATTTCCGAGCACTTAAACACTTAACGCTATTGTTTATACACTTGAGTTCACTTGGCAAAGACGAAGACCAAAATGACGATGTAGCGCTTTGATGTGCTGCAAAAAAAAAAAAAAATATATATAAAAAATCTGTAAGCAGATATCACGCCTTTTTATACACTTTACTCTACTCAAGAAATCTTTAGTAAAAGTGCAAAAAAAAAAATAAAGTTTTGAAATGTTAATACTTCCGGCTTTGAGCAGAAGTTTGTAACATATTGAAGCGAGCTAGCAATTCAATTCTGTCTTCTTTAGTTTCGCCTGTTTTTGGTATAAAAGCTTCGGTTACTGTTAACATATTACCTTATATGTATTTTTTTCCAATTTTAAAGCAAGCGCAATACTCATAAGTGTTCAACTAAATGGAAGAACATTTCTTTAAAATGTTAACGCAACAATAAAAGCAATTCAATCTTTACGCAGAAAAAGAAGAAGAAAAGAAGTTTTCTTTTTTTTTTTTGCAGCAAAGGAAATAATGATTCTAAAGCTTAAATCCAGGCGCAAACACATTCGATTGTGTTTGATTATAATGAAGGCATTTGACAAACTGAAATTGTGGTCTGAGTCGTGAGGGTAGGTGTGAAAATTGCCGTTGAAGATTTCCGTTAAAGTTGAAGATTGTACGCAAAAGTGTACTTCAGGCGTTCGACGCTGTTCAGGTGCTCTACACAATAAATGGCAGCAGTAATGTTAATTTGAGTCAGTAACGACAGCTAACAGCAAACCGATAACGTTTGGTAAACCTAAAGTCAAAGCAAGTACATTTGAAATAGGAAAAAAAAAATCATCATGAAATGTATCTTGAGTAAAGTATCTGCTATTAGGTTCTATACTAAAACGAAAGCAATTCATGCGCTAGTATAGCTTGTAAAACGAAGCTATCTCTCTCTCTCTCTCTTTCGCTTTCTCTGTTTGTCTCTAAAGGGAATACGCTGAAACCAAAGTAAAGCAAATGCAAAGAAAAATGGTTACAAACCCAAAGCAAACTAGGTCAATTTTACTTTAGCATTTGAGTGCTTATCTGTTCTATGCATGGCAATATCTTTAGCTTACTGTTTTGTTTGTCAAGGATAAACTGTTGTTGTTGTTGTTGCTGTTTTTTTGCTATGGGTGTATTTAAAAGTTTTTATTATTATTAATTTTTATTAATACTCGATTAAATTTCGATTATTTTTCCAATTTTCAATTATTTCCCATTTAAATCGAGCCTATAACAACAAAAATTATAAATCATGCAAAAAAAACTCTTGTTTTTCTCGTAAATGTTTTTCTCACGCATTCATTAATTTGAATTTGACTAGAAATGAGAAACGAATAATCGTAAAATCGCTTATTTACTTATTCGATTAATGGATTAATTATTTTTTCTGCCATACATAGCGCTGGAAGATATATTAAAACATCGAGGTTATAACGATATTTTTTTAGAATCGGTCTTATTATACTTCTCTAAGTAAAGATCATTATCGATACATATTTCGATACTATATTGATCTCGATCGATATACTGCTAAAATATTTAACTAGAAGAATTCAGTTTCTAGTGTTTTTGGTACTTATTTAGGCAAATATTTTGGTTGAGAAATTCTTGAGAAATTTCTAAAAACTTTTGCATACTAAAAAATCCCACAAATAATACCAGATATTCAAAAAAATTCCTGTCCTGAAATCCCGGGGAAAAAGGTGTATTTTAGGTAGTAATTTCTAATATACCCAATAGTTTTTTTAAAGGAACACAACAGCACAGCTTTTCGTTGTCATCAGCGGTTCGTGCTAAATGCCAAGTGTGCCAAAAGTGAAATGCCAATGAAACCAATTATGTGCTGTGCTTAGCTATGCTGCACGATGAGCATAAGGTACAATTTAATAGAACAAAAAAAAAAGAATTGGCAAAATGGTGGCTACGGCAACAGCAACGGAAAAACAGCGAAAAAGACATTTTGTCTTTTTTATATTTGTGCTTTTCAACTTTGTTATCTGCGCTGTAGCAGCAGCAGCATGGCAACATGGCAACAGCTGTCAGTTTAAGTAAGAAAGATAGAAAAAAAAAAACAATGGGAAATCTTTAAAAAGTAAACCCCTAGCAACGCATAAATTTCTGGCCCACACCTTATATGCGCTGCTGCTGCTGTTGCTACTCCTACTCCTAATAAATTTCTAACGCTTCCGCAATGACAACTGTATTCGTGCGGAATCTGTCTATTCTGCAACTCACGCCCTACAACTGACAAAAGACAACAAAAAAAAAACACATGCGCCTAATTCGATTTCAACAAAATTAAAGCTTTTTCCTCTTTTTCCATATACAAAAGTATACCCTTCTTTTTTTTTGTAGCTATTGAAAAATCATATAAGACCAATGAAAACATACGTAGATACTTAGCCATGGTTGAATGGACAAAGAGACCGAACCGCTCCGTAACATACCGTACCGAACCGATCGAATGATTGTAGTCAGATAGTAAAAGATATGAAACGTATGGCATATCGATACGTGCTTAGAATATGGCATCTTGGATTAATTTCATTTGTTTTACTACGACAAAAGACCAAGACTGCTGCTTCTCATATCGACTTTATTCATTCATACTTGAGGCTTTGTTTGTTTGTTTGTTTGTCTAACTGTCCCTCCGTCCGTCTGTCTGTCTGCCAAAAACATTTAAATGAGCTTCATTTCTTTGCATTACTCGACTCTAATGGAAACATTAATTTGAATTGCATAATATTGGTAATGGGTAATATATATTGTACTCTATATATAGACTTAAAGACAATATAAAAAAAAATAAAAAAAATAGACTGTCTACAAGACGTTACATACGAGATATACATAAGTAAACATAAAGAGAAATTAAGTCAGTACATATTTTGGGTAATTGACATGTACCACAATAAATATCGATTAGCAAGAAAACAAAGTTAAGGAACAATACAATTTGATGTCTAAAATCAGGCAAAGAATAAAAGAAGAAGCAGAAATCCATGAGAATAATAATAAAAGAGAGCGTATTATGTTTTTTTTTTTTTATATTCTTGAAATAAGCTTACTGGAAGATAATAATAAATGCATTTTTAGAAGACGTAAAGTGAACTGTAGCTAAGGTTGGCAATTGGTCTTTGAGCGGAAATTTAACAAAAATTTTATACTTCATGATTACGAGACGTGTATAAAATTAAGTATAAAATATGCGGGAATCTGCGGTATATTTCGACTATTCCGAAATTCCCGCAGGTCCCGAAATTTCGATCATTTTACTACGAATAGAGGCAGAGCCTCCCGCAAAAAGAGTTTACGGTCAAAACGTGGAAGGGAAACGTCAGCGAGGACGATCGTTGCTGTGTTCTTAGTTCAAGATCTTGGAAGACATCTGTAAGATTGAAATCTCAAACTAGATCATTCCCGCTTAGTGACGCCATGTCTCAAAAAACCCGATACTTTCGAAAATGGGCATGACTACAATTCTAAGCGAACAGCTTAATTTATGCGCCATAGTAGACAGATTTTATTCGTGTTGGAAGGAGTTCTTACGGGATACTGCCTTTTGGAAGGCAGTATCCGCTTGACTGAGTTTGATTCTAATGATTTTTGCAGAGCACCTACTCTATTTTTGCCCAAGCCCTTCGAAGATTAAGGCTCGCCGGTATGGGTAGATTTTTTCTAGACATTCTGGGGAAAGTCTCATCAATCAAGATTGCTTCGAGTAGGGGATCTCATATAAGGGATCATATGGTATTCCAATGGGCTTCATCTGACCATCGGCCTAATGAGTTCCATAGAGATGCTATCTAATTATAATTCTAATTCTTCCAAAATACGATTCTGCAGCTACTTCTCGTATATTTATTGTCGTGACGCCAAAATCAGTGACTAGAATTCACACAGAAAACACAATCCTTGTGCTGCCCTTAATTGCAAAATTTTGTAACAAAGTAGTGCCCCGCTTTAATGTCAAAATCTGTAGCATGAAAGACTCTTATATAGTTCGATATATAATCATATTGCGTATGACATTTGATGTGATGCGCATAACTCAACACAAGATAATTTGCGGCAAGAACGAACGTTCTGAAGTTGGCGTAAGTTGTGTAAGGCTTTTGTTATTTTTTTTTTCTTTTTGCAAAAAAGAAAAATCCAATTTAATTGAGAAAATTTAACACGTACATACGCACATTTGTATTCATTCATTCATCCATCTACTTGGCAGCTTAGAAAATGACATAAGAGAAGCTGATGTTGTTCTTCTTCAAGGCGACAACGACGACGACGATGATGATGATGATGTAGATGACTACGTATTGGATTAAGTCGTTACCAAAAGAATAGCTAAAGTCTAAAGTAGCTCCATATACATACTAAAGACGAGAACAGCAACAACAAATCCTAATGCTTATCGCGCGGTTACAATTTTTTTTTTTTTTTCATGAAACTCTAAATTAGATTTGTAGGCGGCAAGTAGCTTCCTTGCTAGCCTTGTCAACAAGACTGTGCCCCTTTGCGCTTTTTTTTTGTTCTTGTTATGTATTATTATTGTTAGCAACTTTTTGTGTTAAGTATACGCCATGTAGTATACAAACTTTTGTTCTTAGTATGCAATAATCGTAGCATTTTACTTTATTTATAACTTTAACAAATATTAAGGCTAATAGGCATTCTACATCTCTACTCTTTTTCATTATATTGTTATAAATGTTGCTCTTGTTTATGAAACTGAAGAAAATAAATAAAACTAATAAATTCATTTTTCTTTTCTATATTTTCAGGTGTGTATATATCGATAACGTTGATACTCTTCATTTCATTTCTATTGAAGCATACAAATTAACTTTAACGCGTAAGTAGAAACCAGTTAGCGTTAATGTCAACGCACAATTTTATGCACCCTTGACGTTGCTGCTGCTGTCCTAAATCTAATTCAAGTGAGTCACACACACATACGCTTGCGGGGTTGTAAATTTCACGCTTTAACAAACTTACACTACAAAAAAAAAAAAGAAAAAGGGAATTCTTAAACAGACAAACAGTATGTAGACACCACCCCCAAAAATGTAAATAGATATTGAGTGTATTAGAAAGTTTTGATCAATCATATGCAGCTAATTATATGTAATATTATATGAAGCATTGATAACCTAGTGCTGCACCAATATCGATAACATATCGGCTTTTATAGTGCTGAGACAATATTGATATCTTATCTGCCTGTAGCCATGTTAGTGCAGTTAAAATATCGATAACATATCAACTTGGTGTGACATTCTCATGTAGCCATGTTGCAGCTGAACAAATATCGATATTACATATCAGCTAGTTGTGAAGTGCTAAGTTGGACATTTAAGGTCTCAACATTTTCCGATTTTATATTAGCTCGATAGCACGTCCTAATGTAACCATGTTGAGTCGTATATCATATATGAGCTCGTTGCTACATTCTAATGCAGTCATGTTAGAGACTTTAATATATCGATAACATACCACTTTGGTCTGACTTACTTATACAGCCATGTTAGGGCTGAACACATATCGATATTTATTCTTTATCGATATATCAATGCATCGATATGTTAGTATTTTTGTCACAAGAGTTCAGTTTTCGTATTGGATTATGATTTAGTCTCATTTTTTTAGCTCTTCCTTTTGAAAAGTGAATAAAGTCACCGACCGCTGTTGCAACGAGGGCTGTTGGGCGATTGATAGTGGCTGAACATAAATCGATATCATATCGATATTTTTTTATCTATCGAAATATCGATGTTAGTCTTTTTTCAAATTTCATATTTCTTATCATGATTTAGTCCCATTTTTTTTAGCACCTTATCATGAAAAATGAATAAAGTCAACAACAACAGTAAATAATTTATATATTAATATTATCGATTATTTTAGAGTAACAAAAATTATCGATATATTTTAAGAAGTGATGTCGATGTCCATTTAAATATTTAAAAAATATTTTTTTTTAATCAAAATACTTTTAAGTAAACCCAAATCGTTACTTCTAAGCTATTTTAAAATAAACGTCAAATGCGAGAAATCAGAAAACTAAAAGTTTTGTGTGCTATGCTAGACGCTTCACGCTTGAGCATTATAATCGCATTAAAGCGATAAATGACCAAATCGATAGCTCATATACAAAAACACTACATATACGTATTGAGGGTTGATGATGAGTTGAGTTGTGTTGAGTTGATTTGTTAAAGTGCAGATAGAACTGCAAGTCACGTAGTTAACACACAAAATAAGATTTTAAAATTGCCAACCCTTAAAATAAGGAGTTGAAGCAGCGTCAAAAGCTCATTCAACTGTCATTTTTGGCAGCAATTAGTTGACAGTCAGCTGTGACAGGATATACATATAACAAGGCCTAGACTGATACGACAAACAGACAGACAGACAGATAGTCAAATAGACAGCTAGACAAGCCGGCACAATTTCATCGGTGACAATGATCCCTGATGCGCATTGCAGACAACGATATCACAATGCTGCAGCCAGTTTCTTGCCTTTCCTTGCACAAAAGGAAACGGAAATGACAGCCACCCCAAAAAAAAAAAAAAGAAAAAAAAAAATACCAAGACGCAACCCCATTGCATTCGTCGTTTTACCTTAGTTTTGCGTTCATTTGAGTTGCTGAGTGGGTGGTTGACGAAATGAATTTTAGAACGTTATTGTCTCGAGTGTTTTCCTATGCGTTACACTCAAGTGTATTTCTTTTGTTATTGTCGAAAAAAATACTTTTCGAAAATAACACAAAAAAAATTTATAAATGAAATGAAATGTGTATGACAGCGTCGCGTCATGTGTAGAAACGTGCATTTTGAGGGTTTATTTCCTATTTATTTTGGGGTTGTAAAGCACAAAACAAACAATTAAGTTTTTTGAAAAATATAGAATGAACAATTTCTTCTTTCAACAAACTTGCTTTTTTATCTGCTTTATTTGATATTACCGCTAACAACAAACAAAGTTAACAACAAAATGTTGCAAGTTTTTCTCTCGATTTTTTTTTTTTTTATTTCTTTTGTATAAAGTGCAAACAAAATTTATTTTCCATTTAACAGAATATACAAAAGATTCACAAACGACAAAATACCATAAGCAAAAGTTCAATCAAGTTAACTTTGTAACTGTACTGAACAAACAAACAAACAGTTGAATGGATGGATGGATAGATGGACGAACGATTGCTAAACTATCCAAATGCAAAAAGCAAAGAAGTTTTGCGTTGTAAACAGTAACAGTAACATTGAATTTTAGAAAAATAGTAGTCAAAAAAAAAAAAAAAAAAAAAATATATATATTGAATTGGGTTACAATAACAATTTTGTCACCTACTAAAGTTGTTAACTAATCCTTTGAATTTTTAATTGAGCACCTTTAAGACCTTTTTATATAGGATAGATTTATTTTTGAAGACTTTATTCAGACTCGGTGTGTTCGGTAAAATTATCTAGACCATAGTTCTTCTAGAGATAGATTTAAATATCTAAATAATTACAGCCAGTACTAATATCCATTTGTTTATTAAAACATTTTTTTTTCTCGAAGATTTTATAACGATGTCTTTTAAGTCAAGTATAGATAATTTTTTAATCAAACAAAATATACAGTAAGTTTTTATACAAATAAATTATCTTAATAAATTGTGTTTGAACAATTTATCTAGATAATTTTGAATTTAAATCTATTTATTTTATTCAAATAAATTAATTCAAACATTTTATCTAGATAATTTTGAATTCGTAAATATTATATTTTACGAAATAAATTTAAGTTCGATAACTATTTATCTTGATAATTTTTGGTTTTAATAAATAATAACTTTTTACTTAGAATAAATTATCTAAATACAATTTTATCTAGATAAATTTGTGTTCGTTTAAATAATCTAAATACAACTTTTTACTCGATTATAGATAATTTGTTTATTTGAATAAATTATCTAGATAGTTGTACCAAATATTTATTTATCATATTTTTTTTTAAATATTTATTTATCAAACACATTATATGTTTTATTTAACTATTTCGAAAAATCAAAAAGTTTGTTTTTAATAGAACTTTTTCATTCGAATTTATCGAAATTATCTTAATAGTTGCTTACTCAAACAATTTATCTAGATAATTGGGAATTCAAGTACATCATTGTTTATTCGAATAATTTATCTAGACAATTTTTTATTCGAAACTAGAAAAATATTTATTCGAATAGTTTATCTATATAATTTAGAAGTTCTCTAAATTGTATTTTATATAAATGAATATCTAATGTATCTTTAAAAAAAATATATCTAAAAACTTTTACTTCAAATTTGAATAAATTAATTTATCTAGATACTTTTAAATTCGAACAATTTAACAATATACTTTTATTTTATACTTTCCTTGTTTTTTCGAATAATCATGAAAATATATTTTTTGTAACTAAATAATTTATCTAGATACTTCTTTATTTGCATAAACTATCTAGATAACTCACGCGAGCAAACATTTTATCTAGATAAATTTTTTAGATAATTATTTTGTTATTTTTTATCTAAATATTTTTTATACGAATAGTCTAATTTGAAAATTTTTTTGTTAAAGCAATTTATCTAGATAATTTTTTATTTAAATAAATTATCTAGATAACTTACGCAAGCAAACAATTTATGTATATAACTTTTTAGATAATTCTTTATTTTTTTTTTTATATTTTATATAAATATTTTTTATGTGAATAGTTTATCTAGATAATTTTTTATTTCAATAAATTGTCTAGATAACTTTTTAGATAATTATTTATTTATTTTCTAAAATTTAATCTAAATATATTTTAATCGAAGTCAAAATTTTCTGTTAAAACAATTTATTTAGATAATTTTTTATTTGCATAAATTATCTAGATAACTTATGCGAGCAAACAATTTATCTAGATAACTTTTTAGATAATATCTTTTTTTTTTAAATTTTATCTAAATATTTTTTATTTATCTAGATAGTTTTTTTTTAAACAATTTTTCATTTTTTTCGAGTAAATTATGAAATTAATATTTTAAACTGTACATAAGAATGACGCTGGAAATCAATTCATAATAAAAAGACCTATATTTGTAACCATATTTCTATATTTTTAACTTTGTTATATTCAAACTCAATATAACCTTTTGAAAAAAACGTTTACTATAGCGCAACTTTTTTTTTTTTTTTTTAAAAAAAAAAAAGCAGCAGCACGGACAAAGTTCAAAGGCGAGATTTTTCTCTGATTGGAGGCAGTCAGTAAGCAAAGTAGCAGATTTGACCTGTACACAAATACAAACAAAAAAATACACACACAGACCTACACGTAGCACAAACAAAGTTACACAAAAGCTTAAATGTATTTAAAACTTTTCATTTTATTCAAATTTTTTTTTTTTTTTTTTTGACAGACAACTTTTATATACAATCTCATACCTTAATGCTGTGTATATTTTGCACAGCCAACTGTCGGCATTGACAGCGAAATCTGGTCTGCATACTATATTTTATGTGAGTAGCCAGCCAGGAGTCAGTCAGTTTAGTTAAGCTGAACTTTGTGCAAGTTTTAAACAGGATATGCTTGTCAAAAAGATGATAAAAAAAAAGCATGCTACACAACATTGTTAAGTAAACAAGGTACACAAATGTTGAATATTTTGCTTTTACTTAAAAAATGAAAGAAAAAAAAGGAAAAGAAAGGACGTTGTATAAGAAAAACATGAGTAATGTCCTAGATTTTTTTTTACAAGCAATGCGATTTGCAACGGCAACAACAATAAGTTTTACGCGTGAGCAAAAAGCATTTTTATCATTTTACATTTTCCTTTTTTTGCTTTTGCTGCTTTAAAATTCAAACAAAAAAAAAAAAGAGATGAAAAATTGTAAAAAGGACATAAAGCATAGTTGCTATGCATTTGACTAAGAAGCAGCCATAAGTACCACAATAGCTTAACCGAAAAGAAAGAAAGCAAAAAAAAAAAACTAGAATGCGTCTGCTTATGCAGCAGTCACAGTCGCAGTCGTTCAAAACAGTGCGCAGGAGCCACAGTAGCAAACAAAAGTAATTTCAGAGCATGCTTTTAGGCTGCAAAGCAATGTGATACAATACAACATCCTTTTTTGTTTGTTTGTTTCATTTTTTTTTTTCATTTCGTTTAAAGTGAAGCAAATGTAAAGTAACGAGCTTAGTAATGAAGCTCTTGAATAATGTTAGCAAGTATGATGATGATGACGTTGTTGTTGATGAACGTGGCCATACAATGGACCCAACGTATGATATATATTTTTTTTTTACTTACAATTGGGACGTTCTTTGCTCTATAATATGAAATGCAAAAAAAATGTAGAAGAAATAAAAAAAAAAAAAAATTAAAGAGTAGAAATATATAAAATGTATAAACTGGGTCAAGTTTTGAATCAATAGAGCAGTCAAAGAAAGAATACGAGAGTAGTTCGACAAATTATATGCAACTGCAAACAAAAGTAACAATTGGCCTATATTGCGCAAAATAAAAAAAAAAAAACCTGACGACAATAGAAACAAAAAAATAAAACCAGTTCAACCATTTTTATATTTGACTTAAGTTTAAATTAAGTAGTTTTGTTTATACGAATTGAAGGAACTTCTAAATGGATGGATGAATATTTCGAACAGTAGCATTTTGCTTATATCAAGAACCATCGGCACGATTTTTGTAAAATCAAATACGCTCCAGTAAAAAACTTGATTAAGGAAGCTTTACTCTTTACAGCTAGTAACTTTTTTTCGATTAAAGAACAGTTGTTCTTGACACAACACTAAAGTTCTTGAAACAAGAACTATTGTTCTTGATACAATAACGATTTCGCTTCATATTAGAACGATTGTCCTTGATAAAAGGATGTTTGTTCTTCAAACGAAATCGATTGTTCTCGAAACAAGTATGATTCTTCTTCAAACAAGATTGTTCTTGATACAAGTTAAAATTGTTCTTGAAGCGATTGTTCTTCACAAAGAGCGATTGTTCTTGGCAGAAGAGCGATTTTTTTGTTTGTTTTTGATACCAAAACGATTGTTCTTGAAACTGGAACTATTATTTTTGATACAGAATCGAATGTACTTCTATCTTGAACCTATTTATTCTACGATATACTTGATTAATTATCGCACCACCCTCGAAGATGATGATGCACAACGAGAACAATGCACACAAGAAAAGCGCTAAACTATTGCAGTAAATGCTGTGCATGAAGAATGTGTTTACTATGCAAAACTATGCGGTTTTTCAATTCATAATAATAATTTTTTTTTTTTTCAAAATTAAATATGCACAAATGGAAAAATATTTGCCGCTGCACTTATTATTTGCAAAACACTTTAGAATAAAACGAATTCCAGATAGATATAACGTTGAAACTAGTTCACTTATAGCAGCAGCTGCTAGTATCTATTTTTTTTTGCTGTTCATGGCATTCGATTAATTGTTTTTCTTGAAGAAAAATATAAATCATACAAAAAAGTATTGAAATTTTAAAAAACTTTTTACTGACAATTACAGTCTTGCACCGCATGAAACCAAGACAAGATTTAAGTTTAAAAATGGCAAATTTCCCTAAAAAAAAAAATAAAAAACAAGAAAATATTAAATAAAACTAGCAGAAAAGTTGTAAAAACTAAAAATCTGTCCAAAAAAAATGCAATCAAGTGCAAACAAACTAGCAAGAAAAATTGCTTCAAAATGAAGTCGTTTGCGTTTAAAATGGCGACAAGTGCGGCGTGTGGCATGAAGTTGAGCTTCCTTGATTTATAGTAAGCAACAAAAAAAACTTTTTATTTATTTTTTTGATATTTCCATTTATTTTTTATTTCGAAGTCAACGATGCAACAAAAATTGGAAAAAAAAAAACAATTTTTGCAACCATAAAAAAAAATTTAAAATATAACCAAAATATTAAATGGAAAAATTATTTGTAAAAATATTGAATTGCAATTTATTCTGTAAAATTGAAATATTTTAACAAATTAAAGCCATAATCTGTTCGTATATATTTCCATATGCATTTTTAATCAATGCAATAATTAATATTTAAATTAAAAGAACTTAAATAAGTTTATAAAAACAAGAAAAAACGTTGACTTGGGTAGCAACGAAGCTCAAATACCCGCCACATCTGGGTTTAGTTTATTTTTGATCATCAGTGGCTTTGGAAAAGGGATGGCTTGGAGTCAATAGTCCAATACAACCAAAGCTTAGATACTATAATGGGGAAAATTTTAACCTAGGACAGAAAAATATACATTTTATTAAAAAAAAAAAAAGAAAATGAGGCCCAACTTTGTATTGGGATTATATGTTATAGTGGGCTGATACTTATAATATCAGTAGAGTATAATTGGGATGACTTTAGAAGTGTTTTTACCCCATTTGAAGTGAATATATTTATAAATAATTACTATTTTCATACAAAAAATACAAAATGGGTGGAAAATTCGTATGGGGACTATAACTATAAATGGGCGTGAAAACTTGGTTTTGACATTGAAATGACATTAGAAGTGTTTTTACTCAATTTAGAGTGAATACTTTCATAAATAGCAGCTATTTTCATACAAAAATTCGAAAATGAGCCACAAGTTTGTATGCGGGTTATACCTAGAAATGGGCGTGGCACCATGTCTTTGACATTGGATGATATTAGAGGTAATTTTACTCAATTTGAAGTGAATACATTCTTTAATAACAACTTTTTTATACAAAAACTCAAAAATAACTGATTGTTTTGTATGGAGGCTATACCTAAAAATGGGCGTGGCACTTTCATTTTCATACTTGATTTAGTCGTTGGAGGAAAAGCTTAAGTTCTAAATTTCAGCTTAATATCTTTTAAACTGATCCAACGATTTGCGTAGAAACAAACAAACAGACGAACGGACGGACAGACAGACAGACGGATATGGCTATTGATCTCCAAAAGTAACTGAACTAGCACATATCTCATTAAAAAAGTTTCAAATATTACATTCAAAAATCTATTTTTTTAAACAAATTTCAGCAATTAACTACAAATTGCTTTTACGAAAACAAAAAAGCACTACAAAAGTCGAATTAAATTTTGAAAAATTTCATTTTAAACAATTAAACTCGAAAACTCGTATATTCGGTTTGCTATGCAAAAAACAACAACAACAAAAATATTGCAGACAATTTAAACAAGCAAAAAAAAAAAATTCAGAGTAAAAAATAAAATAAACATGCAATCCTCGAACTCAAGCACTCAAGCGTGTACCACAAAAAAAAATTGTTTTTTTTTTTTATTTTTATTTTTTGGGGGCTACTGGTATTTCGAGTAACAATGAGCAAAAAAAAAAAAAATGTTAACGAAAAATTGACGACAGCTGCACACAAACCAAACCAAACCAAAGCAAAGGCCGTAAGACATCAAGACAGAATGTTGGACAATAGTCTGAGTTTGCCGACTCGTATAGTAACTTCGAGATATGCAGCGGCTTAGTGCACAGCTTCAACTTCAACTTCAGCTGCAGATACAGATACAAACATGCACATATGCAGTTCAAACCAAAAAAAAAACCAACGAAAACAAGAAAATAATAAGAAATATTGCAACGTCGTCGCCGACTGCTAAAAGGTATTCGAGCATGTAGCCACAGTGCCACAGTTATTCTAGAGAGCCAGCCACAATATGCCACTGTCTGCCATTTAACGTTTGCCTGCTCGTGCACCCCAGTTACTCAGTCAGTCAGTCAGTCAGTTGCAACATTTTCCATGTTGAAAGTTTTTTGTTAAGAACGTAAATCTTTGTGGTTTGTTTTTTTTTAACTCGCTTCTTTTTTTTTTTTTTTTTTGGCAATGTTTTCAAAAAAAAAAAAAAACAAATATTTTAAAAAAATATAAACCCAACGTAAAATCTTTTCTTTTTTTTTTTTTTTTTTTTTTAGCAAAAGCAGCATGCTGCATGTAGCACAATTTGACATATGTGCCACTGTATGGCACAAGTGTCTCTCCGCTGTCGCATACAATATTATAGTATGTAAATGTGTATCTCTACCTACTCGTATCTTAGTTTGGTAAAAAAAAAATAAACTAACTTCTGAAATTTTTATTTGCTTATAATCTTAAAGAAGAGGCAACTAACTGAAGTATGCAGCATGCATAAATTTATTTCGTTTTTGCCTGCATTTGAAGTGCTTCGTGGAGTAGCAGCATTTTCCAAATGAAAATTTTCTTCTTTGAAGCGTATATTATGTTTGGGTTAATATATATATAGAAAAGGTATGGTTGGTTTAGTATAAAAAATACACTTATTTTTATTTTTGTTTATCAGCTAAAATAAATTTTATGTGTAACGTTTTGTTCGTCAGTCCGTGCCTAAGTTTATCCGTCCCTCAATCTATCCGTTTATCCATTCACCTGCCCATTCTTTTGGGTTTTCTGTTCGTAGAAGTTACTATAAATGACACAAAGGTTTTCATCGACAATTAATTACTCGGCAAACAAATCTTATATATATAAAATAGTAAAAATGTTTCTATGTCCGCTATGGACTTTGAAACCATTATACCGATGAGTCTTAAACTAGTTAAATTTGAAAGGCAACAATGCAAGAACAATTATAGACCACTTAAACAACACAATGGGTACATGTGGGTCCATTCATAGGTGATTTTCGGCATTTCCCATACAAAAAGTACAAAAATGCCACCGAAAAGCACTGTAATTGCACAAAAAACAGAAAATGCGAAACGGAAATATGAAGAAAGAGCAGCCGAAACGTCCAGGTATCCTCTAGTAAAAATCTATATAAATAAAATAATAAACATTTTTCTACGTCCGCTATAAACTTTGAAATCATGCTACCGATGAGTCTTAAACCGATTAAATTTGAAAGGCAACAATGGTAGTATAATTATAGACCACTTAAACAACAAATTAGGTACATGTGGGTTCATTCAAAAGGTGATTTTCGGCATTTCCCATACAAAAAGTACAAAAATGCCAGCCGTGAAACCGAAAGTGAAGAAAAGAAAAAGCCAAACGTCCAGGTATCCGCTAGTAAAAATATATTTTAAAATATTACAAAACTTGTTATTTTTTGCAAAAGAATTTTTGCAATTATTACAATCTTAACAAGCAAAACTTTTAGAAGATTTAAAAATTATTCAGAAAATACATTTTAAAAATTTCTGAAGTTTTTGAAAGAAAATTTTAAAAAATTTCGCTATTTTCGAAGAATCCAATTTAACAAATTTTTTTTTTTCCAAACAAAAAAATTTGCGCAGCTGTGTCTCCAAGTAATTTTCCTCCTTTTTTTCTTTTTAAAAAATTTTTCGCATACTTCTTACGGTTTCTGAACTGAAACAAATCTACTAAAAAAAAAAAAAAAGAATAAAATTCCGCGCAAAAAAAAAAAAAAAGGTTCAAAATGTAGTTAATTACGGCAAGTAGTTTCGCTAACTTCTTTAACATTCGTGCAACATTTTTTTTTTTTTTTTTTTTTTTTTTTCTGTGTTTTTTTTGTTGAAACATGTTCAACACTTACATGCACAATAAAACTATTTTATGGCAAAAGTTTTGCCTCACGAACAAACAAACAAACAAACTGCAAGTTTATTTAATAAAACTTTTTTCGAGTACTTTAAGAAATTAACGTAAAGAAAAAAAAACAAACGAATTTATTTGGAAAGTTATACTGAGGCGCAAGTTACTTTTGACAGTTTGATGCAGCGCGTACTAACTCAGACTCCTGAGAAAAGGCAGTTAAAAAACTTCAAACGGATTGAACTGAACAATTGTATACGCAATGCAATCAATTTATGTAAATTTTCATTTAAAACTTTGCTTATAAGTAGAGACGCAACGCATCCAACGGTCTCAATTGCAGCGTATAAATTTTGCTGTTTAAATAATCATGCGCAACGCCCCGGTTCAGTTCGGTTATACATGGCGTATGAATAATAGATTTTTATGTATAATGAAAAGCAGCAAAAGACTGAAGAAGAACAATGAAAACAATATGCTTCTTTGTTGGCTTTTTTTTTTTTTTTTTTCTTGATTTTACGCAATAACAAAAATTTTAATGTAATTGAATTGTAGATGAAATGCGTTTGCGCAACGCAAAAATAAAAATAAAATGGATAAAGAATTATTTGCGAAAATGGCGCGAATTGCATTAAATATTAAAATTTATTGAGATAAAAAACAAACGAATTCATAAGCAGATAAACTCAGCGTTAAATTTGTAATAAAAAAAACAAGGAAAACATGCTTGTAAGTGCGATTTCAAAGCTGTTTATGCGTAAAGTAAATAAAGAAAATAATGTTATCAAAGGAAGGAATACAGGGTGCCTCATTTAATAGCAAAATTTCTTCAAAAAAGTATTTTTTTTAAATGGTATCAGAATATAATATAACATACGCTAAGATCGAAGAGTTCATATGGAAGTGCAGTGTACAGACGGACGAACCAGTTTCTTCAATATGACACATCGTAACCGTGGTCTGGATGCACTATGAAATGACTAGGCTTTTGGAGAGAAGATGTATGTTTTTAAAGAACAGAAAATTAGTTGCATGAGAGAAGAAAGTTTGAGTGTAAGCTTTTAGATAATAGTCCGGGGAAACTTTATCCGAACCACTTAAAGCAGAAATTGCACCGGCTAGAGAAGAGTACCAAATTAGTA